>JAABNX020000021.1:20927263-20970999 GCA_015163995.2 Mormyrus lacerda | reverse complement strand
TCATCTGGCTCCTCTCAATGCGGAGGAGCAGCGGCTCTACTCTGAGTCCCTCCCGAATGACCAAGCTCCTCACCCTACCTCTAAGGGAGAGCCCAGCCACCCTGCGGAGAAAACTCATTTCGGCCGCTTGCACTCGCAATCTCGTTCTTTTGGTCACTACCCATAGCTGGTGACCATAGGTGAGGGTAGGAACATAGATCAACCGGTAAATCGAGAGCTTTGCCTTTTGGCTCAGCTCCTTCTTCACCACGACAGAACGATGCAGCGCCCGCATCACTGCTGACGCCGCACCGAGGACGGTAAAAGTCCTCCTTTAAAAATCAATGATAAATTGGTTGCCTTGTCGCATGAGACCAATCCGATGAATCACTGTTCCTCAAGTTCATTCTTAGAAGGCAAGTTAGCAAGACTGGTCTTGCCAAGAACAGCAGTACGATCTTTGCGTTCTTGGTATTGAGACCATCCAGTGTAAGTGTGTATATGTTTGTGCGGATTGGTGTCCCATCGAGGGTCTACCCCTGCTTTGTTGCCTGTGCTGCATGCTAATTTATGAAATGATGTACAGTATATCATCTGCTTTGTATGTCTTAGAAAAAACATCAAATGTGTTTAAAGAGCTCACATTTCAAAGTATGACTGCTTATAAAGTATTTAATGAGGTGCATTCATGGTACTATGTAAAACATGAGAAGATAATAACAAGGAAACTGTTTTTCACGGTATATTTATGAAGGCCTGAACTGAATAATGAATTAATCAAATGCTTGATGTATTCTAAAATATGCCATCCATATTACAGTCTTGTATTTGTGTTCAGTGCCCCCGGGTCTGCACACACAACCTGGGTCTGCACACACAACCTCACTGAAGAAGATCTGCTCTCTCTCTTGACCAGTTTGATCCAGTCAAAGCCACTTACCTCACCGGTGCTAACTGCTCTTTAGCCCAACAAAGTCCTTTTAAAAGCAAACCAGTACAGACACTGGTCACCCTGGCAACATCACTGCGAGGGCCCAGTGCCCCAGGACGGCCTTGCCAAAGTGCTGTGGGTGGGAGAGTGAGAAGCTGCAGGCACATGCCAGCTCTCCCACACACTCCTGACCCGCACCGCAGAAAGCCCCTCGCTCTGTATTCACCCACCAGTGCCCCCGTGCTGCGTGTCGCTCGATAGATTAGCGAGGGCTGCTCATATGTCGATTCACTGGCAGCTGTGGGGTTTCACTGCAGTTTCCTGGTGCGTCACAGAGTCCAAGTAAAGAAAAAACTTATAGTGTTGATCGTGAGCGAAACATGACTTCTTTTTAGCCGTTTTTGTTATTAGTGGAAGCTTGCTGAAGGCGGTCCAGTGAATTGCAGTCTCCTGATTCATCTCCCTGTTTTAGGTTTCTGCACGGCTGTGTCTCGCTTGTACAGTCTGAGCTTAGGAAAGTAAACGATACCTTATTTGCTATTTGCACAAACTGCAATGCATCAATTCACAAATCTCACCATGCACACACTTGGTTAAGGGCCTTGCTCAAGGACCAAATGATGATGTGCCTACTCTGCCTAGTGCAGGACTCAAATCGGCACCCTTCCGATTGCATGCACAGAGGCCTGCTGTGCACATGCTTGCACTTGAAGCACACAGGTATACTGCATATTTTACCAGGGACAACAATGCATTACGCAACCTAAAGTGGTCACCTAACTTTCAATCCTGTGACACTCGCAGCCACAATTACTTCCTCTAAACTTTGTTGCTGTGTAATACTTCTCTGGATTAGTTGCCAAAACACTAATTAGAAGTTTGGGAAATCAGTTTGTGGAGTGTTCATGCGAAAGTGGCTGTGTTGGCTGTAGGTGAAGCTGTAACTTTTTGGCAGCCTGCATTTTAGCATATGCTCATCAACCCTGTCCCAACAGAAACTTCTTGATGGGATGAAAGGTCCTAATAATTTGTCTTACAAACATCTAGCATCGATAGAGTTATAAGATCTCTGACGATAAAACATTTAAAGGGTGTGTATTATGGAAAAACCCACCATGAGGTGTCCTAAAGGCTGGGAAAACTAGTGACTCGTTGGTGGAAATCACTTATCGACATCATCTTCCTGATGTTTATTGTCTTGCCGCTGCTGGACTCCTTCAGATATTTCTGTTTTCAGGGATGCTAATGTGTCAACTAAATAACAGGCCAGAGGATGCTTTGTGTTAGCCAGCCAACTCACTTTTCAGCTAAATATTGGATGAACATCAAAAGTGATCTTCCTGTGCATCAAACCCTGCAACTTTAAGCAATTGTGGGTATCACTGAAAGCTGTCCTGTACTTTGAGTAATTGTGGGTATCGCTGGAAACTGTCCTGTACTGTGAGTAATTATGGATGTCATTGGGAGTTGTCCTGTAGTGTGAGTAGTCATGGGTATCACTGGAAGTTGGTCTGTACTGTGAGTAATCGCGGGTATCACAGGGAGCTGTCCTGTGCTTTGAGTAATCTTGATTATCATTGGGAGTTGTCTTGTAATATGAGTAATTGTACGTATCACTGAGAGCTGTCCTGTAATGTGAGTTATTGTGGGCATCACAGGGAGCTGTCCTCTACTGTGAGTAATTGTGGGCATCACAGGGAGCTGTCCTGTACTGTGAGAAATCATGGGTATCACAGGGAGCTGTCCTTTACTGTAGCTACGCTCTTCATGCTGGTATTATACCCTTCACCGCAGTTATCAGTGGGAGTTACAGTAGCAATAGGACCCTAGGCGTAGCTGTGAGAGTTATTCTATGTCTGCTGTAGTTGTCACCCTGTCAGTATCAGTGTCCTCTGTTCGGTGTCAATGAGAAGCTGCCTTCTGCTAAACCGCAGCCATATGGAGAGGTGCAGATTTCACTGGAGCTCCTCCGTTTGCAGAGGCGTCACCCCCGGTGTGTCCTGCCGGCCTTCTATCCCCGAGAAGCAGCTCACTGGGGAGCTAGTCCAGCAGCGGCAAGACAATAAACATCAGCCTGTTCGCATTAACAATTAATGTGCTAAACAAATTAGCCGTCTGGAGGTGATTTACCGACACAGCTTTCTCTTAACGAGGGTCCCAGATGCGGGGAGGGTGTGTAAGGGCCAGCAAGGGCCCAGCTGGCCACTGACAGGAATCTGCCGTGCCAACAGGCCCCGGCTCTTCAGGGAGGAACAGCTATATGAGTCCGACCCTGAAGGACATCCTTCATTTTAGCCATTTCTCTCCTTTCGACACAAGCGTTTCATTATCCCTGACAAAAAAGGCTTTTTCCTGTACTTGTCATAACTACACTAAATCCAAAAGCAGTGGGACATCCTTTAGCTCCGCAGAGCAGGCTGATTAGGACAATTATATCCATCCCTCGGACCGCATGCTCCTCGGAGCGGGCCGATCCGAACGCCCAAGGGAGAAGAATGTCTCCGCTGCTTCCTATAACTGGCTGTATGCTTCTGCATGGTCTTCCCCATTCGTTCTTTCCATCCTCTCTGAAGCGTGAATGTGCTGGTAATTAATACCTTATAGAAAAATGAAATCCATTTTAAACCATGCAGTAAACCTTTAGGGCTATGCATTGAAAAAAGGCTCTTCTTTTGAACTTTAAACTTCGGTCACATGCTACTTTTTTATGATTCTTGGTTGAGGTTGTAGCCCATGAGTATGTGTGAGCCGTGTGTGCTGTCAGTGCGGTAATGTGTGCCCGCCTGCATGGATTAATTCAATTTCCCTATCTTATTACGAGCTTTTAGTGTCCTTGAGCGCAGCTGCTCATCATTAAAGGGCTCTTGTGCTTCCTTCCAGTCTCTGAAGAATGACGACACCGTCGCCAAGAAGGACGTGCAGAGGGTGCTGGAGCTGAGCCAGAAGCAGAGGTGAACCTCCCCCCTGCCTGCCCTTTCTCTGCCGGCACTGGGGTACATCGCAGATCGACGGATGCTCACCTCACCAGGAGTGATGTTCATGAAGATCTGATCACCCTTAGTAGAATCCCAACCAAAAGCCATCCTAGGGATGTCCTAATGTGCCATGATTGGAATCTCAGTAGTACCACTAGGGGGTGCTGTGCCTGGCACATTCTCTGAGTACATTGTCGGGGGGGTTAGGGCTGTGGCTTCAGTCCACATGGTTTACAGTGAGTACTGCATTTATTAAGATCCTGACTGGTCAGAGTAAGTCACATTAAACCAGAACTCTTTTATTTTATTCTGTTGAGTTGTTGTTATTTTTCCATAGTTAAAATTATGAGTTGACAAGCTCCTGTCAGAATGAAACTATATGTAAAAACATTCCAAAAATACGATCACCAGTTTTTAATTGATGCACACTATTTCCACTAATCTGAATTTAGTGATTTTGAGAGCCAAAGTAGGGCATAAATAATTCCTTAATCCAAATTAAATTCAGTTCTTAATACTAATTTATATCAAGGTGTTTCACAGTGAAACAACAGAAGGGGAAGATGCTTTATCCAGAGAATTGAACCTGTTCATTTTCAAGTGACAAGGAAAGGAATTTGATTTTACGCGATATTAAAATGATTCCAGGCTTCACTTTGGCATGAAATCATGTGATCTGTTCAATGATGGTTAAAAGATTCACTTATTAATGGAAACCAGCAAAGCTCTCGATCTAAATAAAGACCATAGCGGCATATGGTATATATAACTGCAAAACAGTGACTAAGCTAATTATGCATAGTTTATAACATGGTATTACAAAATTAAGATTGCGCATGAATAAATAATATCAGGTTCATGAAAAAATGTTCTGCTCATTTATACGATGTTGACAGTACAGTAATAAATGAGAAACAACCAGCAACTTCAATACTTGGTCTCATTACAGGCTTTAAGTGCAAGTAACTTTTATTTTTTATACATCAGTGAACCATAAATATGTACTGTGTGTAGAAATTAATTTTCATTCATTATCACCTGATACTTAGCAGTATCAGCATCACTCTCTTCTGCTTTACTTGAAACACTCTTGTTAATGTTTTGAAATGATTTTGAGGACTATAGCTACAAATTTCTGTTTACCTCTCGGCACACCTGTTTGTTGCTGTAGCTTGTCAGCTTACATTGAAATTGTTTTGTTGGCAAATCACGCCAAAGTCAGCACTTTAATTATGCATGTCTTGTTTTTTAATTTAATCTCCGGTTTTACTTTCTGTTTGCCCAAAAACGGGGATTGGATACTTTAATCATTTATTCATTATCAGCCCAATGATGAAAGTTTGATGGATATGATTTTTTTTCAATTATAAAAATGCAAAGTATACATAAAAGGTGGTTATGTTTGTCGGGGTTATGCTCTGTAATGTGCAGTATATGACAGTTGAATAGCCTGTATGTGCTCTTTCTGGGCTATAAGACCCCAAAGCAAAAACATACATTTTCAATGAAGGGCAGCTGAGCCTCAGCTGTATAAGGCCAGTTTACACTCAAAACGCACAAACAACCGGCATCATCTCTTCAGCAAGGTTCAGTTGGTGGCTGGTCAACGTGCCTTGAGGGAGATCTCGAGCTGCAGATTATCGAGGTGGCAGGAGGCCACGTTTCGGCTGAGTTTCTGGTCTCCGTCGGTCACTGGTGCTTGTGGTGCCAGCAGTGGCCACGTGTTCTGGCCGGTCTCAGTAATGAATGGCTGTCACCAAGGCCCCTACAGACCTACAGGGAAATGGCAATGAAGTGAATGCGTTAGGCTCGACTCTCACGCCTTGTTGGCTGCACTGTGCCAAGCAGCTAGATCAAAAGGGGCCTTGTTGCACCCCGAAATGCTCCTTACGTGACTGGCGTCGAAACTATGCCGCGGCATTCTTCTCATTTTAACGAAGCCCTCTGCTGTAAAATGCCGCTGTTTCTCTCCTTGTAGCTTTTTGTCAGGCATGGTTGGGAGGGGGGGCGTGTTGGCTTGGGAACACTGCTTTGTGGGTCACCCGGTGCCCTCCGGGAGTGACTGCTCTGTCACCATCCACAGGGAGGAGATGAAGTCCCTTCAGGCAGCCCTGCAGAAGCAGCTGGATGAGGCCACAGAGAGGGCGGAGAAGCAGCAGGCAACGGTGAGTGAGCAAACTCTGACCCCGGGGCCGCAACATACAGGCTCCGACCATCAGTCTGTGCATACTGTGGAGCGTCCTTTGCGTTGTCCGTGCAGTCCCTCCATCTCGTCCAAGCATTGGTCACAAAACAGAACTAAACTGAGTAACACAAACTGTTAATTTGCAGGTTATCGAAGCAGCCTAGCATAGGACAAGTCTTTGGTTTGTGCAAAGGGACTTGCTACATACATGTGATCATATAATGGATGGGGGTGGGGGGAAAGACAGTTCCCATGTAACTCCAAACGAAAAAGGCGACTCTTATTGCCATATTAGACCTGGAGCCAGGAAAAGAGGTATATGCACATCGCGACATCGTATTATTAAATTCTCCGCTGTAAGCTGACGATGATTGTGGTTCACTTCCAGCCAGCCAGGTGTGTTGGTGAATGCATTCTCTGCCGAACAACCCAAAATACCCTGACAGACGCAGGCTAAAAAATGGGGCATTTATACACTTCAATGGGGGAGATGCGCTATGCGTGAGGATGACTCTTCACAGCACGGTTGAGGGACATCAGGATTCTGGTTCTTTGCCAACACCAGTTGGACTTGCGCTGTGTTGTAGCAGAGTTGTGCCAGCAGTATGGGCATGTCTAGACTTACTGATTCACCGTTTAATGCTACGGTAGGTGCTTCATGTAATTAAACACGCCTGATGTGGCCTGGATTCTGTTTTGAAGGTTAAGAAGCAGAATGTCAAAGTTAAAGGGAGCCATTCCGTCCCTGTGGTAATAATTTGTGATTAAGCTGTAGGGTTTCACATAAAAATCTTCTCTGTGGACCACAATGGGCGTCACACAAGGGTTATAAAGACAGCAGCGTGCAGTATGGAGCGAGATTTAAATCACACCTTACTGTACCTCAGTACCCATCTTCCCATTACAGGGCAACGGAATTGTTGAGAACTATGAGGTACATGGAGGCGGGCAGTGACACCACTCGCTCTCCGAGACGCGCCACACTGATACGATAAGCAATATAAGGTTCCAGAGTTTGTCATTCATCATGTCCTCCCTGTTTATATTCTACTTCCAGTTATGTCCCTGGGCGGCGCGGCAGACATCTTCTCACGAATTATCGAGCAGATTACTGCTTTTGTGTGTGTGCTTTATTGCAATGCAGTGGGAGGCTGCCATCCTGAGCACATGCCCGGTCCTGCATGTCCACATAATGGCAGATCTATGGCCTCGTCTGACGTTTAGTCGGATAGCCTGTGCTGAGGCTCCGGCCCCGATGTAGCATTTCTGTGAGAAAGCAGCATGTCCCCCTTCAATGATGGAGAAGATCAGTGTGAAGCCGAAATTATCCAACAAAACTTCTCTAATTTTTGGCCTGGGCTGGAGGAGGGACGTCACTCATGTGTCTCCGCGGCAGGTGGGGTCGTCAGGCACTCTCCCCTCCCACTTCTTTGTAGCCCAATGGGTGAGGCCATGCGGGGAATGATAGTAAATGGTATTCCCACCCACGTTTGCTCATTTTGAAGCCTGTCATTTAGTACTGGCAGGGTGCTATCTCGCTATAGACTATTTACTGACTTTTTTAGCATTTGGGCCGAATCACAAGCTCACAAAGAACTCTGAGGAAATCGAGTCGGGACGGCACAAGATGGTGGACCATGCTTCTCCCCTTCTTGTGCATGAGGGACACCGGACTGGTTTCACCTTTCCGTTGTTGACTCTAAGTCCACACAGGGGCTGTTTGTATAGTGCTCCAAGTTGCAGCTAGCATATTTTATCTTTTCATATTTATTCTTGCAGAACTTCATAGCTGAAGGTGCTGTGGAGAATTACAAGCGAAAAAGCTGGGCCCACGTTCCCCCATTCACTAAAAAATAATGAGGCAGCATTGCCAGGTGACACAAAGGAGCAATGCAGCTCTCCCTATTTCGGCCTGGGAGAGAGAAACAGGTGCTCTGTTGATAAGCTTTTTTCAGGATCTCCAGGAGATGATCTGAACAGTATCTTCTTTATCTGGCTAGTCCACGCAGGGGTCCCCCCCATTCTCCACAGTCACTCCTATTTACATTTTGGACCTCCGTAACACCTTCTCCCATTTTCTCACCCCCCCCCCCCCCCCGCAGATCTTAGACAGGCCCCACCAAATGCTGCCAAGCCCATAAGCTTATTAGGTGCTGGCATCATTTATTATAAATGATTTTTTTTTCCCATGAATAACAATTTCAGTGTTGTCAGAAATCTCAGATGGATGTTGAGAGCTTAGAGACGATAGTGAGCTGCTTTGGATTCATTTTTAAATTCCGCACTGCAGCCCAACTGCAATCCCCCTCATAGATTTGTGAAAAGACACATTTTCTTACATGGAAACAAATATGACTGCCCCCATCCATTTCTGCAGACAAACAAATGTGACATAGTCTGGTGATGGCTAAATTTGAAGGAACTGTCCGATTTGCATCAACCAGCTGTTATTGCACTGAAATGATTATGCGCTCGCTCATACATGTGCCCATGCAAAACACAAGCCCATTGAGTGGTTATATAGGGTGTGGTGCCTGGCTCTGTGGGATATGATTCTCTCCCCCAAAATGTTGCTGGTTCAATTCCCAGGGTCTCCACAGTGGTTTCATCCTTGGGCAGCTAATAGGTAGAAGCTTGGTATAAATAGTACACATTTCTGTGAATCTCCCACCAAGTCCTAGTCATACTGATAGACAACTAAGTAAATTGCCAGCATGTCTCTGCTTTGTGCAGCCTCTAAAATCGACACTCCCTGCAGCTGATTGTCATTCTGCTTCATTTAGCCGCAGTCAGATCGCTTGCAAGTCAAGCCCCGCTGGACATTTTCACTTATGATGTATTTTTGCTCATTAGCCATTGTGGTGAGATGTTCGCTAGGCATCAGGAAGGCAGCGTGTTCCTCAGCGGCTCGCAGGATACAAACATGCAACTACAGGCCGCTTGGGTCCCTGCACGCAGAAGACGCATTGCTTTGTGAATCAGAATTAGGTTTATTGGGAAAACATGGCGAATTTCATAACTTTTCTGATTGTCAGTGACTCTCACGCATACAGCAGATACACAGTTAAGACAAGACAACATCAGTCCAGTCCAGCTCATTTATATAGTTTGAGAAAAAGAAAGTGGAAGAGTACAGTACTGAACAATAATACCAAAAGTAAAAAACTTTGACCTGATAGGTAATGGTCTGTACAAGCAAGGACACAAGCTGAAGAGTTTGTCATATATTTACCATTAACGATCAGTAACACTATACCATGAAAATAAAAAAAAAAAACATGAATGAAACACAAATAAGAAATTAAGGTGCTTCAGTAAGACAATAGATAATAAGTACAAGCATGACATTGAATATATAAACAATGCAAATCTATAATCATATCTTCATGTGATTAAGCAGTATAATTAAGGAGCTTGAGATTGGTCTGCTTTTGTCCATCCCTCCACTTCCAGGGTCCCTGGCTCTGTCACCCCCTTCCCTTCTTGTCCTGCTTGCGAGTTCTTGTTGTCGCAATGCCACTGTTTGTTAGCACAGCAAGAAAAATCAATTAGCTGAGCGCCGGAGGTCATGCGTATCGATCTCTCTGTTGAGAGTCCCGTTTGGCCCCGTCCGGAGTCGCCTGCACTCCCCGCTAAGTCACCCCTGACCGGAATCGCTAGAGGCGACAGAGAGAGCCCCCCCGCCTCACTCAGCCCACACGCTTCGATCCGCTTAAGAGTTTAAAGGGCTTCACGGCACGGCGCACGTTGAACTCTTGGTCTACACGGGGCGTGCTCTGTCTAAGAGCCAGGCCGCGCTCCACCCGCCCTGCGCCTCCACAGGGGCGGGGGTGGTCTCCCTCATTCCGTGCTGTTCTGCTGATTCTGGGTCAGCCTGGCGACTGCATCTCTCACGACTGGCCCCAGTGACACCCGCATGCTGCTCTTTGTGGGAGCTCATGCCCCTGGGGGAACATCTTCATACTTAACCATTACGATAACAGCTGTAAAATGCTGCCGTCGGAATATCACACCTGCACAGGTATGAGTTTGTCTGAGCGTCTGCCACTCCAAGCTGGGGACTCATGTGAAGAGTGAGAGAGACACTGAGAGAGAGATGAGGGAGGACACCTGGAGACTCACCCCAGCACTCAAGCCAGCTCACCCCGCATGCGCTGCTTGCTGCCCCAGACACCAGAGGGCTTCTGCCTCTAGTGTCTCTGAAGTCTCAGAAAACAGGGAGGAGGGGGGCAGGGCGACGCGGGGGAAAGACTGAACCCCCCCCCCCCCCACACACTACACACACACACACAGACACACACATACACACTTGATGTTGAGCCTTGCTCAACCGCAGAGCTGCAATTTCCTGTCTGCCGTAGGTATGTGGGTGCACATCTCTGAGCGAATGCTGTTATCTGTCTCAGCGACTTGGCCACGTTCACCGTGTAACTACATTATTCTATTAACAACACAGACCTAACTGTTGCGCAGTTAAGATAGCATTTGTTTAACCTTTTGGGATCAATGTGGAAATACATTATAGCAGCGGCAGCTAATGATTTCGTGTTGCACTTTATATATATTACACCTGTGTAATTGGTCGTCACCTGCCTATAAATTTGCTGTACGCAACCTGTTTATTGTCACTGAAACTACTATTTTGTAATGTACTTGGAGGAAGACAACACTGGCAGTTGGTCTAAGAGGAACATCGAGAGCAGCATACTGTGGTGTTTCATTTTCTCATGTTTATTAATACAAACTGCTGGGTTCCTGTGAGCGTAAAAAACGTAAAATATTCCAGCATCTATGGCCTGCAGTGTTGACATAAAGCAGGATGAGGTTCCAAGCTCAGAGTGCCTGACGGACACTGCCCAGGTCACAGGGTCATATCAGGGGAGCACCATAGCATGCCACAGAGACATTTGTGACCTCAACAGCTGTTCTTCTTCTGAGGGTCTTTGGGAACTAGTCTTGCTCATGGCAGAATGTGCTTCTGGTCTCTCTGTGATTAGTAGGTCAAGTTTTATTTAGCTTTTGAAAAGCAAGTTGTCTCTAAGTCCTATGCAGTGATTTTTCCATATGGAATAAAAAAACAACTCGAGACAGCAGTTTTTGGTAAAACTTAAAATTGTTTCCAGAGCCCTACAAAGAAAATTGAGTAGGACTCCTCTACTATAGAGAGTACAAACAAAACCAACAGTGTACAGTGTATAAGAAAATGTCTTTGTGATGGAAGACAGGAATCGGGGGAGAGCCATCATGGTCCAGTGATCCAACAAATTCATTGTGAAAAATGTGCAAAAAAACTGAATATCAGATGGGACAAACACTTTATCACATTACTGTAGCTTGCCACTGACAATTGAGTGTAGAAACTGAAGAATTGGGGCTTTATAATTAAGATTCTGCACTGCGTTTTGAAACTTGTGTTTGAATAAAGGTACTTTGGTTTCCAGTAATTGATGTCATGCTGACGATTTCACAGGTTCTCCTTCTATTATAAGCAAGGGCTAATCAGTCCTGAGAATAAAGGTGGAAAAATGGTCCAGCTGGAGATGGTCGAGTTTGCCGGGTTGAGGTGCTGCATGGGTCCCTGATGTCCTTGCAGTGAGTCTGGAGTCACTGTGGCTGCGTTCTCCTCAGAACTTCCTGTTTTTTTTTCTGCAGATCAATTTCCTGAAGACAGAAATGGAGAGGAAGAGCAAGATCATCAAAGACCTCCAGCAGGAGGTAAGCTTCCAGGATTGTTATCCTGGTCCCTTTGGCTAAGTCTGCCCCAGGACCCTGCCCTCCCACGGCTCGCTCAAGACATCTCTGCCTCTGGGTCCTGCTTCATTTCATTTACTTTATGCCACTATCCAGAGAAACACAGAGGGTGACTGTTAGATGTATTATAATGAAGAGGGCTAACACACTGAGTGGCTGTAGCCTGTGGGGTGGTGTCAGTACTGCGGTCATCCTTCCAACCTAATTCATGAGTACAGCACCTCCTACGCCAGTGGAACGTTCCAGACCATCACCTCTGATAGCTCATTGCTGGCAGAGTCAGTTCATCAGTCACTCTCTCCAGGATACATCCGATAACATTCAAAAGGTCTGTCGGAGTTGGACTTCAGAAAGTGAACGGTCAGCACGTGCTTAAAACTGACTAAGGGAATTCTGGGTGTTACAGCGAGAGCGCCTTGTGCCCAGATCGCAGGATCGATATCCAGAATGCAAATGGCACTCCGGATTGTAACAGGCACATTTATCACCATGCTCAAGGCTGCTGTTGTCTCTGTGCTTCCTGTGGAAGCTGCTGCTGATTGGTCGCAGTTTATCCAAGGAATCTCCAGCTCCCATTTAATATCAGAAGTCTCATTGAACTTCTAGTGTTTGGTTTGTACAGCACAGCTGCACTTGATGGGTTGTTATGCACTAACTGTGTGACTCTGTGAGGTAACCAAGGACAAAAGTGTCTTGTAAATAAAGTAAAAAAAAAATGTAAATAAGGTCATAATCCCCATTTTTGGCAAGTAAAATTTAATGCTAACTACTGAGGGTCAGTAACTCTAAACTTTCCATCTTCAGCAACGCCTGCTCTGGTGTATGTTACCCAATGGCCCAAATTCACATTCCTGTCCCCGTGATGTAGGAAGTGTTGTTTGCAATGACAAAAAAGTTCTCTGGCAAAACCGTAACGAGAGAAGGGTGAGTTAGAACCGCGATTGATTTTACAAATTATAATGTAAGTGAATAATCGTTAGGTGTGAAGTATTGAAAGGGTGCCATGTTCTTTAGTCATGTACTGATGTAATGCGTAGCGTGTTCTTCAGGGGTGCCGGACAGCCTTCTGTCACGGTGGCCTTCTGAAGAAGTATTTACATTCATTTATTTTGCTGACCCTTTTATCCAAAGTGACCGACACACAGATGAGGATGAGAGAGTATGTTCAGGCAGTCCCTAGAGCCCCTGGGGTAAAGGGTCTTGCTCCAGAGCCCAACATTCTGCCTACTAAGGGATTTAAACCAGCGACCTTCTGATCATAGGCATACAATCCCAACCTGCTGTGCCGCACATCACCTCCCAAGAATCAGAATCCAAAACCAGAATCAGAAAATACAAGGAATTTGGTGGCATGTTCAAACAAAATTAAAATGAAATTGATATTGAAATTGAAATAAAAATGTGAAATCAATCAGTAAACATGTAGATGCATAAATAAAAGTATGGGAACCAAGTATAAGGTACAAACAGTTTGGGGGTGTGTGAAATGGGCTTTAAAGTGAGTATGAATATTAAATAGAGTGGGTAACTCGCACTCCCTAGATTTCCTGTCATTTGCTGGTTTGAATCAGTGGCCAGCACCTGGTGGGCTTGCAGATGCTGTGTGAGAGCTGAGGTGCATGCAGGCCCTTCAGTTAAGGCTTCCTCTCTGCCTTCCTCTCTGCCTTCCTCTCTGCACACCCCACTGCCGCCTGCTGACTGCGTCTGCCTGCCTTTTGTGTGTCTCCCCATGAGTCCCTGCGGGGGACTCTCTCTCGTCACACTGGGTATCCATGCCCCAGCAAACCGCCTGTATTCCGTTCTTGTAATTTTGCTTTTGAATAATGAATAATGCAGGACTTTGTAATGTACTGTATTAACGGAGAGCCTGTTATAGTACACGATGTGAGAGTTTCCAGAGCAGTGAGCTCGTTCTGTCCTGTGTAAAAACCGTCCGTCTCATCACAGGGGAACAACAAGAAGAATTAAGGTTAAACTAAAATAGCTGACACTTAACACCACGAGTGAATTTGCTCCTAATTAGAGCGTTAAGCACTAATTACCGTCTGCCTGATTCTGTGTAGCTGTCAGTCTGTTATCTTAATGGAGCCCCCAGGTATGCATGCATGGCAGGGCTGTGCAGATTAGACACTCCGTGAGGTAATCGGGTGTGATCTCGCGCCCATTGGGGGTGAACCACAGGGCTGTAGGACTAGGATTGCCCCCCTCAGCGGAGAATGGACGGCATCCGTGAACTTCTCCTGGGACCTTCCTGACGTTGTCTCTGTGCTGTTCGCACCTGCAGAACAAAAGTCTGAAGAGCAAGCTGCTGTCCGGGAGCAAGCTGTGTGGCATCCATGCTGAGGAGGTAAGCCCCCCCACCGAGGAGGCCTCGCTCTTGCATTAGCGTGGAGGCGCTGACCTCGCTCTGGAGATCAGCTGCTCTTTCCATGTGTGGGGTGGGGGTCCTGGTCGAGATGGAGCGCGTGCGCCGTACGAAGCAGACAGCACAGAGCGCTGAGCTCTGCAGTTTGCCTTCAGGAGAAGCAGGCCGGGGAGCTGTAAGCGCACATTCACTTCCATTAATTGCTGATCCTATCGATTAAAAACAACAATAACAGTTCCTCTCATATGATGCATCCTCCATAATTCATAGTGGCGAATGTATTATCGAGCTCCAGTGCCAATTGAAAACTTTCAAAAATGATGAATGCATGTTTTATTTCGGGAGTTATGTGAATAGCCTCTGCCAGTTTCGCTGTAGCGGTATGTTTGGCCAAGGCTCTTGACTGCAGTGAAATGTCCCGCTGTTCTGCCAGTGAAGTAAAATAATCCTTCAGATCAGGAGGCCGACCAGATCTGAAGCCGGGCCGGCGTGCATAATGTAACACACCACAATGTGTTAAAAATACATTCCTCTTTATTCGCTTTTTCTATATCTGTATTTAACAATTCTTGCTTGCAGGATCCAGACAGTAACATGTAACAGTGTTAGACAGTACAGAAGAAAATAAAATCATCACAAACATACAAACATATGACTAGGTAGGGGCACAGTAGGGGCATGGGTACCCTGGCTGTTTCAGGGGACCTCAACACTTTACGGGGGCACATGACTACAGAAAGTTTTAAATTTTATTGGCCAGGGGGCCCAAGATGACATTTTGTCAAAGGGCCCAGAATTTGTAGCTATGCCCCTGTGACTAGGTACTGCATATATGTATTTATGGAGTAAATATGAAATGAACAGAAGGAATAGCTGCTGAAACAGAAGACATGGTTCAATAAATATACCAGATTAATGAATGAGATGGCTGAAATAGGAAGTATTTCAGAATAAAGTGCGATGTGCAAAGTGTCCCTCTGTCCAGCAAAGTGCAGTGTGCGGGGCAGTGGTTCCCCCCAAGATGCCATGGCACCTGCACAGAGAGCACCTTGACAGGTCACATGCTGTTCTTGTCTTGTGGCACAGACCCTGATGATGAGCCTCTGAGCGCGAAACAGCCTCTTATCGTATCTAAAAGGTGCCGACCGTCATCCAGCAGGGGGGAGGGGGAAGGCAATGTGTTGTTCTCCTCACTTGAAAGAGAGAGCGTGCTGATTGCCCTACCCAGTACAGGCGCTGAAGGCATGGCCCTCCATTGTGAATTTTTGTATTTACATGCTTCGACTCACATCTCCTTATCTTCCCCCTGCAGTCGAAAAAAATCCAGGCTCAACTGAAAGAGCTGCGTTATGGGAAAAAGGATTTGGTATTTAAGGTAAGAGCACTGAAATTATTTCCACTGGCGCGCATAATTCTCAGAATCCCTTTTCTCTCTGCGTGAGGCATTCTGCACGGCGAAGGAGAAGCACTTCCCCCCGCCGCTTCGAAGCTCCGGGTGTCGCCGTAAGAGTCCTCATGTGATAATAGTGCTCCTGTTCGATTATGCCACTTGGGCACAAATGCTCTGTGACCCTGTTGTATTCATAACATCGCTACTTAATGTTCTCCCAGGGCTTAGGCCCCCCTAGGGGCGAACACCTGCGATGGGGTGGGTGGGTCTTTGGGGACGACCTAAGACATGATCTTAGGGCGATTTTAGAATGATGAAAGGGTACATGTAGTATAAGAGGAACTTCGGGACTGGTTTGTGCACTTGATGGTGCTTTTCTAGTCACGCTTTGTTACGCAGGTGAACATTTTGGCGGCTAGATCTGAGCACGTATATATCCAGCCGTTATTCCAGTCGGCGTAGAAGCACTTAATAAAGAGAGACAGCAGCCCTCAAAATCAGAATGCCGGCACGGCAGCTGCTGCCTTTCATTACAGCCTGCTTCCGGGAGACGAGTGCTGCCTGATAGGTGAGCATGCAAGGGGGCGAACCGGGCTGTCTGATCTGGCCTGCAGAAGCAGACTGTCTCTCCAGGCACCTGTGAGCTTAAAGGAACGGGCGATCAATGATCAATTCCGGGGGCATTCAGGATAGGCGACTCTAAATATAAAGGATTGCTTCCATTCTTATTGTGGCTGACAAGTCGGACAGTACCGGAGAGTCAGGGTACCTGATCTGACAGGCGGGAGGACTATCCCCCTCAGTCTAGCCTTTTATGAGCAAAGCTCAGGGACCAGTCTGAAAGAACCCTTTGCAGGGATGTCGGCTGTCGTACGGTCATTTAGTGAGGACGCTTGCTCTTACCTTGCCGTCTTTGGATTTTTTATGTTTGTTGTTTAGACCTCCCACACACAACTGAAACCCTCGGCGAATGAGAACGTAGCTATTTTAGCTAAATAAGAAGACTCTCGGATTTGACTTGAAATGGAACAGGTTATGGTTAAAAATGAAACTTGTGATATTTCCAGCAGCTACACAAGCTTTTTCCTTGCTTTGGGGTCTAAGCTGTCGGGCTTCACTGACCTCTTTGGATAGGAAGCGAACACATGAAGGGCTTTTTACCTGATAGCAAACATCATACCACGGGCTGGATGCAGTGTGATGCAGTGTGATGCAGTGTGATGCAGTGTAATAGCATGAGGCAGCTGACCATCACCACTTCAGTCAGATCCGGTCCAGCTCCCCAACCTGACCTCTGAGAAAACTCAAATGGCGAAACTTCCACAGCCTGTCTGTCTCACATCCAGGGGCAGCAGCTCATGGACCTGGAGCGCAGGCTTCTGGCCTCCAAGGAGGAGTTGGAGAAGACTGCTTTGGACAAGGTGAAGCTTCCGGAATGATCCATATACGCTGATCATCCAGTGGAAAACCGTTAAACACCTTGACAACAGATTTTCGTTGTTTCATTCTAATTTGAATGCAAATCTAATGCAAATCCAAGTCACCTTAATTACAGCCCAAACAAATTCCCTTTCCTGTAAACTTGTTCAGATTTGATTGTTTTTTTTCCCTGCAGGTCTAAAATTAATCCTTTACAAAAATGCACATTACACAGATGCCAGATTAATATGCTGTACTTATATTTTTTAAATTCTGGTGAAATTCTGGCATGAAATATATATTGAGATGAGTACAAAGAAGAACACATTTGTAGGTATTTCACTTCTCAGACGTAGTGGAGCTTCAATCTAGCAGATTTCTTCTGGATATTTCTTAGCCATTGAGAATGGATGGAGAGATGGTAGAAGGCATGGATGGCGAGAGGCATGATTGAATGATGGATGTGAGCTACAGAACGGAATTATTAATAAACGTGTTAATATACAGCCGGAGAGAGGTTGTGGATAGATGGATGGATGATTTAATATACACATACACGCGTGGATGTATGGCTGGAGAGTTGACTTAGACACAAGTATACCTTCCTAACCCACCATGCACCTCCCTTAGGAGTCTCAGCTGAAGGCGCTGAAGGACACCGTGCACCTCTGCTTCTCCTCAGTGCTGCAGAGCCACCCGCCCAGCAGCCACGCCCTCCTGGCCGCCCCCTCCCACCTGGCCAGGTTCTCTGCCCTTGCCAACAGCTCCAGGGTCACCTTCCAACAGCCACACGCCAAGGTACGCCCTGCCGTGGTGAGCGAGCCCCAGGGCCCAGGTGGAGCCCGAGTGCCGGCCATCTGGCAGTCAGATGGTTCTCCTCGGGGAGTCTGACAGGGTCCAGGTGTTAACGCGTACACTGAGCACGCTGTGCGTGTGTGTGTGTGTGTGTGTGTGTGTGTCAGCATTTATCTTATGTGTAGCTATAATCTGCCCAATAAGGTCAGAGCCACGGAAAGAAAAACATGTTTTCCTCCTCAAAGGAATAATTCACGCCAAAGCCACTGATTTAAAAATACATTCCTCTGCACCTCATCTCATTTTGTTAATATGGAGCATTCCAAATAGTGATATTATTCCAGTAACCATGGGCTAGCAATAAATAATGTCAGAAATGGCCCCCATGATTTAGATTGAATTAGGTCTGGCTACTGTATTTTTATACCTAGCTTATAATGTCTTTGGATATGATTATCTGTGACTGATTTGTGTGGGAATTTGTTTTTTTTTCCTGCTTTTGCTGTCATTGCTGTTTGAAACATTTAGATATTTTGTTTATGCCGTCAGCAGCGGGCCCATAAATATGCCCCATGTGGCATCGTGTTTATCCTTTATAGCAGCTTTCTGAGAGTGTGTGCACATTTGTCAGTCTGGGAAATGTGGCGCCTGTCGGCGCTGCTCTGTCACTGCCTTCGAGAAAGCCCATTTGCTCAGTCTGGTCCCTTTTCTCAAGTTGGTGATGTGCTTCAGGGCTGAGTAACCAGCATGGGGCTGCCCACGGGGGACTAGAAGCCTTGGAGATGTGACCCATCCCTCTGGTACCATCTCTTTTTTAATCTAGAAGATGAAAACACACTTCCTTTAAGACAGTGACCCTTAAAGCTCATTGCATATCATTTAATCTCCTGGATAGTGTGGACTATAATTCAGGGTTTTAGACTATTAAATAATACATCTGGATATTGCTATTGAAACGGATGAGGCAAAGAGTGTCACTTGAGGGTGCAAGAGCGGGGTCTCCAGTCTGGTTTCTTAATTATAAGGATTAAAGGATAATTCATTACCTGTTTTCCTGTCGCATTCATGCAGAGTTTACATGGTAATTCAAATTCTCATCTGGACCTTTGGGTAACAGTAGGACATTTAATGATACTCATGATCTGTAGGGCTGCTCTGCTTGAGCTTGTCGTTAAACATTGAGGGTGTCAGCTTGGGCCAAGGTTTACTGGAACACCTGCAAGGTGGCCCACGAATGTCAGAACATGCCCCTGGACAGATAGGCATAGCGAGAACTTGCCATTCTTAGCGGGATCTTGTATCTCCTGCTCATTCGTGAATAGCCCGCGATGCTTAGATGAACTGTTGACTTAAACCATAAAGCTCAGGTGTCATCAGAGGGACCTTAATAACACAGTGAAGGCTTCATTTTATTGAAAATTGGCTCTGAAAAATAAGGTTGGACCAAAAAAAGTGGAAAAATCAATGTTCATGTCTGGCTGTGGGCCTTTAATTGACACCTGGGCAGCACAGTGCAGGCAATGAGCTCATCTGGCCCAGTGGAAACCAAAAGCTTTTCAGCATTTGAGCCAAATTGTTACCGGCCCCCAAACCCCACGGAGTTTGTACAGTCCTCTATGGGTCCGAGGTGTGCTAATCACAAGGCCTTCACTGTGGCCTGTAGTCTAGAGGACTGGAACACAAGCAGCACAATGTGGATACCAGAGATGATAATCAGCATTGTTCCTCACCCAATCAGGTACAATGTGACATTTGATCATCCTGAATCCATGTGAAAGTCGCAACCCGGCTCACTATCTATACTGATGCTGCCAGAGTGCCCTGCTGCTTCTCACTGGTCAGCAGATCCCTGTTTATGTCCTGTGTCTCATCAGGAGCCCTGGAATTTCCTCCTGAGCTGGGCACAGAACGCTGGTGTTGTTCTGGCACCCCAGAGCCCTCAACTTAGAGTTCGCCAATGCGTCAAAAATGGGACAGTAGTTCACAGTGTAGACAGGCGAGGGATAGTGCCCTACTTTGGCACACGTGGGATTTCCATACTAGGCAGCTTGGATCGGGGGTGGCAGAGAGAGATTAAAAGCTGGAGTGGTTTCATGCCTAACCGCCTGTGAACGCCGCTGGAGCAGGACATAGGCAGCACTTACTGAAGCAGAGCCTCAGCCAGCAGCTACCGTTAAAACACTGATAAACCAGGAGACCTAACGCCCATCACCTGCTTCTCACAGCATGTAACTGTGATTCCAAAAAAAATCCCTTTCCACTTAATTGTTGGATTCAATTAAGGTTCCAATTCAGTTAATTACTAATTTCCACTTTTAATATGGTTCAATATGGTGATTTTCCCTGTGTTCATCTTAACCATAAAAGAAAACCTGCTTCAGGGATTTCAGCGCAATAAAAATTTAATCATACACCATGAATGACAAATGTATGTTTTATCATTATAAAAAATATGTTAATTTACTGTTATCTATTTTCATTACTTACTGTAAATGCTTGAATAGTTACATAAGAGGTAAATGTTGGCGACACTGAACTTGATTGAGGGGTTGAGGGATTATGGGTAATGAAGGGAAACCGCAAACTGTCAAGGGGTTATGGGTAATGAAGTGAAATTGCATACTGTCAAGGGGTTATGGGTAATGAAGTGAAATTGCATATTGTCGGGGGATTGTGGGTAATGAAATGAACTTTCTTGTATGCAAAAGGTTACACGTAATGGGTTCTGGAGAGATATTAGACCATCTCCGTTATATGTGGCTGTTTGAAAAAGAGGACTGATATACATTAGTCTGTGTTCCTATTTCAGTCTGCTCCGGATCCAGCCAAACTCTCTACCTTACTTGAGTTTCATTTCCTCTCTAAATGGACAGCAATTACACCACCTGTGCTCCAGACTCTTTGAAGGTCAACAGGCAATGTTGTTCTTTTTCAGTCAGAATAGATCATTTCATTTTCGTTGATTCTAACAACAAAGTGATATCTCTCAATAAAATCTATTACATGATATATTTAAAGACATACAGCCATCTCTTTTATTCTTTAAATGTTCCACAATACACCCACTCCTGTCAGACCAAGAGGATATCAGTACCTTACTGTAAAGCTTTAAACGTTTTAAAACTTAAAACTATTAAAACTATTTAAGTATTTTTTTTAATTGTTAGCACATTAAACAACAAATATTGCTTTAGCACAAGCATTTTATACGTTTTTGCAATTAAAATTTATTAAAACCCCATCATCTTGGTTTAATCAGGAGTTCCAGGTCTTGAGTAATGCCGTCTTCCGTAATAAGAGTTTTCTCAAATTGTTTTCCAGAATATCCCAAAAATGCTGAGGATCGTTACAAGTAAAGCTCCCTCAAAAGCGGAGCCAATGAAGAGGGACACCGCGGAGGCCAAGGACTGCCAGTCTGAAAAGGTACACTGGGGTCACCCCTGCACGTTCAGTCTGACCGCTGCTCTTCAGACTGTGGCTCAGCTGTTTCCCACTAACTGAGGGTGATAAAGTGTCTACGTCCCCTCGCGTGTCGCAAAAACTTACCCTCAAAAGTGTTTTGGCCAGCAGTGACAAACCATGATGCGTTTGATAGCCAGCATACAGTAACAACTCGTGAATTGTTCAATAGCCAGTGGGTGGTTTTAGTTTTTGATCGAGCGTCCTGTACAAGGGTACATGGTTTATGAAGGGATGATATGAAAACGAATGAACGACAAACCTGACTCAAAGCCTGTGTTGAAAGGGAAGGCTGAAGACTGAATGATGCCACAGTGTGGCCCATCTCTTATATACTTACCTAATCTTTGCTGGCAATATTATGATAACTAATTACCTTCATAGCTCAGTGACTCATTATGATTCTGCTTCTAAACAAGGATAAACCTTAAATTCCTCCAGATGAAATTTATGCATAATTCATGGATCTGTTCTTCTTTTCTCATCTTCTCTTTCACTTTCATGCTGAGGTTTACTTTGCTTCTCTTATTATTAACAACAAATATCCACATTTAAATTATATTACTGCGTTCTTTGCTTACTTCTTGTTGACGAGACCATGTTGTGTTTGGGACCATATCCTTTCAGCTCATCCAGGCCCTGTTCTAGATTTTGTTTGACCCACTGTTCTAGTTTCTTTTGTGAGAGAGTGTCAGGGTCAGGCAGATACCGCGTAACCCATTCATTAGACACAGCTTGATGTACTGGATTCCCACCCCATATTCTTTCATTAAGATGCAGAGTACCCTATTCTCAGGAAGGTGACCTGCTAGTTTGATTTCTTGTTATAGTACCATGGCTTATTGTGACATTTCTGACCATTTTTCATGATAGAACTGGCACAAAAATGTATTTTCTGATGGTATTTTTTATATCAGTGGAGTCCTTGTCAAAGGGTACACTTTGCAATGAGAGGAGCTGCGTACTAATGACTGTGTGTGCGTGATGCTTGCTTGTTACTGGTGTGTTGTAGCACAGTGGGTCAGTCTACGGTGGACATGCAGAACACAAGTGTGAGATGCTGTCCTTTAGCCTCATCAAATGACAGTGATTAATGCTCACACTGGGGACGTTTGTGAAAATTGTGGACAGCATACAGCTGTTTACTGCATGCTCCTGAAATCATGGCATGTCGATATGTTGACATGAGCATGGCTTTCATATCAGCATGTAAGATAAGACTTTATTGATCCCAGGGTATATTCTCAAAAGTCAGCATGCTACTCAAGAATGAAACCTGGATCATGAAAATGGGAGTCTTGCATGATACCACTATACCAGCAGTGCTGCAAGCTGTGCTCCCCCTCAGGGAAATCGAACCCTGGTCTCCCACATGACTGGTGGGGCTACCACTATTCTAACAAGGCATCTACAGGAAGCCTGGGACTTGCCACAATGCAATTACTGTATAGCCCCAGAAACTGCATTTTAGGGTCAAGCGTGGGGTATCCATTGATTGTCTACTGAGATCCTGAATGGAATAACCAACATGGAACCTATTTGTTCCCTAAAGGACAGGGCAGATTCAGTCACCCATCCCACCCCCATCCCACACACACAATGAATGGCCATCAGCCAGGTGCAGATCTTCTTTGATGTAGTCCTTTGCAGAGGACAGGTCACAGTGTACCGGACATGCTCACTCTCGGCGACAGTTGCTGTCGAATCTGTATTCTGCCCCGTTACCAGTGAGCGCCCGGGACACTGCGAAAGCTGAGGGTGCTTCTGGCTCCTTATTCATCACTGCACTTACTGCTCACGTTTGGTGCAGTAATACTGAAACGCAGTGAAGTCCTTCAGATGTTCATCTCATGGAGATCTGAAGGACATTAATGCTAAAACCTACTGATGTGTAGGTTTCCCAGACCTTTGGCATAATGTTTATTTTAAGCTTGTAGGAAAGCTATGAAATAATGATGATAGCATAGCAGGGCATGTGTGGTATTGCTGATGACTTTTTACACTGTGCATTCCTGTGGCGCGTTTAGCTGTAATGGTGGCACCATCGCTCTCCCGCGTCTGGTTCCCGCTGCTCGTCTGAACGGCATTCGCATTTATCTTCACGCATTAATGAACTGCATCTAGGCGCTCGCTGAAATACACAGGCTGCCATTTTGCATGCCCCCCCACCCCCCTCCCACCAACCCACCCACGATGTTTTCCATGTTTTCCAGCAAGTTCCTGTAGGTAAATGGTCTGCACGGTAATTATTCATGCGTTCAATGCAAGGATTATTTACGAGGGTGCCGTGATATTCCTGGCGCCTTCTTGTGCTTATCTGTCCACTGAAGAATTACACAGAGCAAAACAGAAGTCGAGTCAAACAATGGGTCAGATTGTTTACACAGTTTAATGTTTCGTATCTAAGGAAGAGCGTTATCACCGCCCACTCGCAGTAGATGCATATTCCAAGCCTCCGGTCGCTGTCCCTTTCCCCCTACGGTATGACCCCCATCCACCTCACAATGTTTGACTGACTATTACTTTTGTCTGCCTTCAGGTTGACAAGATTTGTTCTCAAAACCAGACTGAAAAATGGTCCCCTGTGAGTAAAACAGCAGCGCTGAACCTGAATAACCAGGTGGGTGTTGGTTCCACCTCACCCTATTTTTTTGTGCTTCATCTTCACCCTCCTGAGTGGACACCAACTCTCTCGTTTTGTCTCCAGACACAAATTCACTGAATATTGTGGAACACAGATGCACCCCCAGATTACGATGATCCATGTTACAATATTTCAACTTTACGATGGGTGTTCCGATTCCATTCTGCTTTTCACTTTCAGTACGTTATTCAATAAATTACATGAGATATTCAAATTTGTGTTAATGGTTTTTCCCAACTGTAGGCTAATGTAAGTGGTCTAAGTATTTTTGCCTTATGATATTTTCACCTTAAGATAGGTTTATCAGAACATAACTCCATCGTAACCCGAGTGTCTGTATTTAATTAGCCCCACTGATTGTGGAATCATTCAGGGGCATCCTTAGGACTGCTAGAACAGATGTGACTGCTCAGCTACAGAAGTCTGAGGTTCACCGAGCAGTACGATCATTCCTAATGGAAGGAGGCTGTGCTATGTGGCTCCCTGAGTTATTCTGGAAGCTTATGGAATGTCTCTTCCAATCAGAGATAGGATGAATGGTGATGCCAGGCACTGTGGGCTTGGAGTTGGGAAGGATTAATGATATTAATGGATAAGAAGATTTTCCTGGCTGTAAAAGGGCTTATTCCATCATCCACACCTTTAAACATCTTTCAACCAGAACCGGGAGACAAAACAGATTAAAAATAAACCAATTCTTGGAATGCATGTGGATATTTATTTTGTGTCCGTAGACTCTGAGCGAATGGCACCATTTATTCGGCCCTTGTTTGGCCAACCGCCTCATTTGTTTCGGTAATGAAAACGTGTCCTTTACGGCACCCTGAGGAAGGTGACTTTATCACAGGTAAATTTACTGCCGTCTTTTCCAAATGTCCGAATAATGACAGGCTGAAACCCCCACAGGCCGCTTTTATATAAAAATAAAATAAAGCATGAATGTACTATGAGAGCACTGGGACTCATTACAGTTGCAGTTTTAAGTAGTGGTTTCCCAGGAATGTCGGTTGCACTCATTAGGTCAGGGGAGGTGGAAGCGGACCACCAGACATGGCAGTGTAGGGTGATACACTCCCCCATGATTAATATTAATCAGCAGGTTTCTGAAGGCAGGGGGAGTCCAGGGCCAACTGGGCAGAAACTGGCCACCAGACCCTCTGCAAGTTCAGCCAGTCAGGACGACAACAAGCAACAAATTTATTTTTGTATAGCACGTTATCACATTACATTGTCTCAAAGCGCTTTACAGCATCCCCACCCAAAGCCCCCAGTGAGTAAGCCAGAGGCGACAGTGGCAAGGAAAAGCCCCCTAGAAGGAAGAAACCTTGGGAGAGAAAAGCCTCAAAGGGGGGAGCCCATCCTCCAGGGGGCAGCAGGGAGAGTTCAGGGAGACGCAGCAGCTGGAGCCAATGGCTTAGACATCACTCTTTACATGTGAACTACGATGAATGAGATGAATATGTGACAGTGTGTAGCAGGATGGTCCGTGAATGGAGGCCACCTCTGGGCATTTACTGTAACACACTGAATGAAAAATAAATACATGAGAAAATGTGAACTGTTTAAAGGCAAGTACCTGTCTTTGCCAGAGTAACACATCCACAGGCAGGCTGTTCAGTCTGGATATAATATCTAAACCCTGTGGATCAGAGGAGGTAGAGTTGAAGGGTACATGGAGATTTAAGAGGGAAATTTTATTCGCTCATTCATTTTACCACACATTTCCCTGTGCTTTGGATTAAATTCCGAGATATAAAATCACCTAGATGAAACAATGTTTTCCACGTACTTCCCAAAAGGAGAACCTGGCCAGCTCTTCATAACGCCGCTTTATCCGGCTCTATCTGGCTGCTCATTCGCTAGTGAATTTAGCAGTTCTTGATGGTAGGATATCAGAAGGCCGGCTCCGGTCATGTTGACCACGGGAAGGAACCAGCAAGCATCAACGAAGCCAGACATATACAAAACATGCCAGGCGCCCAGGTTAGCTGCCGCAATGTGCTGCTTAATGAGCCAAGAGACATAGACATGTTAAATTGCACCGTTCATTCAGTTAGTAAACACCAGTCAGGGGTGAATGTACTTGAAGCCTGTTTATTTGCAGCTTGAGAACCTCAGACCTTTATTGTGATCAGTAGGGTGTTAGCTCTATTTACAGTGACCCAGAAACACCATAATACTAAGTTTAAAATACTTGCTCTAGCACAGGTGACATCAAAAATAAAACTGCAAAGAGTCCAACTGTTAAATGAATTGAAGAATTCATAGCACTGGGCCATTGTATTCACCTAGAATTTTTACTGTGTATTTAAAAATTAGTTTATTTTGTTACTTGGCCTGTACTTCATGTGGGTTTTGGTCCCTGCACTACATAAATCAGAAAATGATTTATTTTAATTGTTTTTGAAGGTTATTTAACAAGGACATTTGAAGTAGCAGAAGCTAAACTGTGTCTTCCTTGCTGTCTTCTTGCATCCTTCAACGATCTGTCTTTCCCTGTGCTACGATGGTTCCAGGAAAAAACCCACGGGCAGCCGAAAGGAGGAAATGATATCATGAAGCTGCCAGAAGATGGAGGAGAGCAGAAGGGAGGAGAGCAGGAGGATCACAACTGAAGCAATAGAGGATGAGGATGATGGAAAAGCGGCTAAGGAAATAATGTTCCACGGACTGTCTGTATGCTGTCAGTGATGTCAGTTTGATTCAGTGTAATACAAAAGCATGCAACTGACCCTGCCCCTTCATCATAGACCCCGCTCCTTCAGCCAGACCCCCCCACGGGTCTGTCTCAGTCCCGCCTACATTCCCGGTGAATCACTTCCAGACCAATCCTGCCCACACAAGACACAAGCACACACAACATGGTCATGTGCAAAACACATTCCCGATCTTTTGAGGAAAACCCCACCTCCTGCTGACCATGTCTGGACTTTGATGGTGGAACTAATACATAGCAGTGGCATGTTGTCAAGCGCTCCATGTCGCTGGGGGCGTGTTTTTACGAGACTTTTGTTGTACAGTTCGTCTGCATTTGCTTCTTTAGTTGTTTTTGCTCAGTGCCAGGAAAATATCTCATGTTTTATAATGCTTTCAATCAAACCTTTTGTAGCTCAAGTCCAGCCATAAGAGGAAGGTGCTTTTAGACTAAGTAGGGATGGACCTCGACCCTTCTGATCTTTGGCTGGCATTAAATGTACTACTCGTTTTGAATGATAATTTTAAAAAGCTATTGATTAAAAAAATAACTGCAAAGCAGGAGGACTGGCTTCTGTTCTGAGACCTGTTTAAAGAGTGTTCCGGTAGTTTAGTGTTTTGGACTCACAGAAAAAGCTCTTTCCTCCTTTATTGTAGGCCAGAGACAGGGCTGGCCAACTTTCGACGTTTATTTTTCCGAAAATTATTTGCCTTTAATGTGCCAAAGGTAAAGAATGAAAACTCACAATGAGTCTTTTCACTGAGAACTATGTGCCATGCACTGACTATGAAGCTAATCTAAGCTACTCTCTCTTTCTGTATTACCTGTTCTATCTGTGTCCGTCCAATAAAAGACTGATTATTAATATTGTGTGAATCACCACATCTGTGTAATTTGGCTAAAAATAAATGGATTGTTGCAAAACAGTTGTGTCACATCTCTCAGTCATCGATTAAATATGTAATTATGCAGGAAGTCCAAGAGAATGAAAATAAATGTCGAAAGGGGGCTAGCTGAATCGGCAGGCTCGGCGTTTGTGTTCGAAAACTGCTTTTTAGGGTCTGTAGTTAGTGTATAACCAAGTACGTATTCCAGTGCGCTAGCCTTGCACATCTAGCATGTTTTACAGTTCATTATCGTCCAGTTCGAACCAGGTCTCCAAGTGGCACTGTGACAGTGCCGTCAGCAGTAGGCGTGCTTGCATCCTCCTTGTCTTTTTAATCCCACAGAGAAACATAGAATGAGAGCAACTGTGAGCTCAGAAGGGGAGGAGGCCCCTGCCTGTGCCTCCCCATTCGTAGTTGTGGTTGCATGACAGCCATCCTTCATCATGACTGTCCTTGTCAACGCTCAGCCTGCTGGCAGCGCTTACGCCAATCAGGACAAGCGAGACCACGGGCGTGTTCTCTTTCCAAGCAGAAAGGCGATACTAAGGATGGCACCTTTCACGTGGCAAGATTCAAAACCTTTATCGCCTTCCTGGTATTGGAAATTAAATTATAAATTATATTAAAACAAAAGGCAAAAGAAGACAAATTGGGTCACATGAACGGGGAAGGGTGTGTTTTTATTCTGTTCCTGTCCTCGCATGATTGGTCTTTTAACTTTAATATTTAAATGCCCAAAGGTAAAGGTAATTGTTACCCTGGAAATTAGTAATGTGAGGATCTGGGGATTGAAGACATGAATGTGGTGTGTCGCGAGAGGAGCACGTCGGCCTTCTGACCTGTAGAGGAAGCAGGATTGCAGCAAGAACTGACCTCGCAGGAAGTCCTCCTCAATGATGGGCCAAAGCTGCCAAGCGGACTGAGGATTAAGAAGATGCTCCTGACCTCCAGCCTTCCAGGAGAACAATGTGTTTGTATTTACATGCACATTGTGCTTATTTACCTTCAGCTCTGAAATGTGAAACTTTATCAGGCAGTTCACAGTAATAATAAAATATATGAAATAGTTAGAAAAAAGAGCTGTATGGGAAACTACTCTCGTCCTCAATCTCAGTTTTTTCGTATGGGTGAAGTAATCAGCTATGCTGTAGGCCATGATGACAATTCTGGGAATCTATGCAGATGATCTACTATCTCTGCATCATTCCTAGAAGTGTTATCTCATTTTCAGTTTCTGTCCATGGTTTTGCCTGAAAATGTACCTCTTTCTGGAATAATTCAACCAAGGAGACCTCAGTAGATGGCTGACATGAGTGTTTATTTAATCAAACAATTTAAATGAGTATGAGAAGAGTGATTTGGCGAAGCCCGTTTCTTGGTCGTCGGTTTCATCGACTCTGAAGCTGACAGGTCTGGCTGGGCGACCAGGCAGGAGGCGAAGGAGCCAATCCCAGAGCAGGACGGGGAGCCGGAGGTGGCGGAGGGGAGGAGGTGGGGGAACCAAATAGCTGTAACGGCAAAGAACTGGGTTAGACTTACTCTTTATATAAGACTTGGATCGATGTGATTGGACACGAGTAGGTCACCTTGTTTGAACTTTCGTATTCACTTTCATTTCAAAGATGACTCAGAATGGTACTTCATTCGTACCAGTGATTTATAGTTAAATTATTTATGAATTAAAAGTGGTTTTATATATAAGCATAACGGAAATCCTGACAATCAACTTTGGGTGTTTTTCCATCGCACCAGGTAGCGTACTTTTGATTCTTCAAGAAAATACCAAAAGTACGGTACTTCAAGGTTTTGGTTTTCCACTGGTGTAAAAACTCATACCCACACGGTGTGACATCACAGTGCAAGGCTGGGTATTTTCTACTGATTTCGAAAAATGCCTGTAGTATATTATATGGCTTGGCAATGTGCAATACTAACACCAACATTGCATTTTATGCACATACAATCCTTACATCGCTAGTCAGCTAAATTAAGATCAGGATTTTTCTTGCTTTCAATTCTGTATGGAAATGTTAAGGGCTGAATATTTAATAATGAAATATTCTATAGGACTGTAGAATAGGGATGGATCCATATGGACTGTGGGACTGGGGTGTAGGGTGAGGGTATATAAACTGTGGGACTGCGGTATATGGACTGTGGGACTGGGGTGTAGGGATGAGGGTATATAAACTGTGGGACTGCGGTATATGGACTGTGGGACTGGGGTGTAGGGATGAGGGTATATAAACTGTGGGACTGCGGTATATGGACTGTTGGGCTGGGGTGTAGGGATGGGGGTATATGGACTATGAGACTGAGGTATAGGGTTGAAGGTATATGGACTGTGGGACTGGGGTATATGCATTTTGGGCTGGAACATAGCAGATTTTACAGTATCTATGTATCTGGTCAAGGAATGAAGTAGATCCAAAGCATTTTATTTTACAAACACTAATGTTGCCTGGTCAGTGTTCAGAAATTAAATGAGTGACTCCATTTATATGTGTTGTGTTGCTGTGCGTCCCCGATTACCCATGCATGGTACATTTTGCCATGTAAATTGTGATTATCCACTTCCTAAGGTGAAAAATTTCCATCTTAATATGTTGTTTGCAATCAGCATAATCAGTATTTAAGAATTCTGTTTTCTTACCTATTTTGTGTTTATTGGTTTGTGTATGTTACTAGCATTGTAATTCCTCTATTTTCATGCATGTCAGGAATAATTTAAAAAGCTTCCTCCTCCTCAATGTATCGTCTCTGTGCACATGATGTTTTATCTGCTCGACTTCTGTCGGTGTCTGAAAGACTGATTAAGAATGTTTCTGAAGTCTGGTTCTAGCCCCTTTTCCACTGTCAGGACTGTAATCTGCCCTCCACTCTAAGGCTTTGTAGAAAAGAAGTCAATAATGTGTGTAGTGCGTAGTCTAGCAAAAGCCACACATATGAAGTTCTCTAGGTAACACACTATGAAAATGACATTATGAATTTGTTAGTAAGTTGAGTGAACATCAAGCATTTTTCTAGTATTTGGATATTTAAAGATGCTGTCTTATAAGCAACATCAGCACATTTCTTTACACTGGCCGCAGTGAATGTGATGGTGTCACGTCATAAATACAGTGCAGATTTCCAGACTGCAGTGCGGTTGCCAGTTCATGGCTATGTTGCACCCGGGCATTTTTTTTTATTTCATTAAAACACGTTTTTACTTGAATGTTGCAGTTAATTATCTTGTTCCTTTTTAAACGCTACCATCCAAATCCTATTAAAATACGTCAAGTTCACGCCTGCAGTGTTTCCACTTTACAGCTCTCTTTGAGTTTGTCTTTTAACCCATAAATGAAACATTTTTGTAAGAAAATGTTTATATATAAAGCTACTTAAAATGCTTTGCTGTCAGACAGGATGAGCGCATACTGTAGTGTAGTAATTAATCCTTAACCGTTCCTTGATATGACTCCGTCCGAATACCATGCAACCAGCATGTCACCATGGCTCTCATGTTAGCCCATGCTGCTTCTCCAGCCGTGCGCCTCATTCTTACAGCTCCGCTGGTCACATCTCACACTGATACTATCACAATACTATCAATACTATCATGCTGCACTAACCTGCATGTTCTCAATGAGCTTCCCAGTGCAATGAAGTTACCCTCCAGATGTCTTTTTTAAAGTCACAATGACTGAAACCCAGCATTGTTCGTGAAAAAAAAACAACAATTGTTATCTGGTTAGTCACTAACCAGGAAATGAACAGAGTAAGAATGTTTTTCCAGCCAGGAGAAGCTGTGCACTTTGTAATTCATCTACAGCAAAAATAAATGAAAGTAAGCACCACTACAATGCACATCTCCATAATTCATGACTGGTCCCCCATCTGATTTAACCACCTAATTCATCTTGTAAAACTAGGCCAGTGTCTTCACCCAAGTAAGACCAATTTAAATTAGACTGACTGTAATTTCCCATGAATAATGCAGTGGACTGATGTATGAAGATACAGCATTCAGGAAATTTCTATTAAAAATCGTCAGCGTTAAAAAAAAAAAAAAAAAAAAAAAAAAAAATAAAATAAGATGTATGTTGTATTAATAATGTAAAAATAATGCAGCATCATCATCCTGTCAATTAAAAACAGCACACAGAAGTGTGCTATCGTTGTATATTTTCAGCTATGAAACAAAGTAAAAATGCAATAAATAAATAAACTTTTTAAAATGTCCAAATGGAATATACCTGTCAGAAATGTGATGACGTGAGGCTAATAATGCTGTCCCCCTGTCTTCATCCCCCTTGAGGTGTCACCGACTCCAGGTAAAACTTTAAGTGGAGAGAGGAGACAACTCCGGATCCTGGGCTGTGTCCCCCCCTCAGCTGGGGGGGTTTCTGCCAGCAGCGCTGTCTTCCACAGCCTTTGATTGTTCAGCTTGAGCTTTGCCCAGGAACTGCTTGCTCTGCGTGTTTTCGCACCCTGGGCAGCGGCAGCCGCTTCTGGTTTGATTTCACATCATGTCACTCAGTGGCCTGTCTTCACTTTCCTTCCCGCGGTAAAATATCGTGTTTTACCATAGTCCCGCTTTAAAACTGGCCGCAATCACAGCGTATTCTGGTGCATCATGAGAGCAGGAAAGTGCACAGAGATGGGGGCTTCTATCAGCCAGGCACCCACACCCTTGTGAGTCTGCCAGCTTCGCTCACTACGCTCTTAATAAATGAAATATAACAATGGAGTCTTGTGATTTGCATTAATGGAGATGCAGTAGTAAAAATATACCCACACGTGCGTGCGGGAATTGCAGCAGGACTGATGGCACAGCCGAGATTATGGTGTGGACGCATTTAGGAGCGCGGCCCACCAGGCCAGTATGAGCTTCAAATAACACTGTCGTTCACAGAGATATTCACGATGATACGTGTTTGCTTCAGCACCCAGGGGAAAGTCCAGAAAAGGGATTGCAATGTTCACGTAGGCCGATGCCGCGCAAAGTATTATATTTCAAATATATATATATGTACGTACGTGTACAGCCCCCCTAACTGAAAAGTGCTTGAAATGGATCGATTATGGAAGTAATTCACTACTACTGCAAATGATAGTATTTAAATAGTACTCTGCTTTTTTATTTCTATTTAACGACTTATGAAGTTAACCAGAAAAAAGTATTGTTGTCCTCCCTGAAAGAGTTCTAGTTATTGGAATTGCGTGTGATGCCCTGAATATTTATTTGGGAAGGCGCTTCAGAGCAGAAATGATGCCTTAGAAGCACTTTGAGAGAGGAAAGAGAGGCTGATGAGTTCTTTGGGCTGGGTAAGGAGGGTCTCTCATTGTTTACTCTCCCCTATGAATCCAAAATTATGTCCAACTTGTCAAAAAACATTCTGCAAAGTACATTTCAAGCTCCTCTTGACATGAACACCAGCTTCCCTTCACACAGTAACCTGTTTGTAAAGATGTGCTGAATAAATACCACTGGCTGAATGTTACTGTGCTATGCTAGAGCCTACAGCTTGCTGAGTGCACTCAGTTCAGTAATTGAAAGATTTACTACTATGCCGATTTAAGCCTGTGTTGGTGTGGCCACCAGGTTAGCCCATCCTGTGGTCTGTGTGGGTCCTAATGCCCCAGTGTAGTGACAGGGACACTGTGCTGTAGAAATAGTGCCATCCTTCGGATGGGACATAAAACTGTGGTCCTGACTGTCTAAGGTCATGAATGGTCCCTGGGCATCTTTCGAAAGAGTAGGGCTGGTACCCCAGTGTCCTGGCCAAAATTGCCCACTGTAGTCCTATCAGATCTGGCCTCCTAATTATCTCCCGTGTCTAATTGGTGAATCCTCTCCTGCCCCTTCATTACCTTAGCTACTCTATAGTAACATTAAAGCAAAGGGACTGTTTCACTTAGGCATGGAAAAGACGTCTGGATTTAAAAATGTATCTGCGATTTGGAAATAAATAAATGCAAATGTAGAAATAAAAAACAATATTGATCCAGCTTGAACCTTTAATGATTGAAGGTTGAAAGATAAATGGATAAATGTTAAGACATTTGATGATAAATTTTGCAATTAATTTTAATCACAAAGGCTCAGTTGATCTTTGCTTTATAATAGCCATTAATATACATCCATTTTCCAGAATCCAGGCAGGAACACAAGACTGGAAGCACTCAAGATCCGGTCCACTGCGGTACCTACACACTCAGCGCAATTTTAAGGCATCAGCCCGCCTGAACCTGGGTTGAGGGGCCCCTAGAGCAGTTTAGTTCGAGTCTCTTTTACTTCCATTGAGATTAAATCAGGGATGGTCATTGCAAACATTGCAAATCCCTTTCTATGACAATCACTACTTAATTGTTAAATTTGTTATTTTCTTTTCACCCCACCACCCTGACTAGGATGAAGAGTTAGATGGCAGATGCATGGATTTTGTTCACGTGTTTCATGCCATTTCTTTCGTACTTGTTGTCCTCTTTTTCTCTTCTATCCGGCAGAATTAGCATTCTAATAGTGCAGTCAATCTTTCCGCAGCTGAAACATCATGGAAACCTGCTGCTGATTCCAGTTTCATGGTGTTTCCAAATCTTATCAGTCCAGAAAAACCAATACTTAAATCACCCGAGCTATAAAAGTGAGCTTAACCTTGACCTTGCACTATACCTGCCATTATTATTAAATGACATGTTGTGACACATACAAAACTATAATACTTGAATACCATATCATAACTGTGTGTCTTGAACTTTTTTATGGAAAATTTGAATTTTCAGAATTAATAAATACTATATGAGACGTTGGTACTGTAATAAATCCTGTTTAGAATCTCAAGTTCAAGTTCAATTTCAAGTAAACTTTATTGTCATTCATACCACATACTGAGAGTTCATGGTAGAACGAAATTGCGTTTCTCCTGCCTCCATGTGCAAAACAAACAGAAACACTACAGTATAATATAGTACAGTATAGTACAGTATAGTACAATATGATACAGTATAGTACAGTATAGTACAATATGATACAGTATAGTACAGGCTAAACAAAATACACACAATACAACAAAGAACTACACAGAGAACAGAACTACACAGAGAACTATTATTCAGCACAGAGGTAAATCTCGTGCAGAGTAAAATAGTGCTCGACGTTAAAATTTAAAGTTTAAAAGTATTGCACAAAATATTGCGTTCTTTCACTGTTGCCGTATAATAGTGAGTGTAAGTGCAGGTTACTAATAGGAGAAGCGAGGTTTGATTCTCCATAATGTCTCCTAGCTAGAATGTGAGCAAAGCTGTCCAGTGACCCCAGAATGTGAATGTTCTCCTCATTGAAAAACAGAGTGATATGGTTATACTGATATTAAGGGTAGTACTGTGTCTCTACTGTTTACAAGGTTACAGAAGACAGGAACTCATGGGCTCAGCATGTTTGATGGTCTGTAATTTGTCCTTGGTATGGAGAGCTGGTGCTCATACTCAGCAAGGGAAGCTTTTTCATTGCAAGTCCAGATATGAGATAAGGAATGAACTCAGCTTCTCCACTGTAAAACCCACTGGATTCTCAAAATCAGCCGCAGGACTCGCCGATAGGCAAGAAATACTACTTTTTTCTCTTGTGAGCTTCTTTAACATATTTAAATAGTCACATACCTTTTGTGGTATGTTTTATTTTACTCTTTATCTATCTACAGGGATTGGACAATGAAACTGAAAAACCTGCTTTTAGAGTATAAACTGAGGCGATTTTAGGGACACTAGGGGCACCCCACCCGACATGGTAAAATGTACGAGTTTAGGTGTGTAGCCTAAGTTAATAATATCCACAAAGAGAATTTAATAAAAAAGAGAATACACAAATAAAGTAGATTTGTCGGTGCGATGTACTATGGAATCAGTCGGCCTTGGGGACCCCCTCCCTGCTTGAGGGCCCCAGGCCATTGCCTGCCCTGCCTGTCCTGTTCCTCTGACTACAATAATTTATTAGCATAGTGTAGGGCCTCCTTTTGCGGCTAACAGCATGAATTCATTTTGGGAATGATAGATATCAGTCCTGTACAGTGGCCAGAGGGATTTTGAGTCAGTTCTGTACAGTGGCCGTGTGATGCTGGTGGAGGAAAACATTTCCTGATTTGCTCCTCCGAAATATCCAAAGTCTAATATTCAGGTCTGGTGACTGTGCAGGCCATGGGAGATGTTCAGCTTGACTTTCATGTTCATCAGGACACTCTGTCACCTGTCCTGCCGTGTGTATTGGTGCACGGTGATGCACGGCACCACCTTCAAGGTACAATGTTTGAACCACTGGGTGAACATCCAGAAGGGTTCATAGTCCTTGACAGTGATGCACCCATATAGAGCAAGTAGTGGATCTAGTGAGTGGCGTGATACTGCAGCCCAAACCATCACTGATCCACACCTGTGCTTCACTCTGGGTACGCAACAGTCTGGGCGGTGAGCCTCTCTGGGGCTTCTCCACACCATAACTGTCCCAGATGTGGGAAAGACAGTGGAGCTGGACTCATCAGAGAACAATACATATTGCACACTGTCCATAGTCCAAGATTTACACTGCTGGAATGAATATTGACTCAGCGGAGCTTCCAGCTAAGTTTTGCCATAAATAGGATAGTCGAGATGTGCATTTAATTCTGCAGTGGGTTTGGCAGCTGTGGTTCTTTGGATACAATCCAGGTTAGTATCCAAACAACCCTGTCAGACAGCTTCTTCTTCTGTCCAGTTACTCCCATTGGATGTGGTCTGTCCTTCGTGGTGGCAGTTTGATATTACCTTGGATACCGTAGCTCTGGATACACCACACCAGTGAGGCGTGCACCAACAATATATTCTCTTCTGAACTCTGATATGTCTCTCATTATGCTTTGTGGATTACCATGTTTTATGTACATCTGTGCTATTGCTCGAATTCAGTGTTCACACTCTGCTCTTACTGATGGAACGTGTAATCACCATATAGCCATGAAGCCTCAAACTATTGACCAGGTGTATCACTTTCATTGTCCAGCCCCTGTATGCTTTGCTAACCTACAGTAAGACAGAGTATCAGCAGGACTGAACTGATCGCATGGTGGTTGAACACCAGCGCTGTGTTTGAGGCCCATGTCCTCGTTATGGCTTAATCATGGTCACCTGAGTGGAAGGGTGGAAAGTGTGAGGTTTTCCCTTTAAAAACGTGCATTAATGTGTCTTTACTCATTCTGTAAACTTGAACCCTGAACTCCATCCAACAACTTCTCAAAAAAAGTAAGTTCAGCAGTTTTTATTTCCCTTTACTCCCTTTTCCTAGTGTTATAATGAGTGTGCATCAGTTTATACTCCAAAGGAAACTGTACAGCCGGGTGTGAGGAAACCAGTCCGGCCGGAACGATGCTCACAGACGATTCCACAGAAACCAAGGGCATGGGAAGATCTTTGATCTGGGACAAGATTCAGAGGTTTTAATAGAAGTGAGTACGCCAAAGATTCAGGGAAAGTTGCGTGCTGGTGTGAGGAAGGGACTGATTGAAGTAAAATAAAAAAGGGAAGTGGTAGGTCTGGTTATAGAGGTAAGAAAAACCAATACAGCCTTTCCGCAGCTGAAATATTATGGAAACCTGCTGCTGATTCCAGTCGTTTCATGGTGTTTCCAATTCTTATCAGTCCAGAGAAACCAATGCTTAAATCACCCGAGCTATAAAAATGAGCTTAACCTTGACCTTGCACTATACCTGCCATTATTATTAAATGACGTGTTGTGGCACGTAATGCAAAACTATAATAGTTGAATATTGTACCTTAACTGTGTCTTAAACTTTTTATAGAATATTTGAATTTTTAGAATTATTAAATACTATATGAGATGTTGGTACTGTAATAAAACCCTGTTTAGAATCCCGGAAGCGATGTTTCATTCTCCATAATGTGTCCTAGCTAGAAAGTTTTCCAGTGATTCCAGAATGTGAAGCAACCCTGATGTTCTCCTCCTTGAAAACAATGTAGAGTGATAATAGTGATAATTTTAATAATAAGTGCACTATTGTTTATACTGTATCTGTGCTATTTACAGGTGATATAGCCATAAAATTTTCAGCATTTATAGAAAATGATACATATTTATATAATAAAATAAAATCCACCGCATCCCTTTTGCGCTAATGTTCATTTAATGTTCCTACTGCTGTGGCTGTTTTTCCTCCAGTCGTGTTACTTGTTATTCAGGAAACCAACCCGGGGATCTTGATATTATATAAAATGATTAACACTTATAATCACTGTCTTGTTCTATGAGAACCACGGTCAAGCTGGTGGATTTTTTTTTTGACTGTAGCTGATTGCAGTGTTGAGGACGTGTTTGAACTCGATACACGGTGATTCATCCTGCTGTGAATTTAGCAAATCAGCCCTAATTGACGCAGCGTTTTTAAAATTAGTTTAACACTGCTGCTAGAAACTGTGGTTGTCGAAAAATGAATTTTGTTTGTGGCAAATTATCAATAACAACATTTATATAATGTGTTTTTCCCTCCTGGTCTGCAAGCAAAGTCTGAAAATTACTATTATTTTAATGTTCATGGTAATGATTCATTATTAGCTTTAATAGAGCAGAAATCTAGAATATTGTAGTGAAAATTATGGTAATGTGACTGTGTGAAACTTTTTTTTCTTTGTTACAGAATTAATAGACGAGAAAGTCATTTTAAATCAACATGCTGATCCTGTGATCTAAAGTAAGACAATTATTAAAATTGGCAAAAAAAAATATTATCGCATAGTCATTCAAAACGGATGAGTTTGTCTCTTATGACCCTTTAAATGGCAGTTTTAACATTTTTTTTCTTTTAAGGTGCCCTTTTAAATGACTTCTTTTTCTCTAATGATCTCCATTTTTAAGATGTATTAAAATGCCTGAGAAATATTAAATGTTGTAAGTGCTTCTGAGACCAGCTGTGGTCCAGGATTTGGAAGAAGTTCAACATGGATGGAATTCTCTACGGATGCTTCAGGAAAATGTGGCATTTCTCCCTGTTGCCTTGTCCCTGTGGGGAAGTCACTGGATGCCTCACTGGATGCCAGTCCAGGCTGATGCTGTTATCGACATCCTGCTGGGAGCTGCTGGCCGCGTCCTTTCATCTCCGGCTGCTACTCGGGGGAATGAAGGATATCTGACAAACTGAACCTGAGCTGTGATCCCCCCGGTATCCACCTCCCTCCATCATGCTATAATTTCGACTCCAGTTTTACTGGAATTACAGATAAACATTTGATGTTTGGGTTTTCATCCGTCAGCCATCCTTGCTTCTTCTCTGTCGTATTGGTAGTTAGTATTGCTATAAATATGGCACAGGACATAATTCCTTTCTGTTTCTATAAACAGGTTTTTGGATAAAATGGTGTCGGCATGCTGGATAATTTATAAGCAATGCAACAGTGCCGGAACTTTCTGTGTTTCCAGCTTGGCATTGTGTGTGTGTGTGTGTGTGTGTGTGTGTGTGGGGGGGGGGGCATAGCCACAATATCAGCGATTCTGTTTACACTCCGTGTCGCAGGCAGGAGCTGTGTCCTGCCCCCACCCCTGCCCCCCTCCCCAGCGTCAGAGCCGGCAAACCCAAACCTAGCAGATGTTTGTAGAATGAGATGTCACCATACCGAGGAACACGACTTTACCGAAGCAGAAGGAGGCGAAACGGCCCAGAAATCCTGGGCAGATTAACGGCAATCTCCGCCTGGAAAATGCTAAGTTCATTCCCTTCATCACTGGAGGATATCCAGTGTATCAGCATAAAACTGCATCACATTGGCACAGGGAAATAAAAACTGGCAGTTTGTCTTCCCTAAAAAAAAAAAAAAAAAAAAAAAAATTAAGAGGAGACATTTCTAGCCTGATTCTTACTGCAGGTCTCAGAACAGTCGACTGTGATCTCCACCACATGACCACATGTCCCTAATTGTCTTCTTTGAATCGATATGTTTGACTTACCACAGAATGTTATAATAGGGTGGGCTTATATGTCATCTAGGCTCTCTGTTTGCAGTCAGGATTGTCCTGGTTCTGGGAAGGTTCAGAAAGGCAGCCATGGTTGTGGGCACTATTTTTGAACTTAGTTTAACCTGGTAGGTGGGTGAGGTGGCAATGGCAAAGTGAGTCATATAAGAGATTTTTCTCGTAGATGACAAAATGGATTTATAGTTGTATGACTATCTCAGATTTAAATGAGCTGTACAGTTCCCCACCTTCACGCTCTTCCAGTGACTGGCAGTGGGCTTCTATTTTGGTCCTTATGGATTTTGAGATATGTAAGGAAACAAGCTAGCGGCATCTTTCATGTAGTTGTCATGTTTTTCACATGCCTGCCTTTACGTACTGCCCAGTACGAAAACCAGTGCTGCTAAACCAGTGTCTGCTGTTCCGCCAGTGGATGGAAAAGTGCAAGCTTGAATGTGACGAAGTTTGTGCCCCTGCAGAGAAGGTCAAGGGTCTGTCACTGCTGACATATGACAGGTGAGTGGGATGGTAGTGTAGGTTTTGGGTGATGCAACAGGTCAGTCTGCGCTCTGCAGCAGTGTCTTGTCCTATAGTGCCACACTGTAGGCTCCCTTTATCACAATTGTTACATTTAGCGGGTTGTTTCTCAATGTTGCTCTATGCATTTCTGGACGAATTTTCTTCTTCGGCATCATGTTGTCTTTGCTAGGAAATCTGTGATCAGATCGGAAAGCATGATTAACATCATTTTACATATTTTGAAACATAAATCTTTTACACTTGAATTGTCAAGCAAACAGTGCTCTGTAACTGAGTTCAGCTCCCACATACCAGAACATTATTAAATTATGGAGAAAATATTTGATTAAAAAGCCATTTAAAGCATTAACAGTGGATGAATTCCTGCTTTATTTGTTTATTTTTCTGAATCGCTGCATTTTAATCTAAACCCCTAGACAAGTGATCATAATGGATTGGACAAATTCTATGGAGAATATCTTGCACACTTTGGTAACACAGTTTGGTTTGGTGAACCACAGTGGAAGGAAATTGACTCTCTTCGGTGTGATATGAATGAAAATTCAGTCTCTTCAGGTTTTAATTACCCCTATGAGAGGTGATTATTCTTAAGCATGGATTGGAGGCTCAACTAAAGCTTCATTACCACCAGTATTGATGAAAAACACTCAGAATGTAATTCAGTTATTTCCCAATAATGACAGCCAATAATGCATGCTTTTATTAAACATACAAATACAGCAAGCACTTCCATTCTGATTCTAGATCCCAGCTTGTGTTTTGAGGATAAAACTGCATTGAAATGACATGGATTAATTAGATGGCCAGCGATGGTGTGGCAGATGTTACATGCACGGTCTGCTTGATTTGAACCTGGGTTTGCAGACAGTCAAACTGAATTCTGAGAGTGTTTATTCTTTTTCAAAAGCATTGTGTTCAACGTCACGATGTAAACATATTGAACAGCCCTTTGGAAATCTGTTGAATTCTTCATAATGCTGGCTGTGTCTGAAATGCATAGCAAATTGTACTTTTGTACGAACTGAGCCCGTCATTCTTCGGTTTCAATGGGGCTGTATTCTGTATGTGTCTGCATCACATTATCATCAATACTGACGTCCGAAGATATTTTGTACATTTTCCTCATCTTCTCCTTCCTGGCATCTGATTTTGAAGCGGTGTTCAAGTTTAAACTACCTGGTCGCGAATTGCAGAATCGCCTGTCATTGTCATTGTCAGCTAGCAATGCTGTCCTGATATTTGGAGCCCGTCTCATAAACATGAAACGAAATTAACCGCCAGCTAATAACTGTCTGTAAGCTAATGTGAAATACAGATCTGTGTTAATTACGCAATTAGGCAGTTGTACCTCTCCCCCCAGTCCGCTGCTTTCAGTTCGTTTAATCAGCGGCTGCAAGACTTGACAATCGTCTGCAGATCCTCGCTTATAATTGCACGAATAAGAAAGCAATTGCTCTGTTCTCCAGGAAGCTGAAAGACGAATTATCGAATGTTAGCAAATTTGTTGTGGGTTGTTCGCACAGCTATATAAAAGGTTTATTATAAAAGGAAGTGGAACTGGTAGTTTCAAGACCAGAGAGAAACTGCTGTTGGCCCGAATTGCATAAATGTGCATTTATATCTCTGTGGGAAATTGGACCAAGTCCGTGACCAAGATTAAAATAACAGTGGTAGCTCGACCAGTGATGAGCGCTTGCTGGAAGACTTTTTGATGTCTTTCCTTGTGCAAGGCAGACATGTGGAAGGACTTCAAAGGCAGCCCTGTCAATTGGTGATGCATAAACGCCCGGCAGCTAAGGGATGTGTTTTGCCTTCTGTGTTTCTGGCTGCTTTTGAGGCTTTTAATTTACTTTTTAATGCTAAGAAATAAATAAAATCAATTTGTGCCAATTTGTGCCCCTTGAACAAATTAGTCCTAAATGCCAGTATTCGTTTTCATTGATTAATAATTCTTTTTAATCTGTTCACTTCCAGTTTAATGAATAAATAATTCTGACCGAGTAAAATTTTTTTGGCTTTCAGAATGACGGTAATAAATTGAAAAGAATGTTTGACTGGTCAAAGAGGTGCGTTCCGTGAGCGGCTGAAGGACCAAACGTGGTTCTTCTCTGCGGAATCGGGGCCGTCCGCTTCTGTAACCTCCGAGACTGAACACCTCGATCTAAATAGACAGCGGTCCGCTCGGCCTGCTGCTGGGTGACTAAGCCCTCGAGTCTGATGCTGATGGGCCGGGAGAATGCGACCATAAACATAAACCTTCACGCTTGGTTTCGCTGCTGTATACAGCACCTGTGCATAGTGCTCATTTTCATGGTTTTGCCACATTTTTGCACTTGTGTTTTGCAGACTATAGCACCTTTTTCAGTTCAGCGGCAGGTTCTGTCCTGTCGTGACTCACAAAGCTTTTTAATTTCAGTTTTTCAACCCTGTTTGTGTAGGAGACAGCAGCTTGTTCCCGCTGCCTGCCTCCTTGTTTTGTAGTGAAGGCCCCAGTTGCCCTTAGCACTCTTACCTTCAGCAGCAGCCCTAGCTGGGTCTGCTGTTTCCGTGGCCCCATTCAAAAAGTCACTTTGGGGGCCCCCCACCCACCAAGATGTTTCAAAAGCTAAATAAATAGCCAGTGAGAAGAGTCAGAAGATCATAGCTGGCTAGCCGGTTAGCAGAACACGTTGCTTCAGCATCTCCTAAATAAGGAACAGCTCATTTAATTTTATTGTTTGTAGCCAAACAGTAGCCCCCAAACCTCAGGGGCTCCATGCAAAACTGATGCTAAACGCTGCCTGGTTGGCTGTGCTACCTGTGTGCATCATATGCAGCTGGTCCTCCAACATCTCCTGGACCATCTGTTGTCGCCCTTGATATGGCTGGAGACTTTACTGGAACAACTTCAATTAAATGTCATTAATTACTTGATAATATAAAGCGGGAGGGGGACTGGAGATATCTCGAATTGTATCACATGACTCCATTGGATGCCCTGTGTCGCATGACTCCATTGGACGCCGTGTATCACATGACTCCATTGGCCAGAAAATCACATGCAAGACCATGTCTTCTCTATCTTAGACATCTCTCCAGGCAGATCTGTGTCAGATGGTAGGCCACACTTACGACGTGAGCAGAGCCATGGATGGGATATGGATCCACCCATGTCTTAGGAATGGGTGGATTTTTGTTTCTCAAATGGCTTTGGTCCACAGGTCAGAGTGTTGATAGTCTCCATCGATGGTGTACTGGGCTGCTGTACTGGGGCATGTGTATCAGCGGTGATGGTTCTGGGGGGGGGTCCCTGTCCTCTCTGGCTGTACAGTGAATGGCCTGTAGGTGTCTCTCCATCTCCCGCTGTGAGCAGATGAGGCTCAAAGGCTGCTGTAGGATATTCAGTATAAAATGAAATGAAGAAGTCAACTAGATACTGATTATTTCAGTTCAGTTCAATTTATTTTTACATAGCTACTTTTACAACAGTCGCCCCAAGGCACTTGACAACACTGTGTGGCAAAATCCATTACTACATCATTCATACAAAATGGTGCATGAAAGACAGAAAAGGAAAAGAAAGAATTGGAGCCTGAAGACAACGAAGGAGAAGAACCAATTACTCCAAAGTAAGGAGGAAAAGAACTTCTGGGTCCAAGAGTGACCAGCTCCCCCCCCACCCCCTGCTGGTAGCATGTGGCTCAGTGGGCTAAGCCTGTGTGTCTGTAATCACAAGGTCGCAGGTTCAAACCCAGCCTCAGCATGTCT
>JAABNX020000021.1:20912881-20927163 GCA_015163995.2 Mormyrus lacerda | reverse complement strand
ACAATGAGCAAGTTGAGGGAGGCGTGAAAAAGAATTTCCCCAATAAAGGAACTTCCCCACAGGGATCAATAAAAAAAGTTGTGATTGATTGATTGTGATTAATATTACTAGCATGCTATGCTAACATTACAGGAAATGATTAGTGTCTCAAATGAAGACTAAATGCTATAAAGATGCTACTATAGTAGACACTAGACGTCTGATGTCCCTAGCCGTCTTCCCCTGGACGGCTCTGAGTATGGCTTGCTCAGTCCTCTTAATAGACGTCTATTTGCTATCTATGTGATAACATGATAATTTTTCTATATCAAGAGGAGTAGCAATCCTGCTGTATACTGTTCAGAATAAAAATGCTGCTGTGCTTCTAGAAAAACAAATTCCCAGTCCTGTTCCGGTATCTCTCAGAATCTACAACCAACCCCCAGTGTAGTCATTCTCTGAAGGTGCAAAGGCTATTAAAGAGCAATTAATGTAAGGCATTGACTGAGCTCTCAATAATATTGAGATGTATTATAAAGGCACCTGCTATCAGTGTAAAGCTAAAGACTCACAAAATATAAAAGCCCAAATTATCAGCTGTTTTATCCTTAAAGTCAGCTACATTATAGCTATCTGACCAGACTTGCTGATTCTCTAACCATTCATATTCACATTCAAAAGATCTATAAACTACAGTTCCAAAGCACCTGAACTTCACAAAGTGAACGGATTTCTCTTCCAGGCGAACATTGACTGCTGAATGTTATTTATTAATACCGTACAGATGCTGAGCTGAATGGGCATTCTGGGGGAGATTTACCGTTTGAATAGTAAATCATCACAAAATCACAGCATTAGATCAATACATAAATTATAATTCTGTAAAGCCATAAAAACTTGAGGTTGACATAAATGACTTCGCATTTTTGAAATTTGTACGGTGTCTGGTTTGGAAACTGTCACTTTATTTATTATATATATTTTTAGTTGAAACATTTAAGCGATAAATGGTCAGTCAGCTGTCTTTAGCAGAAATATCCCCTGTTCCATGTGTGGCCTGAGTTCCGGAGGTAGGATTCCTGTAAAATAACCTTCTAACAGGTGGGAATTACAGATAAAGGTCAGTTGGCTTAAAAAGTGGAGTTATTAAAGGAGAGTGGAGAGAGCATGAATATGGATGGGCTGTCAGGGGACAGTCTGACGCTCATATGCAGGGGTCGGGGTTTAATCTGACTGTCAGTGGCCGCACCCATCTCCTGTCCTGACCATGAGCAGATGTGAAGGTGCCAAAGGCTGGTCTGTTGGCTAAAGGCTAAAGTGATGGACAGTCAGAACAGAGGTGACCAGGGAATTCTGGGATATTCTGGGACAGAGGTGACCAGGGAATTCTGGGATATTCTGGGACAGAGGTGGCCAGGGAATTCTTTTTCAATTTTGGATTATCACATAGTGAGGGAAATATTTGAGGCTTCTAAATGTCCCGTCGATTAGCCCGTAAACCTTGCCAGTAACAGCCAGGCACTAGTTTTCCGGTGGTACTTAAATGACATCTTACATAGCTGGCCTGACCCAAATAAGTGGTCCGCAGGGGTGGGGTTTACTCCCTGTCATCCCAGCTGGGCTCTGCAGTACTCGGCCATGTCAGCGTGTGAGCTGCCGGTCGGTCTGTCAGACGGGGGTGCGGCACAGCTAACACTGACGGCATCTAGCAGCCCTTGTTTGTCAAGTGGCCTATTAATCTGTAACCACGGCTCCGGCTTTGGCGGCACGGACAGATCTGGGTCGGGAATGGCTGGATTTCTGCTTGCCAACAAACACATAGATAAATGCGCAGCAGCTAGTACACATTCTGACTAAATTTCACGCCTCTCAGTACAGGGCGAAGCCGGACAACCCGTGTGTCATACTCACCAATTGAGGTGAGCGCTGTAATCCGCAAAGGTCAGGTTCATGAAGGTCAGTTCTTTGTCACCATGGATGGGCGTCTTTCCATAAGGTTGGTAGATGCCAGCAGGTAGCTGGACAGTGTCTGCTGCTAAGAGTCACATGACCTGATGGGCACCTCCCATAGGCTGATCCATAATATCCATTACCTCACTCCTGATAAATCTTTTTTAATAAAAAAAAACTGACACATCCAGCAACTTGTTAATCACTGTAAAATAAAATAGTGTCAGAAGTATGTGCTGGTTTCTGCTGTGTCTTCATTTTAATGGTAATACGAGTATTCCAGTCATTCTCATTAACCCTTTGTTACCTGTTAATTCAACCATGTAAATAGAATGTTTTATTATTTTGTGGTTATTCTTGTATTTGCCACTTACTGCTTTATTGCATAACACACAATCCATACAGAATAGACATATTGTAAGTTTTAAATGTCATTAACATTAGTTTTAAATATCCAAAGGTTAATTAAAAGGGCATTGTAGATTCACATTTAATCACTGGAAAGCCGATTAGTTCAGTACAGAAACAATTCAGAACTAACTCAGGGTGTAGTTTATAATACGTATATTAAATGCCATTATGAGGTGTCAATCTGAGCAGCCATGTGGGGGCACTGTCATTAATTACTGTGCGATGCAGCTAGAACCGGAAACGTGACCGGCAGCTGACGATGTGAAGTGTGGACGTTCCTGTATCTGACATGTTTCATTACTCATCTGCCAAGCTGGAGAGAAGGACAGGAGAATCTGTTGCTGCTTCGATCCTGTCGCATAGTCCGGCATCGATCACTGTTCGACCAGCAGGCGGCGTAGTTCTTAAGAAGCTACAGTAGATTCCTGACCGGAACAGAAGCTTCCATCTGCCTATACTGTAGGTGTGCCACTCATCAAAAGAACTGGGAGAAATCCTACCCACATTTTGTTAAACTGTTGGCTTTTGTGAGCTACTGAGATGTATGGTTAAATAACTGAAAAGTTGCGAGCACTCTTCCTCAGTGCTGTTCTAAGATGCTCTCAAACCTTCCATGGGGTGAGCTGGCATTGCCTTAATAATGCTCTGAATTGTTAATTTATGTAATGCTGCCTAGCAACAAAACTTTCCCCTCCTGAGGGATTGAGAAGTTCCATCTCATCGCTGATCTGTGTCTCTCTTTAACTGTAACCAGCGGAATGAGTGAGTGGGTAAAAATATTTCTGCATAAAACTACCTGCTAAAGGTTAATGTAAACTTGCCAAGGCTGGGTAGAGTAGAACAGGCCCAAAATGACGGTTTTATTGGGTAGCTGACCTTACAGGAGGTTAAGTTCAAACGTACTGAAATGACAAAGGATGTACAAATATAAATCAGTTGCAGAGAAGCTGGTTCGTTCGCTCAATGCTGAACTTCTGCCAAACTCCCACGGAACAGGGACAAAAGGTCTCCCTCAACAAAACACATTAAACTCCATCATTTCCCCATGCGCTCGCAGCACAGCGCGGCCCCACAGCCCGGCCAATCACACCCAGCCTGCACAAAATGGCACAAAGTGGCCTTTAGCCCCTTTCCGTCGATGCCGATGTGACTCAGAATAGAAGGAGCGCTTTATCACCCCCCCCGAAAAATCTGTAGGCGCGCCGGTTTAAACCTGCTCACACTGAGAGGTGGCATGATGCAGAGCAAATGGAGGAAGGGGTGCCGCTCAAACACAAAAGCGTGTCTGCGCTTTTACAGCTGCCTCATACGTTTCACTGTGAATGGCAACGTCTGCTGTTCACCTTGTATTTCATCAGCGGCCTGGTTATTCTTTAAATGACCTCACCGATGAGCTGCATCGGCTGATATTCGCACTTCTGAGTAATCCCTTTCCACTTTGTTCACCGTGTCCATCTGTTACCGCCGTCTCTTTAGCTTCAGATGAACAAGTCCCCCCTCCATATCTGATGTGGCTCGCTGCCTCTTTTTCATGTCACGCACCTCTGCGTCCTTCAGGGCGTGTCAGTCCTCTCATTCTCGTCACCCATCCTTTGATCAGCGGCCCCCCAGGTCAATCTATTAATCAAAGTTTCATCTGTCATATACACAGTGACACTCAGTGCAGTATGCAGTGAAATGCTTAGTTGCTGACCTCCAGACCTGTGAAATGGGATATAGATATAAGAGAAAACAGAATAAACATTAAAGAACCATCAGCAGTGTCACACTCTGTGATGCGCATTTCTGACCTGAGAGGCTGTAATCATTGCACATCCTAGCTAGTATACCTAGTTACATGTATCTGCATGTCCTTCGCAAATTGCTAATATTAACAAGCTAAAACTTAGCATGGTGCCTTGGATGACCTACTGCATGGTGTGTATTTTCTCTGATTCCTATTATTTATTTTTATCCTCTGCATAAAGCACAGCAGAATTGTTTCATATATAAAAATGCACTCTGTAAATGAACTTGGTTGCCTAAAGAAGACCATTTTTAAATTAATATATATTTTATTTTTTAAATTATTCATTATTGTGTTAAGCTTGTATATCTTCTGACCACAAGGAGAACATGCAAACTCCACACCCCAGCAGTGTGATAGCATGAAGAGATCCATATGGTTATTGTGTCTAAAGTTTAAATCAGCCTAAGATGTTCCTTATTCTTGTTTGTGAATAATTTACTGGTAGCTAAAAGGCAGTCGTGAAATTGACCACGGTTTGTAATCTTGAGCACTTCGCCATTACATACTTTACTCTGCTAGCGTTTTATAAAAGCCCACACAGTCCCAATGTGTTAGGAAAAAAAATTATGTTGTGCAAGTTTTCCTGTAGCACTTCATAGTGACAATTTTAAAGTAAGGTGATGTTTGTTTTTTTATTACGGCTTGGAGATGCCAAGGTTCATTTCGCAGGGTTAATCTCTCCACTAACACAGTACATTAACACCAGCCAACGCGCAGCCTTATGAAAAAGCCACGGCTGTGTGTGTTTATTATGGTGCTTTAAACAAACCATGCTGCAGTAGTTAACTGATAATTACAGTGTCGATTAGCTGTTTAACTGATACTAAAATGCACGACGGACTGGTGCTTTTATGCTTCGTCTGATTGTGTTAACAGTGATATTTTGTTTTAAAGACCTTCTGTGCTTATACAGAGGGAAACGCCCGTAACGTCTTTACTAGAGTTTTTTTTTCATCAGGATATTCACATCATGTAACAAAGATTAAGTTTTCTACACCAGTATTTCTCAACCTAATCCTTGAGGACCCACAGACAGTCCACATTTTTGCTTCCTTCAAGATCCTGGTAAGGAACAAAAATGTGGACTGTGATTCCCTGAGGACTGGGTTGAGAACCACTGATCCAAAGGAAAGGGATGGAAATTTTAGCGATAAGAAATGCTTAAAATATTTAATGGTATTTAATTCTGTATGTAGTGGTATTTGTGTTAGAATAAGGACATTATTATATTGCAGTAATTTTCTGAAGTATACAAATTGAAAACAAAAGCATGAAGAACCACATTTAAAGTGGATACTTGAGGTTCTGCTGAACATCAGAGCTGCAGTTTGTTCATGCAGATGGTCCCTCCCAGTGGGGAGGTGCCATTTTAACGTAATGGGCACTGACATGACAAACAGCTGTTCCATTTAATGGTGTAGTGTCTGTTCCCCATAAGTAAAACAATATTGCATCTAAAAGGATGCTTAACTTTGGTGAACAATGTAGATGCACGGGAGGAGACATATTTAATGTAAGTGCATTTCAGTTTAGTGACTGTAGCTCAGACGGTTGGCTGCCATTAACATTAAAACAACTGCAAAGTGTCACTGAATAATGGCTCCAAGAAGCTGCTCTTTGAAGTACATTGGTGGTTTTCTTAATTTTTCTTGGTGTGTGTCGCTCTGCAGCTAGGGATCTGTTCCCGACAATCGGAAGCTTGCTGGTTTGAATTTCCTGAATGCCATAAGTCCATCCAGCCCTGCAAGCAGGTCCTCCAATGTTCAGGGAAAATTTAAGGGCTAGTAGCAGGATTGGCGCTTCAGCTACCGGAAGAAACTCACACTGTTTCATTGTATCTGAAATAGTGTGGTGCTGAGGTATAACCCGGAAATGTACTGCAGCAGCACATGAAACTTACCTCCATCCCTTACTTCATAGTGGACTCTGATGGACTGGCATCCAATCCAGGGTGGACCCCAGCTGTGTGACCTACACTGTCTAGGATAAGCTCCAACGCTGACCAGGATGAATTCAGTTTAAAGTAAATTTATTTTTATATAGCTCCTTTCACAGCAGTCACCCATTTAACAAGAGTGTATGGCAATCCATCGTTACCAGAAACTGTGAGATAGCTTTTATTGTTAGCAATTAGTTGCTCTGCGGATTTTGCTCTTGCGTCTTAAACCTTGGAGTTTCAGCAGCATATGGTCCATATGGATATTCTTAGCTTAAAAGCTCCAGCAGGCTTCCAGCACCATGGCGTCTCCTCCGTAAACCTTCAGCAGCAGGTTGTGTTTGCGTAGGACGTTCAGGTGTCGGTGACATCAGCCTCGACGCTGACATCTTCACCTTCCTCTCAGCCTCACATTTTCTCCCGCTTCTCCCTTTATGAATCCCAGCCAAGGAAACCATTTGCTCTCTCGCCTTATTTAAGATAAGAATTTCATGCGCTAACTAATGCTTTTCCAAATAGCACGGTCTTCAAACTACAAATGTAATGAATCACTTTTTTTCCCTGAAACCTTGTTACGTACCAAAGCCATCGGTTGAGTGGGCTGCAGTTTGACTCTTATGGATGTTTTCCAGTGCGAAGTTAATGCAGCTCTATTTACAGTCACATTTTGTTTGTCCATTAAGCCATTTAAGTCATTCATTTATTGAAAATAAGACTTTAAAAGCAAGTAAAAGGACCTTCAACATGGATTTTAAAACCTAGCTGGTCAGCGTGACTTTCAGAAAAGGAGAATGCATTCTTGGTTTCTGAGAGGAGACGCAGCTGCCAGTCGCAGCAGCTTATTTGCGTAAAAGGTAATAGCTGGTTCGTTTTTAGTTTTGAGGGGAGTATTACAATAATCTGCTGATGTTGTCCTGTTAATAGGAAAAGACTGTAATACCCCTATGGCAAAGCTTTTTAAAAATAACTTGACTCTTTTATGCTCTTTATGTGGTGCTTAAAATAAATATCCAATACATATTAACACATATTAACACATATGTCTAATGAGTCATTAGAAATATATGTGCTTATTCATGTAATATACGTATGAAATGAATGTACTGTAAAATAAAAAGTCCTACATTCATATACAGTCCATATTAAAGGTAGGTGTCATTAGTTATATATACCCTCTATTTATGCATAATGCTTATTAAATTAATGCTTTTTCAAACAAGTATGTTCTGCATTGATGTTCAATTAATCTATTGTCAGACATACTGTATGTCCTATATACATGTACAATGCATATTAAATGAATGTTTTGTCAGTATTCGTTTTTATGCAAAATTCTGTGAGTGGACTGAATCATAGACAATGGTTCCAAAAAACCATTTTGAATGCTTTGAAAAGGAAACATTCTTTTTCAGTGGATTTATTCACTTTGTGTTCTGACAGCATAACATAGTCAAGTCAAATTAATCTAACTGTATGTAGAGAGATGTCTTTCAGTAGAATAACATAAAAGCAGTATATAGTTTTATTATGAAACTACAAGCAACAAACATGTATTTTGTACTAAAGCCATATGTTGTTACATATGGTAAAAGGTAAAGTGCATAGAAAAGTTTTATATTTTTCCTGTAGACTTTTTCCTTGAGTGGGTTACATGTCAAGTGCATTTTAGGTGCGAATGTAGCCATAATCATGAAAGATAAAACACAGATTTATAGTGAACATTGAAAAATGTTGTCATTACATTGTCATGCATAACTGAAATAAGTAAAATGCTTGATAGCCTTCTACAAGGTGTTCTTTATATAGATCTGATCAGGAGGTGCATCCTGTGGTCTCACCCGCACCATAGACAGTTTCCGTCGCACTTGTATCTCACAGTACAGCAGTCCTGCACTTGGCATAATTGTGGATGATTATTTCATGATAAATGGTGGAGCCAGCAGCTGAGGCAGACTAAACCAGGGGACTATGGACAAAAATCACTTGGGTTAAAGTTCTAGCTGATGGATGGATCTCTGAGATCTGTAAAGCAGGAATCTGCAGCTCAGTCTTAAATCTGAATATGGTATCCTCATACAGATGGTCCTTTTACATATTTGCTTGCGAACATCTCAGTTTTCCTGTAGAGGACCTCACTGCAGTTGACCTCACTGCTGTCCATGCTGTTACTAAACCACAGTGATATTGCTGATTTCAGAAAGACTTTGGCTTTAGTCTTCTCCATGGTGTACTCCTTGCAAGCTTTTCCCAGGCATATTGATGACTGAGCAGAATATCAATTGACCCCTACAAAAAGACAATATCCCCTTTGAAGAAAGCTACATACACCACTTAGAAACTCAATTATCCATAGCATCCACTCAGAATAAACCAATAGAGGCCCAAGACTTCAACGTAGACACAGTCACACCTCCTGGACTGGAAGATCATTAAAAATGCAGTGGATTTCTGCATGCCAGTATCCAGTTCCTTTACTGTCGTATGTCAACTCAACCTGTGGGCACAGAAACCTTTCATTAGTGTAGAATAATGGCTGCAATGATGCAGTGCAGCCCCATTTCCTGCTGAACAACCGGCAGGCTACTCGCCTGCTGTAAGTGCCCCGGTTTACCAGTGTGACGTAGCTGAAAGGCATTGTGGTAGCAGATGGGGCCCCCTGAGACTCCCTGGCAGGCTGTGGTCGCATCCCGCCTCAGTGGGAAGCTCATATTTGCCGGGGCACTGGTTACCTTCCCCTGCATACAGTATAATCTGCGTTGCGCATGACAGTGGTATCCTCATTAAAAGCTAACTTGGCATTCCTGTCCTGGGAGTAATGAGGGTTTGAGTCCTCTCTTCCAAGCACCTTTACAGAAGCGTACTGAGGTCTTGCTCCTTTAAAAATCACAGCTCGGAGCTGGTGGAGGTCCCCCGATACTGCAGGAGAAGATGCTGCTTTTGTGCATCTCTGCTGAATAGGTCGGTGCCTTGTTTCCCATCTGGCTGTGTGAGGCCCGCTGTTACCGCCGCCTCACTCTCACAGGGTTATGGGAGGGGGTCACTCTAAATGGGATGAGGATAGGGGCTCATCTCTGCAATGGAGCCTTTTTTTCTGGGGTTTCCGGAGCAGTAAGCCCGGAATGGACCGTAACCTTGACACCTCTTGGAGAGGGACGCGAGTCCCGGTCTTGTATCTTCACTAACCCCCCCCCCCACCATATTGGAACATGAGAAGCCGTAGTGAAAACGCACTTAGAGCTGGTACCCAGAGCCGCTCCATGAGCTCTGCCCATTAAAACGGCCGCGCCCCGTACAGCATGTGCCTCTCGGTGTTTTAAGGGTAACTCATTATCCTGAGGATTCAGACACCCTCTCCATTTGTAAGTCAAGGGTCTGGATCAGTGCATTATGATTGGATGGTTTCTGGTTTAAATCCCACAATGGGGAGAGCGTTTTCACTATTGGGCCCTTGAGCAAGGCCCTTGGCCCCCAGCTGCTCCAGGGACTGTATTACCCGCTTCCTCACAAAGATGCATGTGACTTTGGATAGACGGATGTGGGGGAGGGGAATGATTGTGGAACGTCAAGGTTTTACACCTTTGAGGATGTGGGTTCAACTCCTCTGTCTAGAAGTTGCATGTTCTCTTCAGGGTACTAAGGACTAAGACATGGGGCTTGAGTGGATTGGTGTTTTTCTCTTACTGGCGTTCCATCCATGCCTTGTGCTCTGTGATTCCTGAGATAAACCCCAGGCTCACTGTGATTGGGTGATTTTCCTGGGATAGGCTCAGACTCACTGTGACTGGGGGATTCTCCAGGGATAGGCTCAGACTCACTGCGATTGGGTGATTTTCCAGGGATAGGCTCAGACTCACTGTGATTGGGGGATACTCCAGGGATAGGCTCCAGGCTCATTATGATTGGGGCTTTTTCCTGGGATAGGCTCCAGGCTCATTGTGATTGGAGGATTTTCCTATGATCGGCTTCAGGCTGACTGTGATTGGGGGGTTTTAATAGGGGGCTGGGGTGGGGATATGGTTGTAAATACAGCTCAGGCTTTTAGGTAAAGGCAGATTTTAGTTCCTACGCTGGAAAATAATAACACTGGGAAATTGCCCTCTGCAGTATTAAATATTAAAAACTTGCATGCTAGTTTCACAACATTAAACCTTGCAGCCAGCTCAGGTCTCACTTCCCAAAATGGCACTACCTACGTACGATCTCTCTTCAGCAAAACTGCTTGTGACACGGTGGGCCGCTGCGAGTGTGACCAGTGCCAAAGGGGAATGGCGCCTGGCCCAATGGTTGAATCACTCTGCCGATCCCGGGGATTTGATCCGGTAACCTTCTGAATTCCAACCCACCGAGCTGCCCACCTCCACCAACAAATTCTTTTTTTTCTGTTTTGTTTAATACTTTTTTGGTCAGTACATAACATGTGCGTACAGTATATGTTGTTTTATAGTTTTGATCTCTTTATAATTATTCTACAATGTAGAGAATAGTACAAATAAACCTTTCAATGGGTAGGTGTATCCAAACATTTGACTGGTGCTGTACGTCAGATACTTATCGACACCTTTGTGTTCATCGATGCCCTGTGGCATCGTACGCTCCACCTGATGTACAGATCTACACTTCTCACACTATCCCGCTGCTTGTTATATATGCCGTTCTTTTGCCCTGTGAGCCGGAGAGCCGCTGTTATATGCCAAACAGACGCGTGTCTCTTTTAGTCTCAACTCATATTTCATATATTCCCTCACTGCTTGCATGTCATTCTTTAAGCGCCACTTGTTATGACAGCGGAATCGAATTTGCAGTTTCGTTTATCTCTCTCAAGTGTTAAATTGCAACCTAGACATGGAATACCAGGCTTAATTCCGAAAGCATATTTGCAGTTTAGTAAATAAATGGGAGAAGAGTATATTTATTTTTATCTTTTTTATGTTGTAATTTTGTAAAATTAACATTTTTATTATTTAATTTTGTGTATAGAAAATATACGGTAATTATGACTGAAAGAGGAGAGAGGCTCTCCTAAAAGTAACTGTAAAATAAACCTCCTCAGCCATTCAGTGGTTCCAGTGCTGAAACAAAAATCTGCATCTCAAACTCTCCACTCCCGAGGTGGGTTTATATCATTTAAAACAGGCACTTTAAATAAGAGAACTTTGAGGGCTTGTCATCTGCCTCCCATGGCTCTCCTTGTTCAGCCCAGCTCGTCCTTTTCATTGCTCAACCAGCACAGAGTCCATCAGAGCCAGCTGCGGTGGGGTCGTCTGCGACGTGGCGTGGGGCTGGATTTGTTGCTGTGCTCGTAGATCTTCTCTAGGACTCTGCTCAGGGCCCGCAGCCTTATACACCGACTTCTGTGGGTTTGAAGATCTTCTGTAGATATGGATCTTTAACTTGAAGTTTGCTGGTTCCCTGGGTTTTGCTGCAGTACACTTCAGCGCGGTTAAAATTCAACTGCACGGAGAATAAGTATGGTGAGTTTCTTTGTATAATTTAAGCAACTGCTTCAAGCAACCGACTCACAAATCAATGGATTGGAGGAGACCTCAACGTAGCTAATGTGCATCAAATAATGTAGCTCAACAATAAGATACCCTGGTGGGTCTTGGAAGAGGAATGTGTGCGACACAGTGGCCTGGGGAGATGTACGTGCCTCTGATTTGGAGGTTACTGGTTTGAGTGTCATACTTATTAGTGTCTCCCCATCTCTGTCAGTCCCTGTAATGCCTTTATCCCTTTGATAAATGTTCCAGGAACAATTTGTCCCAGCTTTGCTATCACCTCTATAGAAGTATGGGTGTATGTCTCTTACGAGGAGGAAATCAACACATTGTAATGTACAAATGGCAAATAATAATGTGTCATGTTGGGGCATAAAGTGAAACAGAATGAAGTATTTTCAGGACGGGGGCTGCTTTTGTCAGTATTAGGGGCACAGGGTTGTGTCTCCTGCATTAAAGTCATTCCGTGGGCTGGCAGTGGCTTCAGATGGTTCTCCCACTGTGGGAGGCCATCAGTCAGCATCCTCACTGCTCCTCTTCTCCACACTCCCGGGATGATTGGGCCCTTTCCCTTCTTCTGTATTTCGATCATGTTTCCCATTAAGTTGGAGTGTCACAGGCACAAAGTGAAAGTTTTACAGGGGTTGGTGGGGGGGGGGGTTTCGGGCTACGAGGTTAAGTCCATATTTACTGAAACGACAAAGGAAGTACAAATATAAACCTGGTGCAGAGTAGCCAGTCCATTCAATCAGCACTGAACTTCTGCCAAACTCCCACGGAACAGGGACAAAGTCTCCTTCAACAAAACACATTAAACTCCATCATTTGCCCAAGCGCTGACAGCACAGTGAGCCTCTGCACCCCGGCCAATCATACCCAGCCAGCACAAAGTGGCACAAAATGCTGCATTTCCAGTGATGCCAGTATGGCTTGAGGTAGAGAGGCTTTGACTGTGCCCTGCAGTTTGGATGTTCTCTCCACACCATCCTGGGTACTACATGCAGTTAGTTTGTATCTTTAAATTGCTTCACCACAGTAAATGGGTAGGAGATGGATGAACTGAATACGTTTATGTTTTCTAAAGAAAATATGCATCAATTTAAAAAGCGGTCATCTCTAGGCAAGACAAGTTTATCAAGCCAAAATTCATACACAAACCACTTCAACAAGCTCTTTTTGTGCAGAACATGTGAATATGGGTACCTGGGTAACCTAGCTAGGATTTGCTACAATAACAGGTCAGCGCAGTGTGTCAAGTAAAGGAGAAGTCAAGTTGAGTGGTGTTTTATTTATAGAGCACTTTTAAAACAACAGGATTTGAACTCAAAGTGCTGTACAGACCATATAGGAAGGCCAAGCCCATGATTTCTATTCTATTCTGGTACTTTGAAGTGGAATAAAACCCCCTTAAAAATCAATATGGAGACATATTCCTTTTAAGATAAAAAAATATATATTTCAGGGTAAGCTTGATGTCACCTGTTATTATTGTGATATTCTCTTGTTGGGAAAGTTCACATCCCCCTTGTTCCTCCAGTAACTTAGACACTATGCAGTCTGGGCAATACAGTCTTTCCTCTTCAGAGGCAGGTTTTCCTACAGCCCACCTGTCTTCTCCCAGCTCTGGCTGGAGATGTTAGCTATCACTGGTAGCTTTTAGGGCCCTAAGATCAGGCTTGGCTTGTCTGAGGGTGATGCATTATTTACTCGAGACGTACATCAGAGTAATTCATATCAACATCTGGTTTAATTATGGTTATATGATGTAATGTTTCCAGGCAAGCATCTTCTCATTAAACAGTTCTGGCCTGACAAGAGATGCCAAAAAAGTCTCAAGACTCACATTGGCAAAATCTCCCATAAACTTCATTTTATTTGCTGTGTTTATTTCTGATGCGTGCAGGTTGGGCTCTGCCGCTGTACCAGGCAGGTGTGCCATGCTGACACAGTCGCCCCCCCCCCCTCGCTGTCTGTGGGACCAGGCTTGGCTGCTTCTCCCATCCAAGGCAGCCAGCTGATCTGAATGTGATCCAGTTCCCCAAGTCTGCCACCATCACCTAATTAAGCCCCCGGATCCGGTGATGAATGTGGCCGCTGTCTGCAGGCGTGCAGCCTGCCGCTCGGCTGGCCCACGGTTACGGCGAAGGCGCACCGGGAGCCAATTATATTTGTATAAATAACATTTTAACAAGCATATAGGTAGGCGCCCTGGAGGGGGCCGTCTGGGTGCATTCAGCTGCCATTTCGCTTTAGTGCTACGCCCATGTTCAGGTGACCTCTCGCAGCCCCAGCCCGGGACTCCCCATCTTGTTTACATGGCCCTGCCTTCATCTCCCCCTGCAGGGAAAATGGCTTCACCCGGAGATGGTTGCATCAAGGATGTCATCATTACAGATAGGAGGGGGTTTGAGAAGGGGTTGTTGCGATGCCAGTAGGGGGTGTGAGTCTGGGGGTCGAGTGCTTGCCTCACACTGTTCTCCTTTTCGCCTTGTCCCACATTCTGAAGGATAGCATGACGCAACTGAAAGATGCTGTTTATGATGCCAGGTAATTCTGCTATTTTATCTTATCTTATCTTATCTTATCTTATCTTATCTTATCTTATCTTATCTTATCTTATCTTGATGTGTGTGGCAGAGGTGAAGTCAATTGCATCCTTTAGTGATTTGTGATGGAGCTTATTCTGTATGAGCTTCTTGGGGTGGGGGTGTTGGGGTGT
>JAABNX020000021.1:20898552-20912781 GCA_015163995.2 Mormyrus lacerda | reverse complement strand
TGACTGGGGGTGACTGGGGGTGTTGGGGGGTGACTGGGGGTGCTGACGAGGCTGTAGCTGCAGTATGTATGTGAGTTTAGAGCACTTTAGCAACAGTCTTTGCCCCTTAACAATTCGGCAATGGGGTCATGCTGCAATACTACATTTACAGTTTCTTCATAAATGCACAGTTTACTTTATAGGACAGAGTAACACTTTGCCACATTCCAATTTAAGCCATTTCTGTCATTTTTCATATATTTATTTCATATTCATATTTAACCATATTTAACCATATCTTCCATTTCAGCCATTCCGCCTGTTTATTTGATATTTATTCTATGAACACATACCTCTGCAGTACCTAGTCATGTCCCCTCTGATCCTTTGTAAGGACCTTTGTTTTGTGCCGTCTAATCAAGAAAAAAGTTATGAATCTTTTTGAAAAATCGGCCAGTTTCCCTGCCTCTGAAGTTGGTAAGATGCCCGGCTGGCCTTTTCCGGAGCTGATCTTCTGAGATGCTCCCATTGTTATTCTTATCGCTTGTATTTTTGAGGGATTTCTACCCCGTGGTTCCTTCATCCTTCTTCTAGTTAGTGGGGGCAGCACTCTGGGGCGCACAGGAGTTAATACAGAAAGAGGAAGAAGAAGAAGAAGATTCGAGAACCGGTTTTCAAGAAAAAGACCGACTGACCTTCAAATCTCCTTGCATCTGAATTCACAAAACTCTTTCGCCGGGTAAATACGTACACAGATACTTTTTTGTATAATAGCATTTTTAGGTGAAATATTCCCTTCAAAAGCTGTGATACCTAACGTTTTTAACCTGAGAAATACGAAGCGCCGCTTTGAGCTGTAATTGTTTTTCTGTGGGATCTGGAATGATGGGATTGACTTCCAGCCAGCATGTCGATGTACGGCACCTCAGCGCCGGCGAGCATCTGCAGCCCTTTAGATCGTGAGGAGAGATTCGTCACTGCTCAGCCTCTGGTGAGGGCTCTGTCATGGCCAAGTGCGGAGAAAATGGGTGCAGTGGCGGAAAGTAATTCAGCAAAAACAGGAAACTTCATCTTAAGCAGAATTTTTTTTTTTTGGTCCAGTTGAGCCTTCATCTAAGAAGAGAGAAACAACCGTTCAGCAGTCGCTTCAACACACTTGCTGTGTGGCTCAGCGGCTTTGGCTGCTGTACCACTGATTGGAAAATTGCCACTTCAAATGCTAGAGTTGGTGGAGTAATTTCACCGTTGGGCCCTTGAGCAAGGCCCTTAACCCCTGTGTTCCAGGGGCTGCCTGACTCTGCTTTCTTGATTGCACCAAACTTTGTATAAAAGGTTCTGCAGAAATGAATGAAAGTAACTACGCCCTATTTTACACACTGTTGCTTTAGTGTGATTCACTCTCAAATCTTTCATTTAAATTCTTAAAGATCTCTCAGCTGGGTATCAGAAGGGTAGCTAATGTACCTCTGTGTCCTGACCGCCGACGTTGTTCAGCTGTTGAGTCTCAGCTCGTCCTGCTCCATTTGTAAAGCTTTCAGGATACAATTATGACACGTTCAGCTGCTGCAGTTAAAAAGCCTTGTCTCTGCTGTGTCGCAGCATTACAGGCCGTCCGCCATGCCCTTGCGTCAAGACTGACAGTGAATTTATTTCCAGGAGACCTCAGGCTACCTCATGCACACCCGATTATTTTAGGGCACTGAGCAATGTGAGAAGCTGCAGTGTCTTGACCATGTCTTGAATCTTCACTTGGGTCCTTGGAGAAGGAGGGGAGGGGGGGTACGAGGTTTGCTCAATACTCTCAAAGACTTTTAGAAGTTAAACAGGGTCTGGGGATATGTACATCACCCCCCGAACAGCCTGCTCCTGTGTTATTTTTAAAAGGATTTTAACTATGCTACATTATGTGTGAAATTAGGGGTTCGCAAAGCCGCACCAATGCACAGTAAACGTCAGCATACAGTATGTCACCGTGTTTTGGACAGGTAATGAGGCTTTACTTTATTTCATATTTCAATACAAAAGACTGGGGGAACTCTGATTGGGCGGGATCAGTCAGGTGTATCGGTGAAGGTGTCTGATTTTATAAAGTCACTGGACAAGCTGAATGTCCCCAGGCATAATTATTATGCATCCATTTTTATCCTTGTCGCAATCACGGGGTATACATATATATCTGCAAATGTAATTTCTACTTTGCTAAAGCTAAAGCACAACACTCGTCATGACCTGCGCGTCCAGCCCTCGTGTGTGCCACGCCCACCTCCTTACCCACGCGTGATTTCCCATCGTACCAGCTGTCATGCGTTTATTCTGATGTCATGTCATAGTCCACGTTCGAGTCTGTTTCCCCAGGTCTGTCAATGACGTTTCCTCCGTGTGGTTCCCCGTTTGTCCTAAATAAACCCGGTATTCTTGACTTCCCGATCCCTGTCTAATCGTCCGAACGCGGAACGTTACACCGCTGAGGATCTCTGACATCAGGTGAGCACCTGCAGTTTATGCATGACGGCTGCTCTACCCCTGGCTCCCCAGTCCTCCAGGGTCTGACCTTTATGTTGCAGCATGTCTGCATCCTGCAAAGGTCTTGTCTGTTGTCTATATGCCGATCTGGATGGACTCCAGGACCTTCTGGATGACCTGGTATCGTAAATGGACACAGGGACGGTAGCAGGCTGCAGAAGATTTCTGTCATCTGTGTTATTCAGGCAGTAAACATCCTAGGGCTTTTAATCCTGCACTGAAATGAGGTAAATCAGTCATGGGCCCATAAAAGTGGGAGACTTTCAGGGGATCCATACACTGGGGAGAAAATTTCAGTGTGGATAATGGTGGCTTTGGTCTGGAGCAATTTGGTAAAATTTTTCTGGGACCCATGTCTTTGTATAGCCCAGGGCAGAGGTGAAATTTTACATGATCTCATGTTGAAGAAAGCTAGTCTCTGATAGACCGTAGTTCCTTCACTGATTTTTCCTAAGGAGAGGATCAGCCAGGACGATAGTGTCTGTTTTGCTGCCTGTCAGTTTCAAGCAGCTGTAACTAGACCAGTGGCCTGTACGACGAAGCGTGGTTAATGGATTATTGGGGTAACTTGTCGGATTTAAGGTACCACAGTTTAAATGGACTTCATATTAATTTGTTTACTTACATTTTGCCCTGACTACCTTAAATCCGACAAGTCACCCCGATAATCCAGTTATCCCGCTTCGTAGTACAGGCCCCAGGTGCAGTGCCCCAACCAGTGTGCTGTTTTTCACAGTACAGTGCTCGTCAGCCCCAGCAAAACCCATGGTGGGACGGGATGGTTCTTCGCTACTCTCCTCTCAGCTGCCCTTGTCTCGGCCGGCTACACTTGCCGGGAAGCGTTACCTTGACGAGGTCTCTTGCCTGTCCGTTGCGTCATTTTGTGTGTCTCACATGTGTTTTGAGTGACACTTCCTCCTCCTGACTCACACAAAACAAGGTGGAAATATGTAGCTTGATCTACCATGCAGAAGTTAGGTTTCTAGGCAATGATGACACAGAAGGCATTTTAATATTTAACTATAAACGATATGACAACGATATGACACCAAAGACATTTTAATATTTAATTATGAAAAATAACCGTAACTACGCTACAGTGCCGTTAAGAAAAGTTGAGAAATAAATAATTGACAGCACCATTAAAACAATGTCCCTTAAAATGTATTAAAATATTATGAGAAAAATGCTTTCAAGGTTACTCTGTCTTGCCAAAGAGCCCAATCTCCAATGTATTGTAAATGTTGAGTCACTCGATTATGCCGGAACATGGACCAAACAGTGTGAGAACGAGGCGTTCATTTGGAGGGAATTTTAATCATTGAGTCACATCGCACTTGGAGGTGTGGGTTTAACTGCTCAGTGGGAGTTGCACTGTGCCGTTTCTCTCCGTCCCAAATGGGTACATTTTAAAACTGAAACTGCCTCTCGCTCAGCCGAAATGAATTTTATTTGACGAGCTGGATTTGATCTGTCAACCTCCCTTGAGGCAGTTTTACAAATATCACTCAAAAGTTCAGTCCTGTAGAGGGACAGCCTCAGCCGAAAACTGCTTCTCAAACTGCAAAACTAATACTTGATAAATATCACTCAAAAGGTTACAAAAAAATGAGTGAACCTGGATATTTCATTTCCAGCAGGATAATACATGTATTTGCCGGAAAATGCATGCTATATCGCTTTTTCTGGAGTCTTCCATTCCTGTGAAGCTACAGTAAGAGTTTCTCTAGTCTGTGGTGAATTACAGTAGTGGTACAGTAGTGTTCCAGTTCTGCTGTTTCCTGAGTGATTTACTTTAGACACATAACACATCTTCAACACGTCACCATTGTAACTTTTCGATCTGTGCTAATCAGTCTATTGAAATTTCTTTTCAAAATCTGTAACACAAACAATTCATTAGATATATTATTTTTTTCACATTCTGCTCAGCAATTTAACTCTTGGGGCAATAATGACTTGGTTCTGATTTAATGTTTTAAAACTGATGCAATATAAATATTTCTTGGCTAAATAAACTTTTGTATCGGACATGATATTGTCAAATATCGCGTTTGGTGTTTGGTTCTGTGGTCTGTAGCAAAGGGAATCCAGGTATGAACACTTCTTGCTTTGTAACCTGTAGTCCATCGTTCATTGGAATCTCTCTGGTTTGTAGTCGATGTTGTTGCTCAAACAGAAAAGTGTCTTGGTCCAGAGTGTCCTATAGGCTGTAGTCAGAGTGGTTTGCATTTCTGTTTAGCTGTTTAGGCTTAGGGTTGGACATCTTTTCTGCATTAATTAAGAGATTATAAACAAATACGCATGATTAGTAAAATCCCATTAAATGCTGCTTAATGGAGTGGCTAATGTATGCTAACATCGTACAAAGTAACGGGTATAACAATCTACAGTTCTGAATACAATAACATAATTCCTAAGGCCTTAAACAGGTGTGAAACTATGCGCTCAATTGTCCTGGGTGAATTGGAGGGTGTGGGCTTAGCTAGTGAACCATGAACAGAGACCTTTTGGTCGGTTGTATGTTTTGACAAGGACCTGTAGGCATGATGGATTTGCTCAAAGCTCTGAGCCAGTTCCAGGGTTTTGGACAAGATTTTTACAGCTGCTCGGTGAAGGAGCATAAGAACGTTTAAGAGAGTCAGACATCGGCAGGATCTATTTACACATGGAGGATGAAGGGAGTAGACGATGAGCCCACGGTCATGGTCAGATCACAGGGAAGGAGAACTTCCTGACTTCAGGATATTGAACATTGAACATCAGCAATTGTTAAATTTTTTTTTTGGGGGGGGGGGTTTGGAATAGATTACTGTATGTGTAGCATGTGCTGGAAGAAGGTTCATATAAGCCTACAGCCTTGGTTATGTATTAACTGTAAATGTAATTATTATGGTAATTTGCAGCAAAAACTCATAAAATGTCTACATGTGTAGAAAGTGTGGCAGGAGAGTTTGAAAATCTAATTTAAAATGTTCCTGAAACAGCAGTGAAGCCCCAATGAGGGCAGGTAGGAGAACCAAGCGAGGGCCAAACGAGGGTTCCATTTATTGGGGAAGGGGGGGGAGGCGGGATTTTATTGACATTATTGACATTTACTTCAGTGAGTATGAAGGCTTACAATGAGATTGTCTCTTTTTTCGACCTTAGAGGACGTTTTGACAGTGAACCTGTCTAATATAAGTGAGATGGGATTTAAGGAGACTTTGCATGACTTGCATTGTCTCCCTTTAGCAAAGAACGAGCGTCACCCAGAGCTGAATATTACATAGGCAATATATAATGAAAGAAGGCAGAGTACAGAATGCCGTGTCACATATAAATGAGGCCGCGGGTCGCAGAGCGATTTACTCAGGAGGGTGAGAATAAGCAGGAAGAGCAAACTGATGCATGATGGGAGACAGAGCCTCAGATATTCCTTACATAAGGATCAGGTTAATGGGCAGTGCGATGTTGACGTGACTTTTGGTCCCACCAATCATGTAAAAGTGCAGAAAATGCAAGCGATGGTCTGAAAATGTTTAGCCTGCTGTATGGCAGCTCTGTTGTAATATTAATGTTTTCTGTTGCTGTATAAAAATGAAACAAATTTTGGAAAAAACACAGCATTTATTGGATTTGGTGGCTTTCTGTGATTTTTGAAGTTCTCGTATCTAAGACTGAAAGTAACAATAAGTCAACAAATGAGATTAAATGGGAAGCTGTATGTCGCATTGAGGGCACGATGCGATTGCTGTGGCTGAAAGGACCCGGCCCTTTAACTTAACGGCCGCTGTTTAATTGGTGGCTTTATCTATTACTCCAGAAAGATCCATTATGGACAAACTGTTATGCACCAAATCAGCCCCCTGGTTTCTAAACAAGCATAGATAAACTGAGCAATTTAATTGTTTAATGTTTAATCAGATATATTTGTTTGCTACTGAACCGAGTCCTTTAAAGACGTTCCCAAGAAACACAGCATGTCCGTCTTCTCATACCAAGCTTTGCTTTAAACCCTGAACGCTGAAAGCAGTTTGCACATCTGAATACAGATGGTGTGCAGTTTACAGCACAGTGGTTACCAGATATAGAGCAAAGCATTGATAATTATGTCGACAATTTGACCTTATATGGGTAAAATTTCAAACCATAGCGAAATCAGTGTTACATGCATCCTCCACGCCAGGTCCCCCTAACCCCCCCCCCTTCCAAATACCCTGCTGATGCCTTGATGATCCTGTGCTGGATGAGAGTTTATATTAAGGTGCAACTGGTCCTCCATCTGGTTATAAAACTAGGTATATGATTATTATAATTATTGTTACCATGTTCAAGGATCAGACCAGCTTTCAATGGTTGATGGTAAAGTTGATCTGTCTCTGCTACCTCAGTTACGTGAGTGGTCACATACAGGCACAGCTAGTGTGCTCCGGGGCCTGCTTTTGGTTTCCAGCCAACTGGGGGGCACTCATGGGGCCTGGTCCACATGCCCCCCCTCCTCTCCTGTCGACCCCAATGCTGTCGGACAGATCAGACGGGCCGATTGTCCGTGTACTTATGGTGCAGACGCGCGACAGACTGCCTGGAGGTGGTGCGAAAGCAGCAGCACCGGAGAATGCGGAGCAGGCCTACGGCCTTGAAGGGAGAGCTGCTTCCCACAGGCAGTTTTAAAAGTCAGCCCGAAAAGGACAGAGGGATTTGGAGCACTGTGGGCTGGTTATACCAGATTAAATACTGCTGCTTCTGAAGACAAACCGTTACCAACACTGTGCTGGGGACGAAACAGAGGCTGAGAAGCAGCTTCTACCACAGGCAATTCAGCCTTAATGAAGACAGTCTGTATGGTCCCCTGCGTGAGCGATATCCCCCTATAGCCTGCCACACATACACATGTAGCGTTTACACATGTAAATACGAACTTGTGCATTCCTTAGACTCACTGCACTGCCGCCTGCCACTTTATTGCTAATTGCACACTATGGATATTTATGATTATTGTTTAATCTTTTCTCTATTATGATTATCCCCTATTTCACAGTCTGGAACAAACAGGGCATTTCACTGCGCGGTGCACTGAGTATAACTACGTGTGACAAATAAAACTCAGATGGAAAACAGAAACCATCAACCACATGGCTGATCTTTTAGTAGAAAGGAAACTGCACAGCGATACTGAATGTCTAATTAATGACTGTGTTTTTATCAGTCATGATTTATTTAATGACTTACCACTGTGATGGTCTCCTACAGTTGGCCGATGATAACAGGAAGTCCCGCCCTACTCTCTCCTTCAGCTCTACCCCTACATTTAAAGCCATTCATTTTGGCAATTTCAGTCCTGTCCTTCTAAGCAGGTTATGTTTGTTTCAGCAGCTGTAGCCAAAGCATGTATGGGGTGTGTAAAGATCATTCTGAGATTCATACGGTCTCAGACTGTTACTGCCAGATGAGCAATTAATTTGTTACACCTTACACTTATTTAGGAGTAGCTTTTATCCAAAGGGATAAACATTTCTGAGAAAGCAGGGTCAACCAATCACTGGCGCAGTTGGGGGTTAAGGGCCTTGCTCAGCGGCCTGATGGAGAAATCACTTTGGAATCTGAACAGCCGGCCATCCAATCACAAGCACAGCATTTTTTGCCGTTCAGCCACACATCAAGTCTGGTTAACAAGGGGGCTTATATGTAGGCGGAGGTGTTTCTCTTTTCTGCTTGCCCAGATGTCTTTTCTGTGTACTCCATAACCGCAAATGACCCTCTGCTTGTGCCTTTAGCTGCTAACTGTAAATGTACCGTCAGATGTTTCCCAGGTTTGTTTCCGTCCTGCTGGAGCCACACATGAGCAGGTGTGGCGCTCAGGCAGCGTAATTATCATCAGGTCGTGTGGCTGAGTGAAGCACCGACATGGCCGCAAGCGTGCTGCTAATTTACCCCCACGAATCCTCCCGCACTCCGCTCAGCATCACAAGTGCCTTTGTGCCGCTGCAAGCCAGAGGCTTTCAGAAAAGCTTTTATTACGTAAATATGTTCGTCTCCACGGGCCTGAGACAGTTCTGCTTAAAAGCCAGAGATAATGAATTTCATGCATGTTTAGAACCAGTAATGAATAAAAAAAAGCTGTTAATCCACTCAGACCAGTATTATGTCCTGTAGACCCTACTTAGTGACCCATAAATATTTGTGATAATTAGCTTGGAGAGCTGTGACCAACAGGGTGCCTGTGTGTGTGTGTGTGTGTGTGTGTGTGTTGAAGTATACCTTACCTTGTCGGGACCAAATGTCCCCACAACATGATGAATACCTGTTATTTTTTTAACCTTATGGGGACCAACTTCCTTATTTATTTTATAAAAATCTGAGACTGCAATGAAAAAATTAAAAATTCTTTAATTGTGTTTGGTTATTTATGGTTACGGTTAGGACTGGGTGGTGGTTAAGGTTGTCATAGTTACCATTAGCATTTTTCCCATAGAAATGAATGATCGGACCCCAAAAATATGATGATTACACAACTATGTGTGTGTGTGTGTGTGTGTGTGTGTGTGTGTGTGTGTGTGGGTTTGCATAGATCACGTTTGGCAACCAAAATATCCCAATATGGTAAAACCTGAAACTTCCTTACTTTTGGGGACATTTTTCACGTTGCCATTTGGATAACTTCAGTTTTATAAAAATCTGTGAATGCAATCAAAAAAGTAAAAATGCCAAAAGTCTTGAATTTTGCTTGGTTACCAGGAACTGGTGTTATTGCTTAGCGAATGCAGGGTCAGTTGTCATGGTTTCTGCTGTTTTAGAGTGAGACAGAACCAGAACTTACTTTACAATACTAAAATAATCCAGTATATTTACCAAGGTCAATATTTATCCATCTGTTCATCCGTCAGAGGGTCACGGGACAACATGCATGTATAATCTAGCTGTACAGTGTCCTTAGATAAATAATACAAGTAAAACACTACATTAATAAATCCTTTAACACAAAGCCTGAGACATATTTAGGTCTCCCCCCTAGGTATGTGCTCAGTTTTGAGCTGGGCTGCAGAACAGATTAACCGGGGTAGCAAATGACAGACATTTTCTGAATCAGGTCGTCTAATTTCATACTGTAGTTCAGACCATCTAGAGCATTAAGTGTCATTGCTAAACCTAGTTGTGTCAGTGGTCTCTGTGTTTTTGTGATGCGATGGCTCAAGTTTTTGCAGAAACAATTATTCTGTCTGTTGCGTAATTTCAGAGCAGTATGTTGGGGTCGCTAATGACTTTGCACATGCTGTTTTGCTGTACACTCCATTAGGGAGATTAAGTTCTCCTCACCATTATACCCGAATAGCTTAGAGGTTCCATTTAATGATAAGGGAGTCACTGCAAGCTCTAAAACGTTAACGTATATAAACTTGCAGGCCCCGCTGGCCATTTCCCCTTTAATTGGAGCGACGCTTTAAATTGTTTCTCGTGCGGTGGAATAAGGAAAGTGGGGGCAGCGGCTGTGCCCTGGCGTCCACAGGTGCATAGGGGCCCCTGGGCGCCGTCCGCTTTCAGCAGCTGGGCCCGGCCGACTCCACTCGCCTCTCGATGAAGCAGAACCCAGCTGTGATAATGGAATCACCTTTCTGCTAAAGCCCAGCTGCACGACACAGAAGACGCTTCCTCAGGGGGAATTGGTGCTGGGAGTTAGGTACTGCAGGACAGTGATGCATGACTCCATCACCGTTATATAATGATCCGGTGGGTCGCGGAACAGGATGAGCACAAGCGTGTGAAGGTCCACACTTCCCTCCTAAATACGCGGCTTTCCACATCTCGCCGCACTCCTTTCCCTCTGATGAACTCCTTCTGCTGCTCCCTCTCTCTCCTTTTCATCGAATTTGAGAGTGGAGCATCTTAAGTAATTCTGGCTGCGTTTGATCAGAATGGTTTCTTTTTATCGGGGCAGTAGAAAGAGGAGAGGTAGCTTTATTTGCCATTTGTACTGTACAAGTACATCAGAAGGTGTTTTGTCACATAACCCGTCTGGCTCTGCTGAGTTCGGGGATATTCGTCCATCCAGGGACAGACTGTGGACAGGGAGGAGGAAAGGTGAATGAAGATGGATGGTGCCATGATGTAGGTGCTTATTTAGATGTAGTCTTATGAAAAACTTTCAGCTTTAAGATAAAGCTGATTTAGTGCATGAAAGCTGGGAGAGAACACCATTCTGCTTGGCTGTCCATGATAGCTGAGAATATAAGCTGTTCTGGTGCTTCTAGCATTAAATCCCTTTCAAGGGGCAAACAACGTTCTGTTTCCATTATCAAGGACATCATGTCTGGCACGGGAGAAGCAGACTATAGTGGCCATCATCTTAAGTCTGGCACCCACTTCAAACATATGGAAAACAATGTGAAATTCCATCACCAATTTTCTTCCAAGACAGTTTTGTCTGTAATTAATATGCCTATGAATTTATGTCAAGTACATTATTCATACTCTTTCTGATAAATATGATTGGATGAAGAATTTGTATTTGAAATGACTTGATTTATCTTCTTTTAAGCCAACACGCTGACATGGTTCTACATCTGCACCCTGATCCTAAAGATCATCCTGAGCCTTTGATTCCCAGCTGGCTTCAGATGCTACCTTGAGGGGTGCATCTCCCTGGGACCGCAGCGTCTATAAAAGGCACTTGCTAAAACCTGCCCTCAGATGTTAGGGCAGACCAGTAACTTCTGAGCACGCTGAACATCGTTTTTGTTCTTTTGTGAAGGACCTTCAGCTAACCCTGGACTGAGAGGGAAGATATTTCAACCCTGTAATGTCAGTCCAGCTAATGATTCCAAGCCTCTTGTTTGTTTGAAGACTGGACTATAGCCTACAGTTTATATAACCACGGTTTCTTTTTTTTTTTTTTTTCCAGTGAGTCTTCCGGGGTGCATCTGTCTTAGATGTCGAGTCCAAGTCTTGAATTATACGCGTCTGATATGTAGCCGACGGCCCCTGATGTGAGGGGTAATGCTCGTTGTCACAACATGACAGAGCTGCTTCCCTGTGAGTCACTTTCCAGGGTCAGAGAGACACGGGAGGCTGGCAGGGTGCCCAGGGGAAGCTGTCACCCCAGCCAAAATCTGATCTCAGGTCAGGTTCTTCCCCATATAGAGCCAGTTTGGCTCACTGAAGCTGTGCCTGAGGATGGCTCCATCTGATTTCCTGGGAGGAGGGTAGCAGCCCCCCCCCGTGACATCCATAGAAAGGGGGTGTGTCACTCTACACCCGAGGCCATCTGAATAGAGGACCGTAGCCTAGGTTTCTGGGAGGTGGTTATGTTCATCTGCATTAGATTAAATTCAACATTACTGTCATTGTACAAAATGCAATGCAGTTTGGATTGTATTAAGTGCAACAGTGGATGTACATCTATGCAGTGATATACATTGTGTGGTATATAATAAGGTATATGCAGCTTCTGTGATTGCAGTAAAAGAAGAATGAGAGATTCTGTACAGTTTGTGTGCATGTCTGTGTGTGGTTCTGTATATATTACATTGTGGAGACCCAATGTCCTCACATTGTGATAAAAACCTGTCATTTTGAGATTTCGGTCCCTGTGGGAGCCATTTATTACTGTGGGGTGTATTATGGATTTTGGCCACCGGGGGGTGTATTGCATGGAGTGGTCTGATCACGTGACGACAGGGGAGTATATGAACACATGAGGACAGGTGGGGATGAATAGGTGTTTTTCAATTGGACGGTGTGGATGGCGGCGGGAACACGGTTCTTACCGTAACAGCTGTAAGGGAGAATGGCATAGACAGCACGTCGCCAGCACATTATACAACACAAGTGTCGTATGTAAAAGCAAAAGGACATTTTATGTCAACCGAAGGTATGCAATAAAGGGGAACATCACCCAACTGCAGAGACCGCTTGGACTTTGGTTATCCATCCATTCTGAGGCTTACAGGAAAGCCTATACAATGCCCAAAATGGGAAACTCATGACTGCATCTGTGAAAATCTGTGACTGCAATCAAAAAAACTAAATATGCTATTAGGTTACTTATGGTTAAGGTTAGGGCTGGGTAGGGGTTAAGGTCATCCTGTTGGGATTAGAGTTTTCCCCATAAAAATGGCGAGTTCCCATAAAGATATAATTACAAACTTGTGTGTGTCTGTCCCTATTGTCACCTGGAATCACATGATAAGATATTAATTTGTGAGCATCCTTTTCGAAACACCTTGTTTCATTTTCTCTCTCCAGTGCAGGTCATTTATTATTGAAGTTTATTTTTTCATGACGGACAGAATTTGGTGTGGAGCAAAAACTACTGAAGTAAAGCAGTATTAGACTGTACTGCGTCATGAGGTTTAACTCCTCAGTGTTGAGCACATGTTGTTCTTACCAGAGATGTTTGATAGTTTCAGAGCTACATATCAGTGACATTAAGTAATTAATCTCCATTGCCTGTGGCTAAATGTGCAGGTTAAAGATAAGATGGTTTAATAGTTTTCAACCCAATTAAACTACTACTGATTGTGCTACACTTTGTTTAATTGCATTATTCATATGCTTATGAATATACAATACGTGCAGAAATTAGACTCTAATGAATAATGGCAGTGGTGGTATTTGCATTTTCCTTTTGGGGTTTACACTCCTGGCTTATTTGCTATCCAATGAGGTGGATTTTATTTTTTTTCCTCTATCCTGATGGTTGTCAGGCCGTATAAAATTAGAAGGAAGTTTCATCAGTGGAACGAAATTGATGAAAGACTGCGGTGAGGTGTTTAAATCAAATAAACTGGTGTTCATTTGTACAAGCGTTTCAATTAATGGTATTTAGTTAGTCATAGTATTTGCTTATTTGCTAGTTTGTTTATTCAATTAAAGCATTTATTTATTTATTTGTCTGTTAATCTATCATTTCTATTTAACTTTTGACTTTTTCCATCCCGTTCCATTCAAGAAGAGGAATACCTATATGACACATCCTATCAGTCTGTGAGATAAGTTGAGCTGTGCTAGAATTTAAAATGTCCTTCTATCCTGATACCTGTAAATAAAAATAACAGGTAATATCTTACACTTCGCTTAATTGCTCTGTGAGCTCATCTGAGAGCTTCCCCCGATCGCTTGCCGCTACCCTGTCTGTCGGCCATGGAGAGCCGTGGAGTAGATGACGGCGGAGTGGTGACTTGCGTGGGGTTTGACCCGGCAGTGACTCAGCCTGGATGGCGGCTGCGGAGTGTAGCTCAGCAGGCTAACATGCTGAGCTTATCATTGGAGGGTCCCCGATCCGCAAGCTGATTGTACTCTTGGGCCCCTCAGCAAGGCCCTTATCTCCCAACTGTCTCAGGAAGTCGTTAACCCTGCTTTCTCAAGAATGTATGTCATTTTGGCTAAAATCTTCAAAATAAGATAAAGAAATGTTGCAGGCTCCAACTCATGTTCTCATAAACCATGAATGCCCCCACTGGTAATGGTCCCACCCACCCTTTGGAAGCTGATACCCACCATCCCTGCAGCCATCTGAAGGCATTCTTCACTTTAATAAATGGTGTCCTGACCAGCTAGGTAATGTAAGACACTTTGAAGTTTGAAAATTGTTGACCATTATCAAAATAAACTAAAATCTATGCTGTTTACAGAGGATAGTCCATAATGGCAGCTGGGTCCCAGCCTTCTAAGGTCTGTCTGCATTGTCAGCTGTACCTGGGCCATTTCTGCATGACGGGGGGGGGGGGGGGGGGATTTTTCCTGTACAGC
>JAABNX020000021.1:20858039-20887258 GCA_015163995.2 Mormyrus lacerda | reverse complement strand
AGGCTGCTATAGTTACTTTAGTACTGCCGGAGGTTAGGTTAGGTGTAGGGTAATAACTCTTCTCCATCTTCTCTTTTTCGAGCTGTTACGGAGCCGCGCCTACATCACTTTAATCATCAAGTGGACTGCCAAGAGAAAACTACACGAAGCCAACTGGAAGGTATAAAACTATATGGACTTAAATGACTGTGATTGTAAATACAATTTCATACTATCCGGTCGCCCAGAGGAGGATGGGGTCCCCTTCCGAGTCTAGGTTCCTCTCAAGGTTTTTTCCTGCCGGAAGGAGTTTTTCCTTGCCACTGTCGCCACATGCTTGCTTTATATAGTGCTTTGTGACAATGACTGTTCTTAAAAGCGCTATATAAATAAGATTGATTTGAATTGAATTGAATTGGTTGTATTCCTCGTTATTTTACTCGGCTAAAAGGCCCCTTCCTCACCCAGTACGTCACTCATATATGAGAGTCTGTGATTATAAAGCTATACTCAGGCCACTACATTCGTGATCTAGCCTAGCGAGACAAACCCAGTTATATGCCCTAATAGTGGACATGTCATGGGCAGCAGGGGTTAGGGACCTTGGGGCCTTTTTTGAGGCAGGAGGTAATGCAGCCAAAGATGTGGAAAACCAAAGGCAGCCCTGATCCTTCCCCATAGGAGGAGCTGCCGTGTGATCAGGGCACTTGAACCAACTTATTTCAATTAAATTGTTCAGCTCTCTGGAACTGCGCTTTCGAATTCTCTTTGGTTGGGAAGGGAAAGTAAAAATGCTATAGTGGGTAGAGTAGCGCACAGGGGATAAGGTTATTTTTTTTGGGGGGGGGGGGCACTCCCTGTTGGTGATGTTTGTTAGAACCTGGTTTCATAATAGAAATTCATAATGAAACTGGGATTTTAGGATTTGGCCTGTCTTGGGCAAAAGTGATTGTAATTTCTTTTTTTTTTTTACGGTGGGAGGCAGTCCCACAGTATGAGGAGTCATAAGATAAGATAAGATAAGATAAGATAAGATAAGATAAGATAAGATAAGATAAACCTTTATTAGTCCCACAAGTGGGAAATTTGCATTGTCACGGCAGAAGTGGACAGTACAAAGATAAGAGCAGCGAAATATTAACAAACAATAGAATAGTACAGAATAAAAAAACTATACCAACAGTAAAAATATAAAATATACACTATACAATACAAAATGGAAACATATAAATATGGATGGTCAGAGTGCTCAGATGCTCAGAAAAATTGCACATTTATAAATTGTCATAATTCATACAGAGGGACCAAGCTTTTTAGCCAATGATTTGTTTTGAATTGGTGAATGACAGGGGTAGGGAGCACTCTGGGGACCCCTTTGGCCACGCCCCTGCATACATCCCTGGTCTGAGGCCAGCAGTGGGTTCCAAAAAGGCTTCCCCAGAAAGGAGGAGACCACGCAGATGGGCCTGAATGAGAATCGACAGTAATCAGAATTGTCGATTAATTCCCAGTTTTATTGCTAGGTGCCTTCATTGAGACACAATTGAGATCGGTGCTGCCATAGTGAGAATTAAGGCAGTTATCTTGGTCTCTCCCCCCTCCCTTTTCTCCTTCCATACCCCCTCAGGAAATCAGAGCCACCATGTGTGATTACTGCTGCCTGGGTGGGTGGGGCTTGAATTGGTCTTGCAGCCACCTCACATGTGCTGAAACGTTGACTCCCTTTCCATGGTTCAGAAGTTCAGCCGCCTGTCAGTCCCTATAGTTATACAGTTATCTTTCCAGATTACTGGGTTGGCAGGGTCCGTGTGTTAGGTCTGCCTCTGCCTGCCGCTATGGTCTGTGCCCTCCCAGAAAATTGTCATCTTCCCGGCCCTGCCGAGGGAGAATTCCACTCCTCCAGTGTCCCTCCTTTTATCTCAGCTGTCTGTAATGAATCATGCCGAAAACTACATTTCTTTCCCACACACAGACTCGGGGCTCCGCGGTGGCGATAGAGAGCATGTGCGAATGAGGTGAGCTTGCGCTGCTGTCTCTGCATCTGAGGTTCGAGGGATGTCGACAAGGCCCCTAGCCTGTCTTATCAGTGCACAGGAGCCCATGTTCCACCGCAGAACCAGGGCAGTGGCTGCCTTGGCCTTAACCGTGAGCTACGTAACTAAACCATTTATGGAAAATGGTTTAATTTACATAAACTGGGTGAATTGAAAGTGCTCAGAAACCTCAGCAAGAAAGATGGCTGTGAAGTATTACCACCGATCTAATTTCACAAACCTGTTAAACAATTTGCTGTAGGGTTTTCCAGTTCACATAACGTTTCCCATACTTAATTTTACAGAATCTATTTTGCTCACTACTGGGCCGTGTCATTTTACCAAGAGGCAGCTGAGATTTACAAACCGCTTTTCCCCCCTCATTTATATTCCTTTTTAAAATTTGTTTCTTTCTTATATATCTGTAATAACTTTGAAATGACAGTTGTACCGCCCTGTTTGAAACCTCTTGTTATTTCTCCACAGATATTTATTTTCCTTTAAACTCAAACTTTCTTATCCACGCTGTTTTAAACTGACTGCACATTGACAGCGGATAAATACTAGGGTTTGATAAATTCGCTTTTGACCCTTAGCTGATATGTTTTTAGATCCAAAATTGAATTTTCCGCAGTGTGCTGTGTGTGTGTGTGTGTGTGTGTGTTTTATTTCCCAGAGACTCCAGGGAAGTGAGTACATATTTGAGGCAGTAAACAATTTCACAGGGGTTGCATTGATGTAGCCCCTGGTGTTATTAAGAAAGCAGGCAAAATGGGGCTGAGGAGCAGCACTGGGTGGGTTCTATGGCTCCCTGTCGCCTGCCTGACAAAGATGGGGCTTTTGCTTCAATAGGTTTGGTCTGTTGGTGAGCATTTGCCTTTAAATAAGATCTGGGCAGTACTATCTCAGCGTGTGAGGAAAAAGCGGTCAATGAATATGAATTATGGAGGCTGTTTAGAAGCTATATTGTGGAGCGTTCTGGTACCAAAAAGGAGAAGAATATTCTAGCGCTCTATGGTCCCTTGGCTGTACATTCTTGAGTACCTTTGAGCCTCAGTGCCTCTAAGATGTAGATGCAGAAGCTCCATGGGGTCACAAAGCTCACCTCCACGCCAATCTATGGGTAGATGTCCAGAAGTTTCATAAACCTTGGGGCTTATTGTTCCGTTATTTCTAAAGCTGATCCCCTAGGATGGTCCCTCAGTGGTTGGATAAGGTCTCTTTAATAAAAGCGACTTCACCTTACGTCCAAAGCAACTTTATTTTTCTTTAGTTGCTGAAGAGATTCAGGTTTCCATGGGGTTAAGGTTATAAAAGCTGACCTCCTTGCAGGATTCATATCTGAATCCATCGGGTGACGAGTTCCTGACTGGAGCTCACCGATGCTTCGTGATCCTCATTTAGCTCATCGCTGCTCCATCAACTGCAGAGGTCCAGGTGGAGAAACAGTAGGAGGCGGAGCTGAGCAGGTAAAAGGATAGATCAAGTACAGGGGCAGCTTGATTTATTTTCGTCATTACTCAGCTCCATCCTGTCTGTCCTTAAAGGTCTTGGCACGTGTCTCTCACCCACCCACAGGACCCCAACCTCCAACAGAGACCTCAGCATGCTACTGATTAATTTCCCAGCATGCCTTCCTTCTCTGCTGTGCTTTGGAGTCTTCCTCTGCCAGACAGAAGCTTCCACCCTGGGAGTCTTCCTGGCTTTGGCTCAGCCCGCTGGGTGCGATGCTGCTCTCCCATGTCACACCGTCGCCGTGACCTCAAAGTCCCCAACCTTTGGCAGATGTTAAAGGCAATAACCTTCGCATCACTTCCACTGTCACTGACTCACGTCCACAGTGATTGACAGGTAGGGTTTTCTTCTGATGACATTGCATTGTTACCTTTGTTCTCTGGGCGTCTCCTCCAGTTGAATGCAAGGTTTGATGTCCTTCACGTCTCCTTTGGCTTCTATACTAGTGCAGCGAGGGATAATCCGCTGTGATTCCTCTCTCTGCTGTGTCCGTTTTTAGTTAGCCTTGTGAGGCCTGTTGTTCTCAAGGCTGTTTCTAAGCATACAGGTCTTGATTTGGCAAAAAAACATCTGCAGTAAACATAAAGTTAATAGCAACGTCTTCATTAAAACAAAGGAAGAAATGATCTTGTAAGATTTGACTACCATTGACCATGTAGCCAAAGGAACACTAACATGAATTCTAGTTTTCGTCATCCCTTTATTCATCAGCCACTTACACTGGATAGGGTCAGGGGTCAAGGGCAATATGGCAGCACTGACTTGAAACATGCAAACATCACACAGCAGGAACGGATCTCCGTTGACAGTAAACCACACTGCCACTGAAGGATTGATGTCACCCTTGAAAGGGCTGCTAGGATCATACCCCCAACCCCTCATATACAAGGCCAGCACTCAAATCACAGGGCTGTGAAACCTTCACTGTGGCTTCCCTGATAAATTCTGATAAGTGATGACCCTGCCCTCCCATGCGTGCCCTGCGCATTCCTGCAAAAAGGCAGGTAGGGGGAGACGAAGGAGCTGGAGGGCAGCCCCTGATCCCCCTCCTCTGCTGAGCAGACACAGGAAGGGGCGTGTCTCTGCAGGCAGGGAGAGTTTCGCCTTTTGATAACTTCAAATGGACTTATTCCTTAAATCTATAATGCAATTATAGTCTAAATATCCAGGCTATGCTGCATATTACTTTAATCACATTGCTCTGGACTTTATATTATCTGCATCAATGTCGCTCTTCAAACTCCCCCCCTCGATATGACATGGCTGATTAATCACATGATCAGCCCTGGTCACATGACACTGGTATCTTCTCTATCTGCACTGTCATCCTCCTTCTTCTAGACATCCCGTGAGTCCCATCCTGATCCCCCCCCCTTCCGCCCCATCGCAGGATATGCCTTCCTGTGACCGGCGGAATGAACGGCTCACTGAATTGAGGAAAAAGGCCCCCCTCGTAGGAGTTCACTCCTCAGCATCTGTTAAGCCATTTTCCACGATGAATGAATATTCTGCCAAATCGCAAGGAAGCCGATGGGGGGGGGGGGGTGCTAGCCCGTATGTCCAGCGGAGGTGTGAAAACATAAACAGTGAACATAATCCACTGGGCTCGCAGACCAACGGCGCCCACTACCTAATTAAGGGTGGTAAAGCAGGAAGTGCACAGACATGAACCCCCCCCCAGAGGGGGTGTTACGCTTTACCACACGTTGACGCGCCAACAGGTGGTCGTTTAACGCCTGGCGTGGTGTGTTTACACGCCAGCTTTCAGTCCATCGGTGCTGAGAGTTGGTAAATCTGTGCCTTTGCATCCCTCTCCTCCTGTGTGGATGTACTCGGGAGTCGGAGTATTTGTGAGTGCAGACTTCAATCTGCCCCTTTCTTAGGCCGGCGTGAAGAACTGACTTTGTCCTTGACCTTGATCACAGATGTTTGGGGGGCGGCATGTGGCTCAGTGGGCTGTCCCTGTAATCACAAGGTCACAGGTTCAAACCCAGCCTCAGCATGTCTGCGGGTCCTTGAGCAAGGCCCTTAACCCCCAGCTCCCTGGGCGCCCCAACAGGTGGCTGCCCTTCGCGGACAACTTGCTCTACAACAAGCTAGTTGAGGGAGGCATAAAAAAGAATTTCCCCACAGGGATCAATGAGGTTGTGATTATTACTTATTATTATTATTATTACCGCTCTTTCTTTTCTATAATGTTAGCATGAATGTCTCTCCTTTCCCTGTTTTGAATTATTCTGTTAATGATGTTGTAATGGGTCAGGGTCGGCGCCCGTCAGACCCCGTTCTACGTGTCCTGTTTTGACCCGAAGGTGTCTGGCCATCCTGTTCCCTCCTAGTGTGTGTTCCCAGTTCCACAGACTGCCCCCATAGCTCAGTGTTTTTGGTACTTTTTTTATTTCCTGGTTACAGGTTTGCCCTGCTGTTTGTCCTGTTCACTTCCAGTGCGGTTTGTGTTTTAATCCCATATCACTTATCCTAGTGTATTATTCCCAGTGTGGTTAGTGTTTCCTAGTTTCAGTGTTGGTTAGAAACCCCTAGTTCTGTGCTCATTATTGTAAATCACCCCTCCTGTTGCTTTTTGTTCTGTCTTGGTTGATTGGTTCATTGTCATGTAACACCCTTCCTTCACTGCTTGGTATTATGGTACATCCTTCATCTCTCATCCTTCATCTCTCATCTCTCATCCTTCATCTCTCATCCTTCATCTCTCATCCTTCATCTCTCAATTTTTACTGACACCTGGCATATGAACAGAGTAACGGTGACTGACTGAGCACCGGAGCCTGAATCGGGGGATTGAAGCATCCAGAGGACCAGTGAAGCTGAGATTCTGTGTGAGGCCGCCGTCCAGCATGAGACAAGCCTCTCACCCCGGGCGGTGCAGGTCAGTGCTGTCAGAAGCAGAAATCAGGGAAAAACATACGAGAACATAACGCTTTATTTTTAAAAACATAGGAAACGAGGCCTGCAAATCAGCAAATTACATTTCAGATGTCACTGTCATCTGAACAATTTCTCTGCTGGAAGCTGTTCAAAGTTCCCGAATTGAAAAATGTAATTTCGCCTATAATCCTGAAACAATCTCAATTATAATTTTTTTTTCTCGTCAGTGAGAGAAAAAACCTTCTGAAACCATACCTACAAAAATGAATTGTTTTTTTTTTCCTCTCTGGATGAATTAAGACATAAAAACATAAAAAATTTACAAACGAGAGGAGACCATTCGACCCATCAAGATTGTTTGGAAAGTTGTTGAAATCTTATCTAGCTCTGATTTAAGGGAACCCAGGGTTTTAGCTTGTGCTACACTAACAGGAAGACTATTCCATGCTCTAACTAAATGTTGTGTAAAGAAGTGTTTCCTCAAATTCAGTTTGAAATGTTCTCCCACTAATTTCCATTTATGGCCACGAGTTCTAGTATTTAAACTAATATTAATGAAGCCATTTGACCGAGCAGGATCCAGATCTGTTAGAATCTTATAGACCTGGCTCATGTTCCCCCTTAGTCTCCTCTGCTCGAAGCTGAACAGATTCAACTCAGCTAACCTCTCCTCTAAGACCAATAATCATTCTTGTAGTGTTATGTTGAACCTTTTCCAAGGCAGCAATGTCCTTCTTAAAGTATGATGACCAAACCTGCACACAATATTCTAGGTGGGATCTTACCAAGGAATTGTATAATTGTAGCATCATCTCCCTTGACTTCAACTCCACACACCTAGAAACAATATTTCTCGATAATTAAGCAAAAACAAAAAAAAAACCCCAAATATCCTTTGTTTCCATTATTTATGTACTGCTTTGTTGATAAGGAGCCTGGATATGAGGGGAAAAGTATCCCTTTCAGTTCTTTGTAAGGCCACATAAAACATGGTACTTGGTCACAAGACCTCTCCGTCTTCCCAACACGATAAATTCATCCCATGCAGAACCTCTCTACCTCCGCAAGCTCACACAAAAGGGTCACAGAGCCTCACTTCCCGTGACACGTCACCTTGTATAATACTATCGCCAACACGCATCTTACTGCCAGAGAGTGATTGTGCACAGCAGTCTGCGGGACCTGCCCCCTAGTCATAATCACGATTGATATTAACTAGGGAAAATTAGTATGAAAATAATATCAAAACGCTGGGAGATGAAATTTAATTAGCATTCGTAACCTCAAAGTGACAGAATGCAGGTTTTAATTAGGAGATGAAATGACAAAGCACCTTCACTGGGTGCAGTGTGTGGGCCGTGTGAACAAAGGCAGTAACAGCATCTCGTAATTATTCAGGAGATGACGGCATGAGGTGGTGGAATGATCGTTTTTTTTTGATAATGCTTCGTAGGTGCGAGATGTAGGGGGGACTGCACCTGTTGGCTGTAAGACACGGCAGGAGTCTGCCGTCCATCTGCAGTCACTTAACAACTAGTAAAGGCTTTCGTAATAGTATCACGCACACTCTTGAAGACCATTTTAATTCAGGGATTTTAAAAGGTCATTTTCGTACAGAATTACCCGACAGTCTTCTAGTCTATTCCCGGTTTGAATAATAAGAATATAGAAAATTCCTGTCAGCTTGAGTATGCCAAATTTTCCAGCTTTCAAGGTAGGTTTCACCATGATTTGCTCGTGAAGAAAGCCTAACACGTTGCTGGTGACCGTCTTAAATCTCTCTGCACAACATTAATGTCTGCACACTGTTTGGGTTCCATTGCGAGCAGCCAAAGGTCTGTCCATGAGTAATGACTTTGCTGGTGACACTCATGATTCTGTTCTTGTTCATTCGGAACCCACATTTTACCGATATGCAGTGGGTGGCTTGGTGGGTTAGGAAGATGCGTCTATGATTGGAAGGTTGTTTGTTCAAATCCCAAGCTCAGCAGATTGCACTGTTGGGTTACTGAGCAAAGCCCTTCACCCACAAACTCCCCAGAGACTAGTTGATCTGGTCTATGTTGCTTTGAATCAAAGTACCTACTAAATAACTTAGATGGAACCCCACGTTGAAGACCCTCAGTTATAAAGAGATTCAGTGTAACTTATAAATATGTCTGATATCCCTGGCCTCTGGCTGTCAAAGCATTCAATCATATCAGATGCGAGGGACTGATTGCATATCCAATGGTCAGAGATGTATATGTGTGAAAGGGTGCTGAATTAAGTCTTGTTGATAGATGTTTTTTTTCCGTATCAGGGTGCTTGCTTCGTGGTATATAAACACATTGCAAGCATTATTAACTAGAAGTGACATCCAGGTCTGAAAAGAGGTAAATGGGTAAAGGGGTAAAAGCATTTCACAGGTAGGATATGTCTTTTATTGATCGATATTTTAATGAAATGCTCTTAACATGTGGAGAGTGCATAATTCAAGCCAGCCAAACAAGTCAGGCATTCCCTATAGGCGGGTATGAAGGATTGATGATGTCCGAGTGCAGAGAGATGGATGCTCCGAAGGATGTAGACAGCTGTGTGTGTGCATGAGTGTGCATCCCTAAAGTGCAGTGAACCACAGGCTTTTTACACGCAGCGCTTCTACAGTGGCACCAAGACTCCACGCCACGAGCATTTGTGTGGATTGATCCGCTAACCGTAATTTGTTGGTGCCTCTGTACCGACTGATCTCCTAACATAATCGTCACGATCATGGTCACAGTCACAGTCACGGTCATTTGTATGCGCATCCCCAAGCTTTTACTGGCTAAGCTGTTTAAATTTTTTTTATTGTCTGGTTTCAAATGAATTAATCATTACAGCAATTATCATTACAGATTAAATATGAGTCTTGGACTTTGGGGTCCCCCGCGAATTTTGCCGACCTGGGGTAAGGGCGATTCCACACTAGAGATTTGCATGGCCCATAAATCGTGCGGTCCTTTGTAAAAATGCCCGCTAGACCACGTGGCCCGCCTAGCCTCCATTCATGCAGAAATATTTAGATATTTATATACAAATAATAATTTTAATTTCAAATGTTCAACAAGCATTTTAAAATATTATTCCGCCCCAAGGGAAAAACGCCTTTTCGGCTAATTGTCGCGATAACCCTCATAGAAAAGTTCGTATCATTATTATTAGTGCCACTGCTACTTAACAGGCTTTGCTAAGCAGGTAAATTCATGCGGGCTTGTTCTTTTCATATTAAGACACATTAATACCAACTAGTTTTCAGAACAGTGGGATGTTACACTTTTTTCCTTCCCCCGTTTGTGCCCTCCCCCCCGGATGGATGGCGCCCTTAGCGTTTGTCTATATTGCTTATGCCGCGGGCCGGCCCTGGATATGCGCGTGGTGTTACGTTGCGTGGCGCTCTAGCAGGCAGGCGGCAGCAAAGGACGAGGCTGACAGACAGGATCACGGGCAATGAGGGTTTAATGAGGGGCGAACAGACGGCGACCAAACATTTCTACATCAATGACGGATCTACGGGACAGACTGAGACGCGGACTAAAATACACGAGACTGGTAGAACTTAACAAGAAATAGGTGAATTCAACTGGGGTAATACGCGAGGTAACAAGGGGGGCGTGGCATACAGGAGGATCGGACCGTAACGCATGGTATCTGTAGAACAGCTTCACCGGGGGGCTTAAATGCGGCGATATGGCCCGAACATCCCGGGACGAGCATAATAACCCCTCCCCCGGCAGAGGATTGCTAAAGAGAAGCCTTGTTCTGCAGACACACCTCATCCCTCCTTACCTGAAACACCCGCTTAAATCGCATTTATGGCGAGGCGACATTCCGGATCGGACCGGAGCCTCTCTGCCCCAGACCACCACCCGGGGGGACGTGTTCTGTATATAACCACAGATAATTCCATACACTTTGCAATAATAATGCAGTGAAGTACTAAGCATCAGAAAATGCTGGAACCCCGAGAATGAGACGTGCGTCTGGAAGATAAGATGGCATAAAAGCAGGGGCCCTGCAAATACAATTAAGGATAATGAGTCCCCAAAAGCGGCAGTAAGATGACTCAGGATGCTAGTTAAGTCTAAATGATTAAAGTCGATGCTGGCAGCGTGGGGTATTTAACATCGAGCGGGAGAATTATAAAATATTAAGAAAACAGTACAGGGACTCTGCTGAATACTAAATTCATAGGAGAAAAGGTCATGGGATCAATAAATTTAACTAGGGAAACTGGGGCTCCTTAAGAATAGTTATATCACTTACTATGACTCCCGACAATTCTATTTTTCTTTGATAATAACCTTATGTAGACGTTACTGTGACTGTTGGGACTTTTATTCCGGACTACAGAGCCTGCTCCCGTTTACAGTCACTCTCCTTACAGCACCACATGTACAAAGCATTCTGCGCTCTGCAGCAAATTCTCAACTCTGTCTTCTTCAGCCGCAGTCACAAAGAAGAATTCTAAAATTTTCTGTGCCCCTTTCTGCCCCAAAACAGAGGAACATTCATTCATTTTCCAACCCGCTTTATCCTATTGGGTCACAGGGGGTCCAGAGCCTATCCCATAAGCAATGGGCACAGGGCGGGGAACAACCCGGGACAGGGGGCCAGCCCATCGCAGGGCACACTCACACACTGTTACCATTCATACCTACGGGCAATTGGAGACTCGAACCCGGGTCCCAGAGGTGGGAGCTCATCATAATGTGAGCTCTTCTGTAGTGCGTGACATTGAGAATGAGCAGAGGTTGTGATTCAGAGGTCTGGTGAGGGTGTTTTTCTGCTTTGGTCCCAGAGTCCTTGATGTTTTTTGAAGCTGGAGAGAATCCTTGGTCATATTAGCTAGAGTTTTGCCCCAATTGCCCCATCCTATCTGCCCAAGCTGCCCCAACTACATCCTTATCTTACAGTGCTGGCCAAACAAGGACTCCCCAGCTGTCTCAGAAATCTCCTTCCGGTACTCAGGGAAGAATAGCTGACATAAGCCATTTCTGGTGATCGTGCCTGTATCTCTGTAAGGATGTGGGTTCAAATCCCATGGGCAGCAGAAAAATCACGCAAGTTTGGCACTTAACCTCAATTGCTCTAGAGATACTGTGCGACTCTGTGGTTTTTCCCCAAATGCTGTCCGTGGTTTTATGTCACTTTGGACAGAAACATCTGCTCTGTACGTAAATCTGAGAAAGGTGCTGAATGCCGCGTCTTTCGGATGGGGATCTGAGTGAGGCGACTGCAGGCCTTAGGCTCGCCGTGTTAAGGCTGCGACGGTATGCTCCGTGCGTGGGAGGAAACCTAATTAAGGGTCTGGGCCTGAAAACATGGAAGCTGTGTCACCCCGGGTAGAACTGTCGGGGAAATGAGACTGTAGAAAATGTAATATATCACAGTATTCATTTTAATCCCGCATGCCACTCAGGGAACCCCCTGCAGTAGGCCTTCAGATTCTGGGGATAGACTCCGCCCCACTGAAACCATGTACATGGATGGATTAATGGATGGTTACTTTCCAAATGTGAAGTTTCTTGGAGTGACAGAAATCATGTCTCAAATACAGATGAAATAATTGTCATTGCTGGAATTTATTAATACACGGAAAAGACCAATAAGCAGGGATTCACGTAACTGGTGCACAAGTACACATTCACCTTTTAAAGCAATACGTGTGACAATTGATTGAGGTAACAGTGCTGTTAGCATGGTGATTCGTGCTCATGAGTGGAAGGTAACTGGTTCAAAACCCAGGGTCAGCAGAGTGATTTGCACTATTGGGCCCTTCAGAAAGGCCCTTAGCCCCTGATTGCTTCATGGACTCTATGCTGAACCTGCTTGGATTACACTGCATGGCTTAATGTACTGTTGCAGTGCAAAAAGTCCACCCAGAATGTAATGCAGTGGAAATAATCAGAATACAGTGCAGTTTAAACAGCCCAACCAGGGTTTTGGATAAGCATTATGTGCCCATGATTAGAGGGTTGCTGGATCAAATCTCAGGTTCAGCAGAGTGATTTGCACTAATGCGCCCTTGAGAAAGGCCATTTTACAATTACTTCATAGAGTGGCTGACCCTGGTTTCTCTATTGAACAGCATTTTGGGTAAAGGCACTTGCTAAAAAAAAAAGATTTAGTGGCCGTGAACATACACAGCAAACCCAATGAAAGCAACCTGTTGGCGTTATCGTCTTCGAAATTTCATCCCAGTGCAGAATACAAAGGAAACTTTGGGTAAGGGTATGCCTTTAAAACAGTGCTCTTGAGCCACCAGAAGATCCGCCGAAGGAGCTGGTCTATCCTCGACATCCCAGACTGAGCCAAACGATCAAGGTTTTAGCAACAGCTGATTAAAAAGAACATTAATTTTACCGTCACCCTGAGAAACCCTCTGTCTGATTAAAGCCAGACTCCCCAAATCAGGCTAATTAGATGCAGTGTTCTGTGGCATCAGTAAGGAGTCGTGCAGATGTATTAAGTAAAATACCTAGTTGGAATTAAGCAAGGGGGGGCTGTATGATTTATTTACACTCCAAAGAGTGCAAGGATTTTAAATGTCCTTCAAATATTAGTTTGATGAACAGCTAAAAAGAATATTAAACCCATGTATGGTATAAATAGTTAAAAAATGAGTGGCTTTGCTTTTATATGATGAGCTTAACTTTGTCAGTCATTAAATTTCCCAGTGGGGTGTGTATGCATACCTTCACACAAACAGGAAGTGATGGAACCAGACCTTGGATCATTATGGTGCACGGAGGTCTGAACCACAGACCTTCCTATATTCTTAACAGTTTGCTTAGAGACTGTGTCAGTTGCCCCAAAATGATTTAGGAACCTGTGCTCTGCAAAAGATTATATTTTAGATAAGCCAAACACTCCAGTCAATATGATCCTAAGCAAGGTGTTGGTTTTTTCGTTCATATTCTCTTTCAGTATCTTTTCTAAACCTCCAGGTTTTCAGCCCCTACGGGTATGTATGCACATGCGTAACTGAGTAACTACTCTACACCAGAGCACCAGTTTTCCTAAACATAAAGTCAATTTTATTGACAAGTTTCCTTTTTAAGCAAATCAGCTGAACACTGATGCAATGTAGAATCTATAGCCTGTTTATGGAGTGTGCCGATGGAATCCGCTCTCAGAGATGAGATCATAACTCTCTTATCAGGTGAAGCACTGCATTCTTGCAGAAAATCAGTCACATGATGATGCTTTTTATTTTAATTAACAAAGTTAAAATTCAGATTTTGTTGGCACAATTGGACATCCCTGACATAGAGAACCAATTTGTTTTTCAGGGGTGTCAATAAATTATGGTAATGGTGTTAATAATCTACTGTGAAGGGTGTGTGGGGTTCTGCTGTTTGATTAGTAAAAGTACCTTTGAAGTTTACCCTGTTGTTTGTTGATTCATTAATTGATGATTTTGTGCTTCAAAAACACCTCTGCTGTTATGCATGGTCTGCATCTATCTTTCGATTGCATACAGGGGCTATTGGTGTGTGGCATTTTCCCAGATGCAGCTGAAAGACAAGAGATTTGAAAAAAGGTTTAAAGAGCTCCTTAATGTGGGCATGAGAGAAACTTCATCTTATACAGAGATCAAGATGGTGTGTGTGCGTGTGTGTGTGTGTGTGTGTGTGCGAGAAAGAGAGAGAGAGAGAGAGAGAGAGAGAGAGAGAAAGATTAAAAATGTACAAATGGTACAAATATTCACCGCAGTCCTAAAACTTTACAGTAGTTACTCCATAATAACATAATAAAGATGATCCACAGATCTCTCTGTATTTAATATAGTATTTCCCAAGTGGGGAACACCCTCGGACACACACATGATGGCAGAATCAATATAAGTTTATTGCAGAATAAAGTGATATACAATAAACATGCGATATTAAACATGTACATTATGCTGCTACACAGGAGTCCAATTAAGCGAGTATTAGTTACTGTAATGCGTCTTACTTGCAGGAAGGCCTGATTGATAGCTGACCAGGTTCTTGCTGCAGGAGTGACAATATGCAGCTGATGTCACGGAGTATGTGATGAATGCATATGTGGCGTCAGAGCTTTGGATAGTGTCTCTACACTCTTACTAAGGTGACTCTGGTCATTCAGCTACTGTATTTCAGATACTTTTGAGGTCTTTGCATGATTGCAGGCCTTCTCCAGTTTTGGATCATCCAAACCTGGCTGCTGTTTGGTCCACTCTGCCTGGGCTGTTATCAGTCAGGGGACCCAGGGAACAGGAAGCTGGCCTGAGTTTAGTGGGGCAAGACACTAGGGTCCTCTTGCGCTCACAAACTTACACTGATGCCTGCTGACTGCCAATAAGGCTGCAGGTAGGAGTTGGGAGGTAATGCATTCTTTCAGTCACCGTGCATTATCAAGTCAGGAAACAATGCTTTCCTCGAATCACCATGCACTACTCAAGGTAGCAAATAATACTTGCCTCCAATCACAATATGGTACTCAAGTTGGCAAATAATGCTCCTTATCAATCGCCATGTCGTACTCAAAGTAACCAATAATGCTTTCATCCAATTACCATGTGTTACTCAAATCCTGTGACCTGCAGAGAAAAGCAGAAGCTTGCCACAGGTGGACACCATGTGTGGAAAGCGAGGACAGATGCCTATTCTGGACAGGGATGAAATTCAGAAGACAAGAATGCCAACAGGTTGCTTTCGCTGTCATTGCACGTCCTGTGTATGTTCACGGTCGCTAAACTTCATAAGGGTCCATAATTTTTAGGGCTGGCATTGGGATGCCAGCCCAGGAGATCGTAAACGTGGACAGATGCATTAAACATAGGCTGATGTTTTTCCTGTGAATCTTCCTGCCAGATCCATCACCACGTCCTGGCAGGGTTATGTACACTTTCAGCACAGTTTGATATCTGGCACATTAGTCCCTTGGTATTAAAGTTGGCCTTTAATGGGGGAAAACTATATATGTGGCAATATGAAAGGTATAAATGGACAAAAAACGACCCGTAAATGTGTTTAATGGTGGCTGGCTGTCAGTGTATGATCGGGAGAGGGTGAATCAAGCCCCCCATTGAAGCTTAATTTCTGTGGTGCCTTGAACAGTCAGATCATACTTTGAAAGGCGGACGCATCGTCACTCTCTGTATCTGATAAAACGGGTGGCGATTTATCATCCTCCAGACTCCACAATAAACCCAAACGTGCTCTGAATAGCAACATCAGCTAAGTGAAGCAGAACACAGGTCACTGTCTTGGTGTCTGTAGTGGGGCGTTTGGGAGGCGCCCCTGCTTGTGGAAATGTAGTGTTTCTAAACTGTGTTTTTAACATACATTTTATTTATTTAGAAGATGCTTTTATCGAAGGTGATACACGTTTGAGATCAGGACACACCTTCTACGGAACAATTGGAGGGTGGGGACCTTCTGATTACAGACACACAGGCCTAACTCGCTGGATCCCCCACCCTGTCACTGTGCATTTTCCTTCTGTTATGCACATTAGAATATCAGACTATCCTTCAAGCCTCATACCAGGGAAAGAGGTGGAGGAGGAGGCAGTCTGCATCTCACCAGGCAACTGGTTTGTTGCTTTTTATTTCTCTAAAAACACCTCTTTCCAGGTCAGGAAATGTGCTGTTTCTTCTGTTTTCTTTGGCTGGGGAAGCTGGAATTCTAAGCAGTGCCTTGTGCCAATAAGAGTGTCTGGAAACGCACTTGGATCCCATTCCCTGTGATATTCACGCCGTGTTGGACAGACAGACAGATAGACAGACAGACAGACAGACACGTGTGAAGCCTGACCCTGAGCTAGGTGACAAAGAAAGAAAGGTTAAGAATAAATAGGATTAAACGGAAAGTTGGACGTCATTTGATAACATTTTAAAATGTCCTATTGATTCAACTGATCTTTAGTCACAACATCCTTCTTCCCGGGGTAAATGCTGCAACAAAACACAGCGCCTGATTGCCGAACATGCACAGGATGAAATATACATGTTAAAATATGATTTTATGATGTGAAACAGGAGTTACTCTGGTGTTAAAGCCCCATGGTCATCTCCCTGCTGCTTCGCCGAGAGGCCAAAGCCCATCTGAAAGATTAATGCTGACCATCAGCTGTTTGGAAACACCTGAAGGTCCAGGCCAGGCTGCGGGTCCTTCTGATTGAAAATTTGAGATTTTTTCTTAAAAGGATTTGCTGTTATTTTTCCAGTTTTATAGATGCCCTGCAGGGAAATTTTATTTACATGTATTAAGCAGGCACTTTTATTCAAAGCAATGTACAGTTGAGAAAGAAGAGTCAGACAGTCCATGTAACAATCGGGGACCCAATGGTGATACCATTCTGCCAATTGTGAAATCTAAACTGGCACCTTTTGGAACTGAGGTTTAACCCAGAGAGCGACACACCGTCCGTGTTATAATGCGATGAATAGGAAATGAAGAACACACATTACAGGTATGGTGAGTTCAGCACTTTCTTGTGTTACAGTCGTTTTGAATGTTTCTAAGATCCTCCTTACATGTTATTGAAGTTCAAAGTAATATTAACCATGTTTCAGTGAACTTTTTCACCTTGGGGGGGGTCGTTTGCAATTTGGGGAACAAGCGCTAAATTCGTGGTGAGAACCACAGTTATATTCTGAAGTTTAAATGTATTCGGGGTGACAGTTAAATGGAATATATGGGTTTCTGGAGTATAAATCGCCTAGGCATGCAATGCCTTTACAGTTTACATCAATTTGCTATTAATGTTATTTCCAATCCTATATTTCAGAAGAGTGTAGGATTTGACCTGGCATTATTTGTGTTTTCTGCACACCTTGATGAGGAGGGAGGGGGGACCCCAGTGACCCCATGAGTACTGAGGTTAATTCAGTTCACCCGCCTCCCTTTCCCGGAGGTTCCACAGCTGAGTGGATCCTGTCCGATCCACCCCTCGTAACTCGGAGGGCACTGTTGACGCGCTTCGCGATGCCCATGGTCACCGATGGTTTCATTTCCTCTTCCTGCCCAAAACTCCTTCATTTGAGTCTCTGACATCCTCCGCTCTTTTCTCTTCGAGATGCCTTGACTCCGCCACCCACCGCTTGTCCCTGGCTCAAGTCTCCGTCCCTGTGATTAGAAGGTTGCTGGTTTGTATCCTGTGCTCAGTTGGGTAGCCACATCTCCGTTGGACCCTTGAACGAGGCCATTAACCCTCCAAAAATCCAGCTATTACACAAATGGCTGGCCTTGTGCTCAGACCCCAAGCTTCACTTGCATGTGTGTGTGCGTGTGTGGGTGTGTGTGTGCGTGTGTGTGTGTGTCTCTTTAAACGGAGACTATGATGGGATATGGGAAAGCTAACACATTGCAAAGTACCTGTTCTTGTCAATACTGGGTTTTGCTTGCTCTGCAGAATCAGTCCAGTGTTGTGGGAGCACAATAGGAGGTGCAATTTACAACAACCTTGATCCTTTTTGAGAATAAACCAACGATCCTTTTGGGCCAGAAAAATTCTTGTTACAAGCTGGCATCTCCCAGGTGGAGTTTCCTGGCTCCCAAACGAAACTCTAGCACAATTATTCGCAAGCATGATGCTGGTAAAAATGTAAGAAGTAAGGGCCGTGTGGATGCGTAACTCCACCGGAATGGCAAGAAATCCTCCAGGAGATTCTTAAAACGCATATTTGTCCAGATCATATGATTGCGATACAGCTCTACTGAATTAAATGCATTTTTTTGCATGAGTGACAGGGCAGCTTCCACCCTGGGAGTTCATTTGGAGCCTGTTTGCGCATTCAGAAGTTAACTTTTACTCTGCACCTCTGCTGCCAGGTTTCTGTTTATTTTTCTATAAGATTCCCCACCAAACTGGACTGCTGTACCCATAATTAATGAACAAACGCAGTTTGTGATGCAAATGCCGTTTTTTACATGGTGAACACGCTGCCTCATCATTGTGGGAGTTCTCGCTGAAGTGAAACGTAAAGTCACCCCCTTTGAAGCTGGCATCTGTGGGGTATGACCCTTTGCTGCACGACCTTTTGACCTCTGACCTTTACACAAATATCACGGCAGCCTTCGTCTCAGGAAGTCTCCTTGGCCACCAGGAGATAATCCTTTCCATAGCTCTATGTGTGTCAGGAACTGGGTGTGGATGTAATTCTTAAAAGAACTGACCTTTTATTACTGCGTTGAGAAACAAGTTACAACAGTGCGGTTTGTTTTAATGGGGGTAGGGGTTGGAATGACATTATGTGGTAGAGTGACTGGGGAGGGTGGGGGTGATTTACTAAGACATCATGGACCATATAATAACTATTGGCAGGATGCGCTCTGATTATCCGTACAGTCACATGATCAGTCTGAGGTAACAGGCTTATTAACCAAAATGCCAAACAAGCCTAATCTGTGCAGGTCAGATAAGATTAGATGTCTAGTTTTTATCTTGAAAACATGTATTCAGGTGCACAGCTGTGGTTAAAATGCTGCTGTGCTTTTGTCAAACGAAGCAGGCTTTGATGATCGTGAATAATGTGATCATCATCACCATCTTTATGTTCCTCTCACTTTCCCAGTGAGGGTCACCACCCTACTGTAGCAGCATACCAAACATATTTTTCCTTGGCTGGAATTGAGCTCAGTCTAGGGGATCCTCAGGTGTTCCCAAATCTGCTGGGAGATATACTCCCTCTAGAATGTTCTGGGTATTCTCTGTGGCCAGTGGGACATGCCCGGAACAGCTCACTTGTAATCTGTACAGGTGGCATCATTATACAGTAGGATTCCCAAAACATCTCAGCTGACTTCTCAAGATCTGAAGGAGAACCATACTTTGGATTTTTAAACACAGCCTGTCACAGAGAACAGCTCCAGTGACCCTTTGAAAAAACCTCATCTCGGCTGCTTGTACTTGTGACCATGTTGCGTCCATCATCACCCACAGCTTATGACTGTGAGGTAGGGATGTAGACTGACTGGTTAACCGCCAGCCTTTTCCTTATGAATATACTTCTACTCCACCACCAGAGACCACCTCACAGAACTCATCATAGACTGATCTGCCTGTCAATCTCATGTTCTCTCATACCATCATTTGTGAACAAAATTCCGACTCAACTGAAATCCCTCACTGAAGGCAGACTCTCCCCCCTCACCTGAAAGGAGTGATCCACTCTTTTATGAGAGAGCACCCCAACCTCGGACTTGGAGCTGCTATTCTCATCTCTGTTGCTTCACCCTTGGTAGTAAATAATTCAAGTGTTTGTTGGAGGTCCTGGTCAAATAAGGTCAACTGCACGACATCACCTATCCTTCCCACACCAGGTACTCTTCTAGTCTTTACTACATCTTGATAGCCTGTCTATGAAAATTACAAACAGGAATAAAGACTCACCATTGCCAGGGGCCAACACCCACTTTATATAGCTCTGCCAAGGATGTGAAAATAACTATCACTGCACAGTATGTACAGGAGCATTGTTCCTCTTAAATCAAAGGTCTAACCAAAGGTCAGAGTACCCTTGCTGATCTTCCATGCAACACTTGAAGAGGTGTGTCAATAACGTCACCCCAACAAGAGCCAGTACTTTCAAAATATCCAGATGGATGTTATCTGCTCCTTTCTACTACGGAAGCTTCTGACCACCATAGTGACGTTAGCTGCAGACTCTGATTTACCGGAAGCTTCCAGTACTGCCTTCTGGCTAGAGGGTATATCTAGGAGTTCCTCCTACATTCTAAGATGTAGATGGCATTTCCCCACCCCAGCTGAAGAAGGCCTGAGCAAGGTCCTCCTTCTGCTTGCTGAGAAACTGAATCGATCACCAAAACCCTTTGTGGCCATTTGATAGGCTCTCTACTTATCTTCCTTGCGTGATCTTGTGCAACTGCCTTTGCTGCAACCCCAGTGACCTGTCAGTACCTTTCAGCTGTCTCAGTAGATCCCCATGTAAGCTCTGACTTGAAGGATTCCTTCATCACCTTGACAGCCTCCTTCACCGCAGGTGTTGGCTAGCAGGTCCTATTCTTACTGCCATGACAGGCGCCGCCTACCTTCTGGCCACAGCTCTCTTCAGTCACTTCAGGGATTCAGGCTTTGAACATAGTCCATTTAGACTCAGTGTCCCTGACCTCATTCGTCACGCATAAGAAGTTTCATATCACACAGAAGCTTCAGGCAGATGTCTCAGGAAACCCCTGTCTGCTCATATAGATCATTATGATCCATCTGGCCTCCTCCCCATACACTGAACCCAGCTCACCACCAAACTGTAATTGGCTGATGATGCTGTCCTTCTGTTCACCCAAGTGTCCGAGTCAGAGGACACAACTAAAACCTTTAGCCTAGGGTGCAGTGGAAGCATGTACACTTATGAACATGTTTCTGTTTTTACGTCGTGTTGTGGTGCACAATTCAAGGCTTGCACAGAACATACCTGTACAAAACATTGGGTGATCGACATAACCGGCTGAAGTAGTGCTAAAAAACAATAAGAACAGAACAATACAATACAGAAAACAACAATAACCTGTCATACAGACACCGTATAAGAAATACAGAGTGAATTAGTGTGCAGGTCTGAACCATGTTAGTGTGTTTGATTGTTATGGGGGAGAAACTGTTCTGGTGAAATCTAGTATAACTTGAGTGCTGACACTCTTTGCGCTTTGGAGTGTCTTGCCCTCCTTTAAGGGCCTTGCTCACGGGCCCAAATGCAGTATCAATCTGCCAGTATGAGGATTTGAACCAGTGACCTGATCGCTGACACACCTAACCTACTGAGTTACACATTGCCCCCCTACAGATTAACCCACTCTTAGAGGTTTCACTTCTCTTGAGTCAGTTGTGTAAGGGACAGCACTTCATTGACCAAAGTGTTAAATCAGTAACTTTTACAACACAGTTATTGGAGCTAATTTCCTTTGTCGGGAAAGCTGGCCTCTGGCATGAGCAAAAGTGGTCATGCCCGGTTGATTGGGTCTAGCCGCTGTCCGCTGTTAGCCACGCAGTATTTGGTTTGTACTTCCAAGAATAAGGATTAAAATCAAATCTGAACTTGGTTATTGGGGTCATTACTAAGGTGACAGATGTAGAATCAAAATAGATTCGCAGACTTGTGAATATTTGTCTAAAGTATTGTGGAGTGATACCCTCTTTTATGAGAGAGCACCCTCTTGGAACAGTATCAGTATAGTGGCAGTATAATTTGACCGTATAAGCAGGCCTGTCACTCAGACATCAGAGTAACTTCCTGGTCAGGAAGTTATACACTCTGTGGATGGTGAACAGGTGCCTTCAGCTGTATTTTGCTTACTGTGAAGAATCCCCACGATGCTCAAACACAAGCTACATGCTCAAGCTAGCAGAGTACAGGTTAACACAGTCGAGATACTCAATTTTTTTTATTGTTTGGAGAGTGACAGCAGGTCGATCCAAAGTGTCTAGCAGTATCCTTTTGTTCTCATTACAAAATGAAAGATCATGCAAGATTGTCCTCATTGTAAGGCAGATGATCTCCATTGGTAGCACCTAGAATTAAGCACAGACAAATATTCCTTTAATAAATTACAAGCTCTTTTTCTTTGTTTGAACTAACTGGCAGTGCCAGCCATAACTATGTTTATAGTTCTTGTCAATGACGGGCAATTTTTGTTGTGAAACACCCTGCTGATATTTCCACTGCAGCCTTTGTCAAACAACAAAACTATGAACTATTACCTAATTGGGCACCTCTCACATCTGACATGATTGGACAATATAAACTGTGTTTTAATATTTGGAGGGAGGGGAGCAGGTAGGTATTGTATAATATGATTTGTTATTGGGTGTCTAATCGGGTGGGGTTCAAAACCTCCCAGACAGAATTCCTTGGAAGGCTGACGTAACATTATCAGTCTGTTAGACAAAACAGGTATTTGGTATCCTACCCCTTTTGGTTTTCCTCCTTTTATATGGAGTCCTTCAGCAGGAAGTCAAGTTGGCTTCCGGTCTACTAAGCCCTGCCCCCAGCAGGAAGTCAGCTCTGTTTTGTGTGCACACTGTTCAGGGGATGATGTGTGTCAGTTTTTGCATATTTCAAGAACAACAAGGCCATATATAGCGGCAGAATGAAATACATTTTTTCACCTTTTTGTGGACCTGCCAAGTGCAGCACTTGCTGGTCTTGCATCTTGCACATAAACTTACTGTAAGTGTCACGATTTTCCCCTTGTCAAATAGAGTCACAATGACAGGTGTTATTTTCTAGACACACCAACAAAAGTAAAGTGCAGATTGTGAAAATTACTGCAAAAAGCCGATACTAATCATCTTTAAAAAAAATCATAGGAAATGTTTTGTTGTAAGTTTGTTGGTTGGAATTTGATATAATAAATGTGATTTCCCACTGACTTACTGTACATAGTTTAGGCACTTATTTTAAAAAGTTTACAGTTTCACTCTTTACCCATTTAAAGAACAGTAATTTTTTACTGCAGTAGACCTGGGGAGGTGCCACAGGAAGAATGTTCCAGGACCAAAGACGTTTACTGACGCAACAGGTTGTGTTGCTGGGTGGGAACATCTGCAATGAAAAATTCATGCGCATTATGGATTATCTTCCACTGGCATAAATGTTCCTGTTTTCCAGCAGACCCTGAATGTCAAGATGTTGCAGTAGTACATTTGTGCCCAGTAACTAGATATTAATCTTTGTAGCATAATTTATGATTGGTCCGTTTTAAAATAAATGACTTCTTTTTTAATACAAAAATTTCATAAGCTCTTCATCTGATGACACCTGAAACGTTTTTTTAGCTGAAAGCTGCTTTCTAGACCTCTGGGAACTTCATGCCACGACCAGCTTACCATTAGCTCTCAGTGGATCTGGTGTGCTGGGTGGTCTGTATGATGCTCGAGGGCCCTGTTCCAGAGCTCTGCAAGTCCTGGGCTGTTACCCGTAGTCTACAGCTACAATACCAAGTATTTAGCCCAAACTCCTTCCCTCCAGTTAGTCATCTGTTCAGTTGTCTTAGCTGGTTCTTCTGCAGACAGCCAGCTAGCAGGTCATCTAATTTGTCGACCTACAACTGTCACACACTATATGCTTTTTATCATTTTAACCTCGCCGCCCTGGTTACAGACTTGCTGAAATTAGCTCTCGCAAAGCCCACCTTTTGTGTTTGCTTGCTTTTTTCCCTTGAATTTAACCTCTGATCTTTTTATTCTGACAAATGATGGCTATTCGCATGTTTTGTGTGAAATCGGCAGATTATAATCATTCTTCGCACCAACCAAGCAGCTAAAAATGTGTGTGATAGACAGTGATGCCTGCTTAAATGCACAAGCACTGCTTCTCGAAAGATAACATCCGTGCTCGTCTTTGGTGGAAGTTTTCTCAAAAGTTCCATAAAGGCGGGAAGCAGCACTGAACAGGAATTCCCCACCCCCCACCCCTCGTGGCCTTTTTTCTTGGCCTCCAAGGCTGGAAGATTCAAAACCACTTTTTTCATTATCATTACGTTAATGTGCATGAATAACTTTGTGAATTTCCTTGTATCCAATGGCTTGACATTTCCCCACGTTTTGACAGCATCTGATTGGCTCCCTTGCAGTATGGTTTTGAGTCTGAAGTGAGCTCACATGCCTCACCTATTTATACAGCATATCTTTCTCCTTCAGGGCTTTACAAATACACAGCTGATTCTTTTCATTTGTGGTACTTGTAAGAGCCCATTCTTCTTTTCCACCCATCTTGATGCAGTTTTTATAACCTTCACAGTAGTCATTTTGATTAATCTAAATCAGTGACACAGGAGGTTTGAATCCTGCATGAATGGTGTCGCTGTGGTGTCATTTACCAGGAGCCTACAGTGCCATGTTCAGAAGGCGAAAGACTTCAAATATCCAAAGGGCCCCAAGAAGCACAGATTCACAGGAAAATCCCCCTGCTTTCTTCCAGAATGTTTTTTTCCATAAGTCTTTCAAAGTTTCCACAAGGTTAGTAACTGAAAGGACGGCATCCCCCACCAGCCTGCCTTTTCAGCAAAGACGATTATCTTTTGTGCTTCTAGGACACCTAAACATTTAAGGATGTTGAAAGCATTTCTCTGTTTCCCAAGGAGAGGAAGACATAGGAAATGCATCGCCTGGTACTCATATGTAGGTCCCGCAGGCATATGCAGATGCTATGCAAATTTCCCTTATTTCAAAGAATCCATAGGCGCAGTGCACACTGCACTGCCTTTTGAGGTGGGGGTGGCTGCTTCTCCATCCCGTCACAGTACATTTTCTCTCATCTGTCATGGACACGCAGCCCTGCTGTCACTTTGAAGATGCATCCAGGTCGGGGACACCCCCAAAAAGGACAGCTGAGCGAGGTTAGGAGCGACAATTTGAGGCTTTCCTGTTCTCACCCTTACATAACATGGTACATGGTTTTGCAGCAAGTTGACATATTTACTAAGAAATACCAGTGTTATATTCAGGACTGAAACTATTTATGATTACGAGTGCTGGCATGTTGTGGCAATATGATTAATGTTAAACAAACTCATATTTCAGTGATTGTTGGTGTCAAAAATCAATTAAAACCAGCGGCCATTCTAGGATTTTTTTAAGGTGAGGGACATCACTGGGGATACAAGCCATACAGAGGGGCCAGCCTTATTAGCCAATGATATGTTATGAATGGGTGAGTGACAGGGGAGGGATAATCCTGGGGCCAATCAGCTTTCAGCTGTTTCCTCTGATTAGAATAATCAAAAAGAAGAACACAACAGAATCTTTGTGTGTTTCCATGAACTCCAGTGTTTTTTCAAGTAAACAAAAGCTCGCGTTTAACTTGGAGAATAATGAATAATGAATTCTATATTTGTTTTGTAGGAAGACTCTCTGAGCTGTTAAGTTGGGGGAGGAGGGGGTTGCCGTGTTTCACGTCCGTGTCGGTTTTCCTCTCGTGGGCCAGCAGTTTGCATATTATTCTTTTGTGTGACACATACCCAAACCCCCCCCCCCAGGACGGCAGGGTGACACTTCAGGCGGTGACACCAGCTCTCAAGACTTAAACATTAAGCACTTTGCCTGTTAGCATTCAGCATATGGAGGGACTCCAATAAAACAAAATAATGACGTGATTTCCATGGCAATTTATGGCACAGCGGAGCAATCAGCACTCGCATAAATACTGACCCCCGTCAGGGACGGTGTGGCATTCTCGGCCGATCTATCTGCCTCCTACTGGGGGGGGGGCACGACGAAATGGCTTATTTCTGTGATGACATGGGCGATGATGAGCTGTGAGCACCAGGCCATCGGGCCGAATCTTATGCGATTTAACTGTTCGTGAGACACAGAACTCTGTGGGTGAGGCATGGAATAACCCTGCTAACAGGAACAGGCCAAATGATGTTTGTTCATTGCATTGTATTTGCCTATTAATCTATTTTTACTGTGTTAAATTATAAACATAGAATATATGTAAGTCACGAATCAGAATGGTCAAGGACAATCCTTGGACCAGCTTACATAAGGTACATTATTGCAATCTAAATATAGAAAACACAAAACCACATGGACCAAGACGGGGTCAAAAGAAGGCAGGGAGATAACAGACTAATCAATAAAACATAGGTAACAGACACAATCAAGTAACATTCACAGCACATACAGGAAACAAATGCAACAAAAGCATACCTTCACAATCAAGTAACAACTGGAGAACAAACACACAGATGTAGCACAATACTCACAATGACCAATAGAGGAACAAGGCGTGGGCAAGCATTTATATACAGAGGACTGGACTTCAATAAGTGACTGGTATGGATCATTAATTAACAAACACCAGGGACTAGGAAATCCAAGGAACAGGTGAGAGCAATTACCGAACACTAATGGTTCAAATACTGGGTGACAAGGGTCACAGAACATTACTGTAAACTACATACCAACAGGAATAACTACAAAGGTAGAAAACAATAATCCATACATAAACACAACAGAGTGTAGGACACAAAATATTAAATGTTTCACAAATCCAACCCACCACAGAGAAGTGTTAACCCAAATATATATATACCCCAGTGACGCATACTGTACACAAACTCACTGGCCATGTCATTACTGTAGGTACATTTCGGGCTGCACCTTCATGATATGAATCTCCCGTTCCACCACATCCCTTATGTGCTGCATTGGACTGAGATCTGGTGACTGTGGATTTGATACAGTGAACTGATTGTCATGTTCAAGAAACCAGTCTAAGGGGATATGAACTTTGTCACATGGTTTGTTATCCTGCTAGAAGTAGCCGTTTGAAACCAGGTCCTCTGTGGTGATAAAGGAATGGGCATGGTCTACAGCAATACTCAACTAGGTCGTGGCATTTAAATGATGCTCAGTTGGTATTATGGATCGCAAAGTGTGCCAAGAAGATATGCCCCCACTCCATTATACCACCATTGCCAGCCTGAATTGTTAATACAAGGCAGGATGGGTCCATGTTTTCATGCCAATTTCTGACCCTTCCCATTCGAATATCACAGCAGAAATCGAGACTCATCTGACCAGGCAACGTTTTTCCAATCTTCCATTGGCCAAATTTGGTCTATGCCCATTGCGGCCTCAGTTTCCTCTTATTAGCTGACAGGCAGGAGTGTCACCCAGTATGATCTTCAGCTGCTGTAGGCCATCTGCTTCAAGGTGTGACATGGTGTGCATTCATGTATGCTTTTCTGCATACCTCGGTTGGAACGAGTGCTTATTTGAGTTTCTGTTATCTTTCTTTCGGCTTGAACCAGTCTGGTCATTCTTCTGAGATCTCTGCCATCATCAATGCTTTTTCGCCCAGAGAACTGCCACTCACTCTATGTTTTTTTTTTATTTTACTATTTTTTTGGTAAACCTAATGATGGTTGTCTGTGAAAATCCCAGGAGATCAGCAGTTTCTGATGTACTCATACCAGGCGATCTGGCACCAACAACCACGCCACGTTTAAAATCACCTTTTTTCCCCATTCTGGTGTTTGAAGCTCCTGACCTGTATCTGCATGATTTTATGCATCGTGCTGCTAGCATATAATTGGCTTATTAGATATTTACATCAACAAGCACTTGAACAGGTGCACCTAATAATACTTGAGCGTGCACACAGACACACACGCACACACACACGCGCGCACATACACACCCATGGGTTTGTAGTTATATTTTTGTAGGGATTCTCCATTCATGGGGAAAACCCTAATCCCAACATGACAACTTTAACCCTTATCCAGCCCTAACCTTTACAATAATAACCAAATAAAATTTTTGACATTTTTAATTTTCTGAGATTGTTACTGTTTTTTACATTTGGTCCCCACAGTGTAATATAAATATAATCCACACACACACACAATGCAGCTGGTGTCTTGAATCACTTAGACACTTTAGCATTGTTGAACAGAAAGTGACTTATTCTGGAGCAAAGGGGATTAGCTCAGCTGCCATGAGAAGCATGTGGCTTTGCCCTGAGAATCGGCTGGTCTGCTTAAGGAAATTCACTTAGCTGGGTCCTGCTTTGTGGAGCCACGTTCCTGCACTGGGCAGGCGGAAGCAGAATGAGTTTGCAGCCTTTAGCGAGCCTCGCTTCTTTGTTAGCGCATTTGTTTTTTTTTAGCCATCGGTTGCTATGGTGGGCTGGTGACAAAAACCGGGGGGCTCAGACGTGTCCCTCACACAGTGGCGGTGGAGAATTCACTTTGCAGCTGACGCACCTCAGCACGCTCAGTACACCTGTCTCTCCACCTACAGCAGAAGCAACTTTCCATCGAAAGTTTGCCGTTGTGTCAGTTTTGTGTCATCTGACGTTAGCCGACAGATTAAGGGTTTCTGCAAGTATTGGTCCAGACTGAGACAGAAAAAGGCAGCCAGATGTAACACTGTTGTTTGCTGCAGGTCCTGGGTGAGCAGGTTCTGAGTGGAGATCATCAGATCTGTTACACATTTCTTTGCTTAAGGATCATCAATGCCTCCACTGCTTGATCCTGTCCATGAAGTGGTCTCCCAACGTCTGCGGGCACTTAGATGAAACAGTAAGCTGTTTTGATCAATCCCATAGTGCACGTCTTCTCCTCTGCCAGGACGAGTTGCTTGTCGCAGTCTGCCCAGTGCCTGTTGTCACTGCAGAGCACACAGAAGCCTCCTCTGCTCCCCTACCAGCCTCTATCCCAGGAAGACCCTCTCTATAAAGTCCTGCATTTTATAGCACTAATTCAGCATCATTATTAGTCTCATTAAGCATAGTTAAGCTGGATGGTTTACTATCCATGTATGAATGTGCTTATGATGTACTTGCTAGGGAAATGAATGTCATAATGGTGAGTTTAAGGCTGCTGCTGTTAGTTAAAGAGAGCCTGATCCTTAAATCCTTCAGCTTGGGAACAGTAGAAAATCCTTAAGACTTCTCATGGACTCTCTCACACTGATTATAGTTTGGACACCATAAACCAGCCCAAAGTTGGGGCCTGATTAGTGAGGCTTTGTTTGGTCCTGGGCTTGCATCTCAGTACTGAGGCTTCTGACTGGGGATAAAGGCTCGTTACAGTGTCTTTGCTAGCGGACAGGTGGGTGTGGGATATTAGTACGTATCTCAGTGCCTTTGACTTCCTTACTGGGACACATGTTGCCCAGTGCTCAGACATAAAGAGGGTACCCTCCAGATGCTGGTCGGTATGTAGAAAGTTTGCATAGACTTTAAGAAAAGCTAAATAAATGTATTTTTCCAGCAAATCACCATTGTCCTCCTGTATCCTGTATTCCATTATCCACCTCTGGGACAATGGCAGGGGGGGA
>JAABNX020000021.1:20823703-20835561 GCA_015163995.2 Mormyrus lacerda | reverse complement strand
CTCCCTTCGTCCCGCCTGTTTCTGCCCCTCGTCTCTCTGTTCCTCCTGTTCCTCCTCCGTTCACTCCTCGCCCTGTTCCTCCGTTCTCTGTTCCCTCGGTGTCTCCCTTCCTGATTTGTCTCCCTGCCTTCCCTGTTTTGTGTCAGGTCCTGTTCTGGCTTTTGCCTTTGACCCTGTTTTGTATATCTGTCCTGTTCCCCGTGCCACGTTGATGGTCTTGTTTTGTTTTTCAGGTCCTGTTCCCCCGGTCTCATCCGTCGCCTCTCCTCTGGCCTCTCCTCTGGCCCGGTGTGCGCGCCTTCGGGGGGTTCTGTCATGATCCGCTCCGTACAATCCTCCCGTGTGTCACGCCCACCTCGTTACCTTGTGTTCCTGCGTCGAATGTGATCACCTGTGTCCTGTTAATCCTTGACCAGCCTGTGTATTTAGTCCACGTCTTTCCCCAGTATGTCAGATCTGTCATTAGATTGTCAATGTTCATTCGTGGCTACCCTGTTTTCCTCGTCCAGCTGGCTCCCTTCGCCTGCTTGATCGCTCGCCCTACCGCCGATTGTTGTAGTTATACAGTATCAGCCAAAGGGGGCAACACTAGTTATTAGGGGGTAGGGGGTCCTAACTTTTTCCTCCATTAAAATACACATTTTTGTTCTTTTTTTTGATATGTAAACAAAATGTTAATTTTTGTTGTTTAATTGCAATTAAGTCACTTTCTTTTCTAGAAATCGTTCTCTATTTTCCTGGTGCTGGCTTTTTGATTTCTTTTCTGCTTTCCCCCCAATGAAAAAGAGGATAAATCACCATGAAGCACTTTGTAAAATTGCACTGGAATGACACATTAATATTGACAGATTCTGGTTGTACAAGTATGTTTAATTCTCTGTGCCTCATTCATACACTGAAAAAAGAAACATTTTAAGATAAACAATGAATGTCCCTACCATTGTTCATGACTCATGCACTATAAAATAACATGGTAGCCGCTCACTCACACTCATATTATCCCATGATTCAGTTGTTTGCATCACTCACATTCCGTCTCCTTACATCTTCTTATTGTCAAGCTACGTGTCTATGAATATAAACATGAACCCACACATCCGTTGTGTCTAACATATCGATTGTTTGAAAGTGTCAGATGTCAGGATGGGTCCGGATGCTAGTTTTTCATGGTGTCTCTTCCTCTTTGTGTAGGAAGAGAATGAGACTCTTCTAGGACACATTGCAGTTGGTTTGGACTTTTTCAATTCGGTGGCCATGAGGGAAATATAGCTAGGTGAGATTTAACACCAAAGTGAACCATCATAGTAGGTATCAGTGAGGCTGAAGCGCAGATTCCCACCACGTTTGAGCCTCCCTCCGTTTCCCGCAAGCGAGTCCCTTTACAGTATGTCTATTTTGTCGCCCACTGTGGCCGAAGTGTTTGCTTTGCTCTCCCGACTTCAAAGTTTTTTCTTTTTTGTCTTAATGGTAAACATACACCCAACTTGAGCAATATTGAGATACAGCCGTGCAGAACTTCTTGACATCGGCAGAGCTTATAATGTGCCAGAAACATTCATTTTTCCCAGAGTCTTGACCTAGCCAACATCAGCCGGGAAGGCCCAGCAGCCCCGGCCTCGCTTGAGTGGCACGCCCAAAGCGGAAACGAGGGACGAGAGGTGGGCTGTACGCCAGTCTAAAGGCTAGAGCTACAAAACCACCTCTGCCTAGCCTGTTATGTCCGCTCGCTTGAAAACAAAATGGATGAGCTGAGAACCAGGGTAACCACACAGCATGAGATAAGGGACTGTTGTGCTCTCATGTTCACGAAGACCTTGCTGTTGGAGATTATACCAGACTCTGTGCTAGAGTTGCAAACACACTCCCTGCACCACAGAGACCATACATCAGCCTCGGGGAAGAACAGAGGAGGAGGCATTTGTTTATACATGAAGAATAGATGGTGTGTGGATGTACAGGGAGTTGAAAGACTCTGTTCCACTGACATTGAACTGTTGATGGGGAAATGCAGACCTTTTTACCTGCCGAAGGAGTTCAGCGCTCTGTACCTGGCGTCTGTTCATGTGACTGCACTCGGGGTGCTGAGTGATGTTATCAGCAGACATGAGTCTATCCACCCTGATGCTGTTTTTATTGTGGCTGGAGATTTTAATCGTTGCAACCTGAGGAAGGTTTTCCCCAAATATCACCAGCATGTATCCTTTCCAACAAAGGAGCTCAATACTCTTGACCAAGTCTACAGCAATGTGAAAGATTGGCAAGTCAGATCATCTGACTGTATCCTTGTCTCTAGCCTACAGACAACTCCTCAAGAGTAAAACAATCAAGGAATGGGATAAAGAAATGGAGCAAACTCTTCAGGACTGCTTTGAGAGCACTAACTGGGACATCTTTAGAACTGCTTCTCTGATGGGAGACTGCACTGTCGACAGCAGTATACTGCTGCTGTATCTGGGTATATCAGCATAAGTACCAACATCATCGTTCCCACAAAACACCGTAGGCTTTATCCAAATATAGCCGGACCACGCTACCGGATGAGCTAAATTAGTTCTATGCCCGCTTCGAGATACCTAACACTCACTGCCATGAAGAGCTGCCAGTCATGTATGGGGAACTAGTGTCAGTGGGAACAGTGGAGTGTCAGTGGGAACAGTGGGTCCTGAGTCCAATCAATCCACGTAAAGCAACAGACTCAGACTCCACCCCAGGGCGCACGCTCACGGCTGCTCATCTGAGCTAACTGGGGTTTTCACGGACATATTCAACCTGTCCCTGGCTCAGGCATTTGTGCCTTCTTGCTGGGCTACCACCATTGTGCCCCTCCCAAAGAAATCACAGGTGATCTTCCCATTGCACTCACTCTTATTGTGATGAAATACTTTGAGAGACTAGTCATGGCACACCTTCAGACATCAATCCCAGCGACCCTCGACCCCTTACAGTATGCTTATCGTCAGAATCGGTCCACTGATGACACGGTCAATGCTGCTATTCACACGGTCCTCACTCACCTGGAGGGAAGAGACACATATGTGAGGATGCTGTTTATTGATTATAGTTCAGAATTCAATCCAGTTATCCCACAGAAACTGTACAACAAGCTGGTCTCACTTGAACTGACATCCTCCCTCTGCAACTGGATGCTGAATTTCCTCACCGACAGACCCCAGTCAGTGAGAATTGTTAACCAGACGTCAGGAATCAGAACAATCAGCACAGGTTGCCCCCAAGGCTGTGTGCTGAGTCTGCTGCTTTACGCCCTCTTCACACATGACTGTGCGGCCTCACAGAACAACACGAGCATCATTCAATTTGCTGATGATGCCACAGTCATAAGGCTGATCACTGGGCGGGGTAGAGACAGACTATAGGACCGAGGTGGCGGGACTTGTGAACAGGTGTCAGAAAGACAACCTCACTTTGAACACAGATAAAACCAAGGAGATGATCATCGACCCAAGGATCAAAAAGCAGCAGCTCACTCCTATTTGTATCCGTGAGGTTGAAGTGGAGACAGTGGAAGTCTTCAAATTCCTTGGAACTCACATCAGTGAGGATCTGACCGGGACTCATAATACACAATAACCCAACAACCAGGCACACAAAAGACTGTACTTCCTGAGGAAGCTGAGGAAATTTGGCATGCCAACCAAAACCTTAACCAGTTTCTACAGGGGTACAATAGAGAGTGTCATCACCAGTTCCATCACCGTATGGTAACTGCTCTGTGCAGGAGAGGAAGGCTCTCCAGCCTGTAATTAAAACTGCATAGTACATCTCTGGAACAACCTTCCCCTCTCTGCCGGACATACATGACAGCATGGTCATCAAGAGGGCCCACAACATCATCAAAGACAATACACACCCCCAGCACATCGTGTTCTTACCACTCCCCCCGGAAAGATGCTACAGGAGCATAAAGTCACGCACCACAAGACTGACGAAAAGCTTTTTCCCTCAGGCAATCAGACTCCTGAACAATGCTAAAAGCTCAAGTTAATCTAACCTCATATTCATATTCATATCCAACTCTATACGTCATTTAGCACTGTGCAATTTATCGAGTGATTCTTCTATTTTTTTTATAATTTTTAAATTTATTCTATTTTTGTATCTTTTTCGAAGGGAGTAAGAATTTCATTACATGGTTCTAACATCTACATGTTTTTTTACTGTGTATATGACAATAAACTTCTTGACTCTTTAATACGCTCTCCATACAAACCATGTTACTATCTTCACGCTAAAGCTTTTATTGACACATCTTCTTTTACTTCAACGTTCGTCTGTGTAAGAAAGGTAACAGCTTGGCCATAATAGGTCCATTTTGGAAATCTGTTTAATGCCAGCTAATGATTTGAATGTCCTGGCTGTCAGAAGAATAAGATATCGCTTTGAATGTTCTGCATTGGCGGTCCGTGACCATTTATCTCTCGTCATCCCTGTCTACTCTGTTATTGCACTGACAGCATGCATTGTAGGAAATAATCACATTGTTCACTGGAACATTGACTATGGACCAAAACTGCTTCTCTTGTCATGTTGTCATAAAGGAACAATTTTAAGTGTCATCTCAAAAGGAGCTCCGCGTTTCTCTGTGTGACCAACCAACTTTTCTTACTGGTGAAAAGAAAACGTAGGCTCAACTTGAGACTCGTGTCCAACATTATGACATGTCCTTATCAAGTCTTAAAGTGTCTTTGTTCTCGCATTATAGGTCCTGCTGATAAATAAGGTTTAAAGGTTTTAGCAGGACAGTTTATGATGGTTGTTTATCGATTTATTTATATTCATCCCTTCTGTTCTTTTTCCTCTTCGTGGGCTTAGAAGAAAATTGAAACATCTGTCTGTCTTTTGACCCTGAGGCTATTATTCTATTGTTGCACCGATGATTATATCCAAAGCAACTTAACAATTTGCCCAGCCAAAGTGAAACTGACTTACTCAGGAATCATGGTTCTCCCCAAACAAGCCTGGATATTGTGCTGGGTGCCAGCTGCTATCTCTCGGGAAGCTGTGACTGGTATTAAAAGCAGATGTCACGGCACAGGTTAGCTCCTTTTGATGCTTACCGTTCTCATAAACCTCAGAAAGATGACGGGATCTTCAAAGAAAGCAGGGAAGCCTAGTGCACATTGCCTTCCAGCATCTCCAGTTTGTGGGTCTCCTTTAAAGCTGCCTAGTTGACTTGAATGCAGCAAAGGTGATGCCTGCGGTTTTATTGGCATCTTCTCCCCACTGTGCTCACCTGGACCTCAAGCCTGGCATGGTGGTTTCACTGGAGATGACAGGAGATGGAGTCTGACAGAGCGTGATAATGGATTTTACAACCTCTGTCATTAGATGTGGATTTTTTTGTGCTTCTGTTCCAATTGTGTCACTTCTTATACCTCAGTGAACGGCCGTCACACTTTTTCACTTCGAGGGCCTAGATCCTTCAGGCACACACACATAGTGAGGGCTTACATGTAACAAATGTTAAAGTCCGGATTTACTTTATTCATATTTAGCCAACAGTTTTACCTAAAGCAATGTACATTTGTATGAGAGAGAGCAGGGTCCTGTCCCGGGATTAATTCGGGATTCATGGATGTCCGGCAGAAAAGGTTTTGCTTGGGGGCCCAATTGGGAAATCATTTTGCCAGTCATGAGACTCAGGATCCAATGCTGCAATCTCTTTGCCAAAGCTGGGATTTGAACCAATGATCTTTGGAGTACAGGGACAGCAACCTAACTCTAGATATATCTTATACAACCGTTGTGACCTTGCTTTTTTTCATTAACAAGTGTTCATGTCTAACATGGCTGATTATTTTGGCATTAAAGCCTGAGACTTTCCTGGATATTGTCACAGCAAATTGGTGCATTTTGAGTGGAGTCCTTACGGAAGGCTACATCTGTTAGGAATGACTCCAAATGTCAGATAAGCTGCCTACATGTCTGTATTGAGCATTTCCGGGGGGGTGGGGTGGGTTGGTAAATAGAGAGGTCTCTGACGGATGCTTAATTTCTGAAGGTGCTGCGAGGGACCTAGATTAACCCTCATATAACCACCCTGGACAACACTGTCCCCCCCCACGAAACCCTGGGGCAGAAATGTGTCACAGTGGGGAGAGGGGTGTTGTCACTCATCTGTTGGGCCCCTCAGGAGAGGCCCCTGTTAGGGGTTTGAGGAGGATCTGCTTGTTCAGCTGGCCTGAGGCAGACGGGGACCCTCGATGGCTTGGGAGAGGAGTGCAATTACTGCCACTCACACAGACGCAGCTGTCAGAATGTCTCCTGCGAGCCGAAGGTAAATCCATGTTGGGCTAAGAGTTGAATGAGAGGCTACTGACAGCTGCGCAGATGGCACCGCAGAGTCAGCACTACCTGCGCAGGCGACTCCATCGACAACTCCACCAAGGGAAGTTTAAAATGAGCATGTCAGAGAACATGTCCAGAGATCAAAACCAAAGCACATTACTTTGACTGCATATGAGTGAAACACAGCAAATCTGGTAATTATTTACACACATTTCAGTATCCATATACACATAAGAGTAATTTAATGAGGTAAGCGTTGGTTCAGGTGACACAAGGAAAATGTTATGACTGTGATTACCTATCATTATTTTGGACGTCACGACGGAAGAATGTGGACACTCTGCTGGAGGAATGAAGCACGGGAAATCACCATGATGCACAAGAGCTGAAAATCTGAGACTGGCCCCCCCCCCGAACTGCGACTCTGACACGCGTGGACATTAATACAGCCGACCGTCCATAGCCCAGGCTGCCAAGGCTGCCAGGGAGCTGGGTTTAGTAGGAGGTCATTTGAATCCTCTTGAATCCCTGGAAAAGCTATAGCCTTTAAAATTCTGTTTAAGTGAGTGAAAAGGTTGTTCCTGGGTTCCTGCAGGGCGCCGTCACTGACCACAGGGATGGAAGTGTACCCCCCCGTCTCTGCACAAACTGCCCAGCTGACACAGTCAGGTTAAATCCTTTTGAACCCACTTCCAAACCAGGCATTTCCGTATTTAATCTTAGCTGTGTAAAGTGAGTAGATCATCCAGTGCCGGCATGCATGAGAGAAGCCGCAGGGGTCAATGCTTTTTAATGATTGCCATTTCAATGAGCTGACACTATATTTAATTCTTTGCTTGATTTTTTTAAATGTAAAGAATATCGAGAACGTGGCACCTAGAGGACACTGACGGATTTACATGCCATGGTAGCTTTGCAGACGTATTTCTGAAACGCGACGTCTGGCAGGGCAGGAAAGAACATCCTCCTCCGAAAAAATAGCCCTGTGTACAAAACAGACATGTGTGCCACGATTTCACTGCCTATTTTTTTTTTTTTAATAAAAGTATGGTGAGAGGCGGCTACTGGAGATTATGGCAGATTTGTGGAGATTACTGGAGTTTAGTGGGGATTATAGAGATTGGGCTGCCTAATAGGTTTGGGGCGTTCAGATAAATGGGTATTTTCCATTTTGCATTTCATGACGCTCTTTATTGACTTTAAATGATGGTTGCATGTATAACCCCCTTCAGATGAGGGATTATCGCATGTGCTCAGACCCAGCAGTGGAAACAGCACCAGTATAGTCTGGTGCCCCCAGACTGTAGAGTAATACTGCTTGGTAGGTGGGTGGAGGTCCGCCATCCTGTTCGGTTAGGTTAGGTTAGATTCTACTTTACGGTACACAGTCATGCAGTAACAGAAAAGGGCCTTCCACTAACTGTTCCCACAAAGTGGGAAGCGTGGAATTTTCCGATGAAAAACAATATAAATCAATGCTGTGTCTGTCGATATGCTCATTCTGGATGAATGGGCAAAAATTCACACACACTCCAGAATCTTGTGGAAAGGTTTCCCAGAAAAGCGGCAAAGGAGGGACCATATTGATGCCTATGGATTTATAATGGAATGTCAATAAAGTTCCTGAAGGTGTAATAGCTTTGGTGTCCCAATACTATTGTTAGTGCATGTACATCTATGCAGTGGTATACATGATATATATGGTGTGGTATAAACAACTTATAAATAATGTGTCTATCACTGCAGTAAAAGTAAAATAAGAGATTCGGTCCCTAGTACTGTATAACAGCTACATTTATTTATTTTGTCACTCTATGACAAATCACCTACAATTTCCTGTTTTTCCAACTGTACTTTTACTTTTAGTTACACCCGTTAGAATACACAATAGTGGCACAACTCCTGGGAGGTGACACAGTAACCCTTACAAACCTGTGCTCTACTACGCCTCCTATTGCCAACTCAGAAAACTGTCAAGCCAGTCGTAGCAGGAAAGTTTTGACAGGCTGAGAAGCGAAAGGGTAACTACTGATTTTACTAATCGGGATAATGTCTGAGTGACTCATATCATTCTTTAGTTAAGATTTCACTGAGAGTGCATTTTTTTGTTAACGTTTATATCATCCTGTGCCTTTGCTGTAGCCAGGTGACGGTACATTGTAAGTGCTTCGGTTCCTGTGATATTCCTGCTGTAAATATTTAAGTGTTGCTCACCAGCCAAATCAACATCTGCTGTGCGGAAACAATAACATTTCGCTATTACTAGTCATCATTACTAGTGCAACGTTCAATAGCAGGAAACGTCACAGTGCATGTATTTAATTTAAGTTTTACTTAACTCTAGTGTGAAGAATTGGTATAGCACACGTATACCCATCCGTAACCCGGACGACTGTGTGCCTCATGTGTTAACACGCATGAAACAGCTAGCTTGACTTCCAGTGGCTTCCCTGCTCATGTGTGCATGGCCCCGGCCCCCCAGGAATGACCCCCCCGGTGTTTGCCAGTGTTTCCATGTCTCTGTCAGGCCCCGCGCTGACAATAATGGCCATCATTGTTTCAGGCGGTCGGCACTGGGAAGTGATCTCAAACTGCGGTGTGTGGGGCATGATAAGTGTATAATTAACATCATGTAAGCTTGTCAAGCAGCCGGGAAATTGCCACACAAAACAAAGGGGGCTGACAGGCGCATGAATGTGGGAAATTATGATTAAACCATTACAGTGAAATGTTAAAATAGTAAATCTCGGATGAAATGAGTGTATCCATTAACAGTAACAAGTAGAACATGACAGAAATGGGCAACACCCACCGTACCTAGTAGGGCGAATGCTGTAATTTACCATTGTCCGGCTGAATCCCTCCACTGTTGTCCACGCCCAGGTTTCTACACGCTATAGAAGCTGGCGATTTTTGTCTGTGCCGATCATCTCTCGCATTGTGGCTGTGATTGGTCCCCATTGAAGGCAGGTCACGTGATGTGCCTCAATCGACGTTACTCTGAGTAGCACAAGAAAGATAACACTGGCAATACTGAGTCATGAGCAAAAAGCAGACTGCCGCTGTCTCTGCCGTTACCTGCGAATGTAGTTCATCTCTGATCTTATTACTGTGTCTATTTACCAGTGTTAATTTGTTTTATTGTCTGCATCTGCTCTTTGTTACAAGCACAATCTCATTGTTACACAATGACAATGAAGATCTCGTAATCCTTCAATCTTAATCCCTTTATCGGAGCAGTGTGAGGCTCTCTGGGTTAGGAGTGGCTAAGTGATTTTACCGTTGGGCCCTTGAGCAAGACCCATAGCCCCTATTGCTCCGGGGAAACTGTCTGACTCTGCTCGCTGATCATCACTTGTGTGTCGCTTTGGGACAAAGCATCCGTTATATACAGTGACTGGCCACTTTGTTAGGTTCACCCAACCAACTGCTTGCTGAAGTACAGGGATTGACATAACTGATACGCAAGTACGCATTCACCTTTAAAAGCGATATGTGCGGCAATCGATTAATGTAACACAGAGAATACGTACGTGTTTTATGTGCATTTGTGCCCATATGACAAGAAATGATTTTAACCTCAATACCGCAAATAAAGAAAGTAGCATATAATGGTTAAAATACATGATAATTTCTTGTCATATTGGCGCAAATGCACATAAAATATGTGCGCATTAATGCTGTTGCAGCAATCGATTGCCGCACGTATCGCTTTTAAAGGTGAATGTGTACCTGTGTATCAATTATGTCAATCCCTGTTGAAGCAAATACCTTATCATCATATGTCAGCAGTACAATGTATATAATTCTGCAGATACAGGTCAGGAGCTTCAGTTAATGTTCACATCAAACATCAGAATTGTCTAGGTTTACAGAGAATAGGCTGAAGAAGAAAAAAAAAACATCTAGTAAGTAAAGTGAGCGAGTAGAAGTCAGACAAGGGGGACTAGACTGGTTCAAGCTGATAGAAAGGCAACAGTAACTCAAATAACCACTAATGACAACCAAGGAATGCAGAAGAGTATCTCTGAACGCACTATATGTCAAACCTTGAAGCAGATTGGCTACAGCAGCAGAAGACCACACTGGGTGCTGCTCCATCAGGTAATGATAGGAAACTGCGGCTATATTGGGCACGAGCTCAACAAAACTGAACGAGGAAAGATTATAAACAATGTTGCCTATTCAGTTGATTTCTGCTGCAACGTTCAGATGGTCTGGTCAGAAATTGGCGTAAATAACATGGAAGCATGGATCCATCCTGCCTTGTACAGTATTAACAATTTACACTGGCAGTGGTGGTGTAATGGTGAGGGGGATATTTTCTTGCCGCACATTGGGCTCCTTAGTTTCAACTAAACTCATTTAAATGCCACAGCCCACCTGAATATTGCTGCAGACCCTGTTCATCCCTTTATGACCACAGTTAACCTGGCTTCTACAGTAATGGCTACTTCTAGCAGGATAACGTGCCACATCAGAAAACTCTGCCCGGTTCCATAAACATGACAATGAGTTCACTGTATTCAAATGGCCTCCACAGTGACCAGATCTCAATCCAAAAGAGCCCCTGTGGGATGTGGTGGAACAGAAGAACTGTATCGTGACGTGCAGCTGGACAAGCCTGCAGCAACTGGGTGATGCTATTATGTCAACATGATCCGATGATCTCTGAGGAATGTTTCAAGCACCTTTCTGAATCTCTTGAGAAGAATTATGGTACTTCTGAAGGTAAAAGGGGCTCCAAACCCAGTACTAGCAAGGTGTACCTAATAAAGTCCCCAGTGAATGTAATCTTCTCTGTCAGTGCTGTTTATCAAAAAAAATTGTAGGTGTAACTTGTGGTCTTTGTTTGTGAAAATTGTGGCTCTGAGGAATTATGGTTGTTTGCCGGTAAGTTTTCATTAATGGCAGCCCATAATTATGGTGGTTATGCCTGGTGATGTTATGAATCTTTCACTACAGCTGAATTTGAGAAAACGTTGAGCCTGTGTGACCAGATTCTGAATAAATAGTTCCAGTTTTAGGAAATACATCCAATTGAACATTTGGGGATTTTTCATTTTTCATCTTGTAGGGTGGATGAAAAGTGAGTGAAAATCCAGCTTTTGACATTGTAACATAGTATTTCACAAGATGGCCAATACTTGCGTTCTTTTGACATGGGAACAAATCATCCTCCTTGACTGGGTCATTCAAAGATTAATCATCTCAAGACATTGAGCAGTAAAATCCTTCCACAAATGTTTGTGCCTGCTGTTTTTTGAAAATGGAAGTAACATCTGAACATCTTAAATCAGAAAAACAAAGTTAGAACTTTTTTTTCTTGGTAAGTCTTTATTAGTGTAGCATTGGTTCCTGTACCCTTGCTGGATATGATCCTAATCAGCTGGGTGACAGCTTTTTACACTGGATTTAAGGAAGCACTTCTTTACACAGCGTGTAGTCAGAATATGGAATAGTCTTCCTGATAACGTAGCGCAAGCTGAATCCTTAGGTTCCTTTAAATCAGAGCTAGATAAGATTTTAACAACTCTGAGCTATTAGTTAAG
>JAABNX020000021.1:20788665-20800695 GCA_015163995.2 Mormyrus lacerda | reverse complement strand
TTAGCCAAACACAGGAGCCTTTCAGTTTGAAAGTAGTTTGTAAAACCCGAAGTAGCTCAAAGTGTCCTCCCTGACATTGATTATCTGCTCACCCTAGGTTAAGTCTTTTTCAGGAAGCATATGGCACAAGTGGTAGCATATATAAAGTGAACAGTAGTGAGCACTAATCCTTGTGAGACACCATATTTACGTTATGCATTATAATGCTTGGTATAAGAATTAAGGATGCTTTGTACTGTATTTTGAAGGCATTGGTAGTACATTATAGATTAGGGCTTCATAAGGCATTGATAATGCCTAATAAACACGTTTATGCTGTGCTATGCCTATTTATAAGTATTTATAGCCATTTTTATAATGTATTATAACATGTTCTGAATATGTATTAATGTATTATAAAATGTTATGAATGTGTTCACAGATTCTTATAGACATAGCATTCACAGAAAGTGATACTGAGGGGATTTATTTGGGTACCAGAGTATCGAGGGGAACTTTCAGTCTTCCTGTCAGGAACAGCAAACTGGCGGAGATGAAAATAGATCACGTCACTAGCAGAGGGGAAAAAGGAAAACAAAATGGTTATATCTCGGGAAAAGTGCGGGGCACAAGGGTCTGGGTATGTACTCAGGGACTGAGGGAAAACACTGAACCTTATATAACTGCTTTTATGGTACAAGTAAAGTGAAAGAATGGGCTCATAACTTGACTTCACACTACTTCCAGGATATCTGCATCCCTACTACCCATCAGGGGTCTGGCTTAACCTGAGTCCTGCATTTCTTGGAGTCTAAACAGCATCTGAAGCAATTCTGCTTAGGCAAAGTTTATGCAGGGAACAGCTATGATTTCACTTTATTTCTTTAGCAGGCGCTTTTATTCAAAGCGACGTACAGTTGAGAACGGTCTTGCTCAAGGGCCCAACAGTGAAATTACTCTGCCAGCCACAGAAATTCAACTGGAAACATTCTAATCGAAGGCACCTGGTCCTGACCTGCTGAACCTCCCACGAGTCTGTAAACACAGTAAAAAGTCTGCTGTCATCGGCAATTCGTCCGTGTAAGCCGCGCGGATACAGCGCCGGCATAAAACTTTAAACAGGTCCTTCCCAGCTCCTGACAACACTCCTTCATTAGCGTGAATAGCAGTCAGTCCTGATGTATTTATAAATCAGTTTGCATACCTTAGAATCAAATAATGAAGGCAGACACCAGTGAAGTGCCACAAAAAACCAAAATGATGCCAAATGCATGTCAAAAAATCCAAAATCAAAATACTCAGTTAGATAATATTCACTGTATGCACAATGAGCTAATAAAAAAGTCAAAAAAAAAAAAAACATTTGCAGGAGAATCCAAGATTCAAGGCTGATAGAAAAGGAAGCTGTTACAGCGTGGGGGAATCTGGCATAGTTTGAAACCCACATCCTGCTTCTGTGCTGGTTAAGACAGTAGCCTCCTTCAGGGATGTGGTCTTTTTTACCACCCCTCACACTGTGTGACTGTGTGGTGTTTACATGTAAATGAGTTTAGACCATGTGGCAGACGGGTATCCCATCCCGGGTTATCAGTCAAGGTTACTCTGCCTCTGGTCTGGCCTTATTCAAGTTTAATCTTGACTATGGTTGCGTCTCATTCAAGATTACTCTGCCTTGGATCTGTGCCTGTATTTATCAAGTGTCTCAAAATCACTCTTAGGAATTATACTTAAAGGTCGACTAGGATAAGAATTTGTCCTACCTCAGAGTATGATGTGTGAAATAATTATGAAGCATCCTACACCCACTTGCAGACGTTTTAGTCTGATATCACATGGATAATAATCACTAGGGCTTTAATCATAATCAATCCTTTATTGATCCCCATGGGGAAATTTCTTTTTATGCCTCCCTCCCTCTTGCTCTTCATAGAGTAAGCTGTCAGCAAAGGGCAGCTACTTGTTGGGGCACCCAGGAAACTGGGGGTTGAGGGCCTTGCTCAAGGACCCACAGACATGCTGAGGCTGGGTTTGAACTGGCAACCTTGTGATTACAGGCATACAGGCTTAGCACACCAAGACAAATGCCAGCACTTCAGTGCTATTCAAGCCGCTACTTATGGAAACAATTAGGTAAGCTAATTAGCAGTATGGCTAAAATACCAATGAGAAGTGAATTATGATGCCCAAAGGTTAGTAATCTGCATGCATGAAGTTGGCGTATCCTTCTGTGTGATAAACGTGTCGGACTTTAAACTGCAAAAAGTCCTGCCACACCTCAGTCTTTTCACCATATTTATCCACAATATCTTCTATTTTAAAAGACGTTATGTCTGCTGAGCTGTCCCTTTCTTCAGCACGACTTCCGTGCTTATTGCTTCCATGGTATACCAAAACATGCAGCATGTGGAGTACTCTGCCATTCACTGCCAGTGACTATAAGCATAAGGATGACCCTAGAGGCAGTCTGGATGACAGTTCTGCAGGGAAGCGTGGATACAAACTCAAAGGGAGATGAGTTATGTACCGGGCGCGACTGGCTTGGTGGATTTCACTGTGTTACAGCCTGTACTCACCTGGAACACAGTTTGAAACTTATGAACTGTTTATTTATGGAATTTTCCCCTTTTTTTTTAAATTGTGGATAACTAAAACTGCAGATACTGTTGAGAGGTCCCACTGTACTATTACTAGTACTACTACTACTACTACTACTACTACTAATAATAATGATAATAATAATAATTACAAAAAGGTTCCATAGCACTTCGTGCTTTGGACCCTTAATAATATATAGTATAAAGAACTCTGGAAAACCAAGGGGTGTTGCTTGCTTTTGTTGAAAGTTTTTGCCAGGAAACTGTATAAAGGTAACTTCTACTGTGGTGCTGGAGTTAAGGTTTAAACCCAATGCTGCTTTTTGGGAATGTCCCCCTTGTACTCCTGCTTGAAGATATCATTAGGGATTATTAATTAATAATTATTAATAATTGCACTTTGTCCATTCAATGCTAGTGACTGTAAGCAGGCGACAGCTGGTTTTCCAGATTTCATTTCATGTTCAATAGCTGTCTTGCTGAAGGTCACTGGTGGTGAATGGAACAGTGAAATTATTTTTAAATATATATATATATAAATATATAATTTAATTAATTATATAATTTAAAGTTACTTTGCCTACATTGTCCCACAAAGTTTAATGCATAATTTACTGCACATTTCTGTGTCATTTATTTTTATAGTTTTCATTAGTTCATGCATTTCTCCTTTGTAGTCAGAATGGACAAAGCACACAGGATTATCTCTATCTTTTCAAGAGTATTATGCCCTCTGGCTAACTGTACTGCACTTCTTTGACCACACATAAAATGGAATTTTTGCAGATGCGAAAAGGTCAAATTTGCAAAACTGTGATATTATATGCTTGTAGACAAGTAATTAGCTGTTATCTAGTAATGTTTCCATTAGCAGAATGTATTTTTGTGCATGTTTTTCCTTCCTGACATATGAATTTCCATAGTGCATCCCTTAGTTCTTAATTAAAGTAGAGAGACCACATAAGCATTAATGGGCTGGTATCAAGTCTAGAATGTATGGATTGAAGTTCTGTATCATGCATCCTTTGGTTCCTAATCACCCTCTATAACATATAACAAATAAATAAATACTGTTTTTTTCATTCAGACAATTACTTAAAAGAGTCAACTCTTATGCTGCGTTCCATTCAAGTCGGCGGTTGTAATTTCCTAGTTGAAAAAACCTGGGTTCTGAGCTAGAGTCACTCCATGAATCACAACAACGAATGTAAACAATCAGCATGGCTGACATTATTAATAATATCACTCTCTCTGGCTTTTCCTTGATTGTTTAGCATTTGCTCCTTTGGAGGCTACCATGTTGTCTGACATCGCAGGACCTGCTTCTCGGTGAGGCTGGTGTACGTGAAATTGGCTACAACTTCAACGGATTTACCTGTGACCCATTTTCAAGGTTACCCTGCTTCTGACCTGGCCTTATTCAAGGCTTCCCTGCCTCTGATCAGGTCTTGTTCAAAGCTGGCAGCTGAAGTGCCGTTTTCCTTCATTTGCCTCCGTTTTACACAGCGATCATCCTTGCCGTTGTTTTTAATATTCATTCGGAGGCCTCAGAGACGTGGGTCTGATTTCAACATGATCATCGCCAGTCAGATCAAGCTCCAGTACACCATCCATATTTATCAAGCCTGATGAATAACTTACAGTAAAGGCCTGCATATATGGAAGTCCACTTTTGTGTTAAGCTTCTCCCGTGAAACTCCTGAGTTAGGCGGTAGTGACAGCTCTATTAGCTATTGGCCCAGTGGGATCCATCGTGGCGCTCACGCCTGTCGGACACGGCAATGAGGATGCCGGGGAGAGCGAGTTTAGCACAGGGCATGGGGCCTGGAACCCAGGCCATTGTTTATATAAGTCCACCTGCCTGGGGGGTCGCAATTGGTTGACGTGGGATCTGGCGGAGTTTAATCAGATTCACACGTTGAGGAAGCTGACGCATTCTTACTCCTGCCTTCCAGAAGAGAAATTGCTGTCCTTGCATGTTTACAGTTTGCTAAATACCCTGCCGCATTTCCAAAGTGAGCAGAGCGGGGAATCATTCCGCAGTACAGCAGGGGGACTGAGAGAAGGAACGGGATTGAGAAGAAAAACGCTGGATTTGCACTACCGTGAGCCTAGGACTAATGGGCGTGATGCTTGATCTGGCCTCTTTTTTATTAATGGGGTGCTGTGAAGCTCATTGAAGGGGACTGATTCAAAAATCATCCTCAGTAGAATAGTTCCACCTCCACTGGGTCCTTGAGGAAGGCCCAAACTCCCCTTGAAAAGTGCTCCAGGAACAGTTGATGAATGGCTGACCTTGCACTCAGACCTTAAGATGTGGTATATGAACACTAAAGAATCGCAGTGTCCTCGTACTTACGCACATAAAGAATTATTTTTCTTAATCATGGCCACGCCGGCAGACCCACACCTCAAGCTAAACGGCCTTTATTGCTGCGTGCGTGGGAGTTTCTGGTTCTGCCAAGAAAAATGCATGGCTCCAGGCTCCCAAACACCCCCCGTCTGTTTCAGACAAAGCAGAATTAGCTGTCAGTCTCCCTATCAGGAACGGCAAGGCGCCTGTAGTCAAGGCTTCAGGAGGCTAGCAGCCAATCGGGGAGCACCAGATGAGCCCTCGACCAAAGACAAGCAGAACAGGACCAGCCTTATCTGCACCTTTCTATGTAAGTAAGGGGTGCTGCTCACAAGTCTGTTTTTGTACGTTTATTTATGCATGTTTGGACAACCTTAAATGACTCCTAGCAAGGCAACTTGGACGTCGCAAACAAAATATTCAAAATGCAGACAGTTCTTGACTAACATAAGTTATTCGTTTCACAAACCCTCACGTAAGTCATATTTATCCTCCATACCATTCAAGACCTTATGGTGAAAAATATACTAGCATTATGTGCCAAACAACACATATTAAACAAATAGAAACATAAAGCATAAATATAGGTGTGTATCAAGCTTTCTGCATTAGTGCTTTTGCAAACTTCTACAAATCTCATATTTATAACTTCGGATTTACGTGAGTCGGTTTAACTTAAGTCGAGAGCTGCCTGTAACGTAGCTTCCTTTACGGTCACCCCAGATTGACCAAAGCAAAGAAGAGGACCATCTTAGTCCTCCGGGGGCTCCATAAGAAGGCACTTGGCAGACTGCTATGGAACCCTCCACTACCCCTCTGAAAAGCAATCAAAATAGCCAGTCTTGGGATTAAATTGAAATTTCTGGTTGGCTCCAGATCAATATCCGGCACCTTCAGAAGTCACACTGATCCCAGATCAGTCACTGAATTATGTCCAGCTGGCCTCTCTAGACGTTATTTTCATGACAGCCACTAAATTGCCAGTATCACAGTGCAAGCTGTACAGATGTGATCTCTGACACATCTAGGAGGGGAAAAGTACTGACAGTTTGAGGAATGCAGGGGAGGTATGGAAAATGTAGGCTAATCCTTAATACAGTACAATGCAAAGAAAAATACTCCTTAGTATTTGTCATGTCTCTTGCGATATTGATGCACTAGTTCGTCTAAGTGGTCTGATTTCTGTTAGTGGTACAACAATGTGAAAATGTTGGCCAGTACTAATAACCAATATATTTTTGTGTAATTTTGCCATTGGCAATAACCAGTAAACCTCTGAGATCCACAAATATGTAGTGAAACTGATGTAGGTGATGTTACTTCTTAATATCCTGTGATTGTGTCGAGCTTCCACGTCATATCCTGCAGACAGCAGTGCCGAGTTGTGCACCTGTAGCAAGTGGTATGTGAACCAATGAAATTCTCTGCATCCACTATGGAAAATGTATGATTTGCTAACGCAATTGTCTTTATTATTTTAGTAGTTATGTCTTTGACTCTGCTACAACTAACTTAAAATACCCTACCGGCAATTTTGACCCAGACTGACACATGGAGCCAATCTCAATGTCTTTATTTTTAACGGCCATAAATACTTATATATTAACCAATATATTTATCTCTACTTTTTTGTCATTGAGAATATGGGGGCGCTGCATGTAGCAGAATGCCGATAAAGAAGGCCAGAGAGATTACTGAACCGTGCTTCGCTTCAGCCATCTTTCCTCTTCTGTCTACGATTTAGCGGTGCTGATTATGGTGTCAGAACTTTGGTTTTATAACCTTCAGTTATAAGACTGTAAAACGTTCCACAGTGTCATCTAGCTTCCAGCTTCAGGCATATGACAAGGACAGAAGATGAAGAACAATAAATCTTAATTGCAGTCACGATCTAAATAGCTCCTGAAATTGCAGGATTGTTGACAACCTTAAAATAAAATAGAGGCCTCACTTTCCAGACTGTTTGGAATTAAATCATCAGGCTGCTTGTTTATGGGTTGTTTTGGCCCAAGTTAATCAGGTGGGGCTTTTGTGCAGCGAATGACAAATGGGGGCTCTTTTTCTGTGCTTGCAGAGAGGAAGTTGCTGCGTGAGGTAGTCTCTTGTCCCGCTAGGGGGGCTCCTGCCAGGGGTATGAAAGCAGCTCCAGCTGTGTATTTGATGAAGCAGCTCCCAGGTTTGCAGAATGGCATGTAGGAACATGGCAAACTGTTCCGGTAAGTTCCATCAACACCATTAGGCTTGTCTGTCACATGGGCTTAGTCAGTTGAAATGTTCCGAAGACATGTCTCTAAATTGCCCATGGCATTTATGCGCCCTGTGATTGATTGCATATGGAATTTAGGATTTGAAATAATTAATGTGTCTTGAAACTATGTGGACTGTAAAAACTCATCATGTCGCTCAAAGGTACAAGAGCAGCATCCCACCCCAAGGATGTAAACCTTTGCCTGTAACAAGGCAGGCTCCGACCACTTTGACAGCTTCACTGTCTAACCTGTTCCGCATTCACTGCCCTTGAAAGGTGCCACTTTGTTGTTATTATTACTATCATGGCACTGCAGTAGGTAACTGGAAAACACGGGCGCAAGGCAGACAGAGCTGTCAGCTATCTCGGCGCTAACGCCATACATTTTATTATTCCGTCTAGCAAGGCAAGCCTAGTGAGCAGATTGAGTTCTTTCTTACGGCTGTCTAAAGCTCCAGACTGCAGGGGAGCTGTGACGAGTGAGACATTAGTATCTGTAATCTAATAGACAGCCGTCTCATGGACTCATCAGGGTTTCCTGAGCTGTTAGTCCCACCAGTCCTCGTTTCCATGGAGACACTATGTAAGAGTTGTATTGGTTTTAAAAAGTGGGTGGTCCATCCCTGGGTCTGGGCAGAGGAGGCATTGCTGTGTGTATTTGAGATCAATCAGCCGTCCCCAGAAGTGTATTCGCAAACATGCATCGAAACAAGTTCTGCAAATAGGTTCCTCAGGGTTTGTTACCAAGGGCACGGTGTACCACAGTCTCTGGTGGGAAGTATGTGTGCCAATTAAGTCTCCATCAATAGTAACTTAGCATTAAAGCTCACATCGATTTGTTCTCAGTCTGTAACACGTGGTTCCCTCGCGCTCAGGTGCGGGGGCTGCTTTTGCATGGCAGGACTGTCGCCTCAACATGCTCGGCACTGTACTTCAGATGTGCCAAAAGGCCTTTCACAGACCTGTTTTTGTAGCCGACCAACGTTGAAGTAGATTTGAAAATGAAGAATCTCTTTTCCTTAAGAAGAAAAAAGTTTTGTTTTGTCCCAGGAAAAAATAAAATGTCACTGAACATCATTTAGTTAATCTTCTTGAAGGAATCACTCAGACGCCCTACGTTTTGTCCTCTGGTGAAATTTTTGAGAAGTCTGACAAATCATCCAGAAAGAAACCTTTATCTTCATCTAATATTCATTAGGGCACCAGGTATTTCTAAAAAAATCCTAAGTAGGGGCCCGCGCTGGTGGTAATGCCCCGCTGAATTTAAAGTGAGGGTGGTACCTTCGCTCTACACCCCCCCAAATCTGGCCCTCGATTCCAAATCCAGGCCTTGTTTTCAAGTCTCCCAGGTAGTTAGTTTAATAATTACTGATTCTGATTAGCCAGAGGCTTCACACTCGGCTCTCAGGTAAAGCAGTGTTCAGCCCATGAGGTCCGTGATTTGAATAGCCCTGATCTACACTATTAAGCAGAGCAGCTAATGGCTACTAAGTTGCTGCTGTGCAGATGGGGCTTCCCGGTCACAGTATCAGGGGTGGATTCGCTTCTCTGGGACCCTAAGATGAAATGGCTAGGAGGCCCTCCAAGCTGGCCACTTGAGCTATTCTTGGAGCCGAAGGAGAAAATGTAAATAATCTACTAATCAGTATGCGAGGCTCTGGCTGTTAAAATTCCCAAGGTGGGGGGGCGGGGCATGTTGCAGAGCCCAGTACTTCTCAGCAGCCTGACCTTTCCCTGTGGATATCAGTGCGGCTGAACGTGGGTGGGATGTGGCCTGAAGCTCCTCCCATTTCTCTGGTCAATAGAAATGAGGCCTGACAGAAAAAAATTTAATAAATAGCAGCCGAATCCCAGCTCCAATAGGCAGGGTGTCATGCTCTGCGAGCAACGAGCAGGCAAGGGAGGAGAGAGCAGCCTGGTTGATGGTTGAACAGGGGTTTATTGGACAGACAAGTATTCAAGACAAGCATTGACGGGGTAAGACGACAATGACGGATCTGAGAAGACAGACTGAAACGCGGACTAAATACACAGGACCAATGGAACAGGAAATAGGCGATAACAATCAGGGATGAACACGAGGAACGGACGGAGCTGGGCGTGACATAACTCCTCCCCAAAGACGCGCGCCCGAGGGGAGGCAACGGACGAGATGAGGGAACAGGACCTGGAAAACAAAAGCAAGACATTAACAACCCAAGACCGGGAACAGGACAGAGACACAAAACAGGAACAGGGACAGGAATAGGAACAGGAATAAGGACAGGACCTGACACAGAACAGGGAATGCAGTCAGACAGACCAAGAAGGGAGACAGAGGGGGAACACAAGCAGGCGGAACAAAAGGGCCGAGAGTAAACACAGGAGGCACAGGAGGAACAGAGGGACGAGGAGCAGACACCGGTGGGACGAAGGGAGGAGGAGCAGACAGGGGAGACCAAACAGGAACGGATGGGGGACAAAAGGGAGCCCAAGGGAGCCCAGACGGGTGGTGGCTGGTGGGGCCACAGGGGAGAGGGAGAAGGGAGCTGGAGGGAACCACACAGGGGCCAAGGCAACGGGACAAGGGAGAGAAGGAGGGGATACGGGGGAGCAGGAGCGAACACCAGGGAAGGCAAGCAGGAAGGGGAAGCCGTGGCAGGCGACGGCGCCGTCCAACGCCCATTCGGAGCAGGAGGGCCCGGAGGCGACCAACACGGAGCCGGAGGCAATGCTGAGGACCGACACCGAGGCACCGGGGGGGGACCCGGAGGCAACCGCCGACCCCGAGCCGGAGGAGTCGCAGGCGACCCCAGAGCCCCAGCTAAGGCGGGCGAGGGCGAGTAAGGGGGCAGGGCAGGCGGAAACCGGGCCCAACGTCTGTGGCCCCGTCCCTTTTGGGACACGGACAGGCGGGGTCCCACAGGGCGCTGGTCCCGGAAGGGCCAGGGAGCGGGAGTCCACAGGAAGGCCCCCGAGGGGTCCCACTCGAGCTCCTCCTCCTCACTGGAAGGAGGAGCCGAGTGTTGATCATCCGGGACCTCCTCGGGGACTGGAGTCAGAGTCTCCGGCAATGCAGCGGGTGTGGCCGCAGCAGCAGGTGGCGGCGCGGGCATGGCCACAGCAGCAGGCGGAGCTGCGGGCAAGCAGGGCTGGACAGGCGAGCAGGGCTGGTCAGGCCGGTCAGGCGAGCAGGGCTAGACGAGCTGGTCAGGTCGGTCAGGCAAGCAAGGCTGGATGGGCAAGATGGACAAGCAGGGCAGGACGGGCTGGATGGGAGAGCCGGGCTGGACAGGACAGCCGGGCTTGGGCAAGTGGCTAGCCGGAGGCATTGCGGCAGACGTGGCGGCGTCAGCGGCAGCAGAGGCGCAGCCAGGGCGACCACTAAGACTGGCACGGGCAAGTCCAGAACCTCGAGCAGGGTTGCCCGAGCGCGTGTCCTTAAGGACTCTGCCCCTTTAAGAGCCCGGGGAACACGCGGAATGGCGTCCCTCACCGCGCGTATCCCCCCTTGGTCAAGGCGCGCAAGCCGATAATGATACGCCTCCATCGGAGGCAGCAGCTCATCGGCGGGGCTGACCGGGTAGGCGGCAGCGGTGTCCTCCCAGGCAGGGAGCAGGGAGCAGGAAAAGGGTCGGGGCGTCTTCCTGCTTCCCTCGGTGCCGCTTCTTTTTCCGCCGCCCGGAACCTGTAGTAGGAGGCGGGGTTGCCTCTGGGCAGGCGAGGGGCTGTAGCTGCTTCTCTTTCAGCCGGCGGATGAGTTGTTGAATCAGGGAGCGCACCTCTGACATGTTGCGCTCCTCGGTTTCCGGGGTAATCCCCTGGAGGAGATCTCAGTTCCTCTCCACCATGCCGAGCAGGGCTGGGTCCTCTTGTATCTCCGGCTGCTTTCTCCAATACGTGACCTCGTGCAGCAGGACGAGCCAATGATCCTCGTCCTGCTGCAGTGCGTCTTTCGGGAGATCCGTCATTCTGTCATGCTCCGCGAGCGGCGAGCAGGCAACGGAGGAGAGAGCAGCCAGGTTGACGGTGGAACAGGGGTTTATTGGATGGACAAGTATTCAAGACAAGCATTGACGGGGTAAGACGACAATGACGGATCTGAGAAGACAGACTGAAATACGGACTAAATACACAGGACCAATCAAAGGAACAGGAAACAGGCGATAACAATCAGGGATGAACACGAGGTAACGAGGTGGGCGTGGCACACACGAGGATCGGACGGAGCTGGGCGTGACACAGGGGAACTTCTAGGATTTTTTTTATGGTAGAGGGCATAAGAGGGGCTTTAATTCATACAGGTGGGTGAACTTTATCTTTAGCCAATGATATGTTTTGAATTAGTGGTGACAGGGGAGGAGTGACTCCAGGGGCCAATCAGCTTTAAGCTGGGGCCAGTACCCCCATGGCTCCGCCCCTGTATTCCCCCTGCCAACAGCTCGCTATACATTCAAATATCTGGCCAGAGCTGTGGTGGAACATTGCCCCAGGTTTCTAAGCAGCAGCTGTAAATAGTTGAATGAACTTTTTGTTTGTAATTATCTAATCATCATTCAGAACTAGCTGTTAAAATAATTGGTTTCCCTACGGGTATAATTTATTTTTCACTTCAGTCTTAAGATAAACTTGATTATCTCACAGCTGTTTGACCCACTACAGTCAAGCTATGACTGTCAGTGTCATTTTTTTCTCACTTTAGATGTTTTATTGAGAACTTTATCTTACGTATCGATGAATTTCGGAGCTTATTGGGAGGGCCATTAAGTCAAATTTAGCAGGTTTGTAAAATCTTCCTATATACAGTGGCTTGCAAAAGTATTCGGCCCCCTTGAACTTTTCCACATTTTGTCACATTACAGCCACAAACATGAATC
>JAABNX020000021.1:20766351-20778235 GCA_015163995.2 Mormyrus lacerda | reverse complement strand
AGTGTATATGAGTCCCCGTCTTCCTGAGTCTTGCGTTGGTCATTGTTTTGGTGTTATGGTTATTCGTGCCTGTCTGCTGTGCTTTGGGAATAAACCCTGTCTACCCCGTCAACCCTGGGACTCATGCCTCCTTCTCTGCTTGCCCGCCTCGCAATCGTAACACTTATGTTGTTAGCAGCTATTTTTTTTGGAGATGTACAGCAATAATGACTTCCTTTGTAGAATATTGAAGCGTGGCAACACAGAGCATTATAGGAAAGCGGTGGTCAACTTGAAGGTGCCCATAACTCTGTTGGTGGTCTGTAATTCTGTTGTGGTTATGTGAAAAGGAGTTATTGATTGGATGATTGATTTAGAGGAGAACAGTATTTGTTTTTGGCTTAAGTGTCATAACCTGGCCATGTTTCTGCTGCCTTGCTGTGCCTGTGAAGCAATTAAAATAAAAGCATTCGCCTCAGAAAGCAACGAGGGCCAGAGATGCCAGATTTATTTCATTAATGGGCTGCGTGTAGCACGGATGGTTATTGGGTTGAATCCTGTTTGCGGCAGAGTAATATTAACACCCCTGTGTCCTTGAGCATGGCCCTACAGTTCAGCTACTCCAGCAGTGCTTGATGCTGGCCGTCCCTGTCCTCTGAACCCAAGCTTTCCTTACTTCTGTGTCATTTTGGACAAATGCGTCTGGTAAATAAATACATTAATATTCAGCGATTGCTCAGGGTAACAGCGTGCGGTAAATGAACAGGGACAGCTCACATCCTTCTCTGGCCAGACAGGAGTGTGATCCTGTTCCCGCCCCAGGCAGCTTTTGTAACTGTGGTAGGCTGACCATGCATCGGTCTACAGTGGAAAAAAGGAGGCTTCACTTGGCCAGAAGACCTGGACAGATATCAGGCTGCAATGCTCCAAACTTTATTCCTTAATACTATGTCTTTCATATCCAAACCCATCCCAAGTTTTATTGCAAGAAATAAGGAACATTTATTTAGTAAAATATTCTATCCGAAGCAATGTACATATCAGAAAGCAGCGTTAGCCAGTCCCTAGAGAAATTAGGGTTAGGAGGTTTTGCTCAAGGGCCCGACAGCACACTGTCAACCATGGGATTTGAGCCTACAAACTTCTGATTATGAATACAGCATCCTGACCCGCTCAGCCATAGATCACCCCTCCCTCAACAGGAACCAACCCCACCTCAGCTGAGTGTAATCATACTTGGCTCATGGTTCTGTCAGCTTGTGGCTTGGTTAAAATGAACTGGATTAATTAATGGTTGCACTTATCAGCGGGTCCAGTGAGGTTTGGTGACGTTAGTCCAAACAGCATGGAAAAACTTTCCTAGAAACATTTAGCTGATGTTTTTCTATTAAGATGGCCCAGTGGGGTAAACGATGAAACCTATGACTACCAGGCCCTCCAGTCATCAAAACAGTAGTGATGATTTGCAGCACCAGTCTTCCTTCCTTGTTAGACATCTGTTAGGATGTTCTCCAGCCTCAAAGTCAACACAGTGTCAGCAGAAGTTGTTGTAATTCAGTTCCCCGAACCTGTAGAATGGCCTGTTGTGATGTCTTGTGTGTCTTCTATGCAGTCAGCGCCATAGACATCGGGACGGGATCTGACCGTCTATCAAAAACATTCCTGGAACTCCTGTGTGACTAATGGGCTTCGGCCACATTCATGGTGTCAAACATAACCATAACAAGATGATATTAGCCAAAGGTTGCTTGATTAACCCATATGGACAATAAGAGACTAAATAAGTAACAGCAACACCTCAAGGTTATGAAGTAAGATTTCGCTTATGGACACGAAACCTAAACCTTGTAGAGCTGGTTTGGAATGAGCTGCATCAAAGAATAAGAGCAAGCCAGCTTGTGCCCAGAACTTGTGGAAACTCCTCCAGGACAGCTGACGAAGCATTCCAGGTGGCTACATCTGGAAGCTGGTTGAAAGAATACAAAGAGACTGCAATGCTATGACAGAAGCAAAATGGGGATATTTTGAAGAGTCTAAGTTTTTTACATGTTGAACACTTCTTTTGGTCTTTGCAATATTTGATAATTAGTACTTCACTGCATCAGGGACTTTTACTATAAGGTGAATAACAGCTAAAATAGAGGCAAAACAGGTGGCCCACATTTTTCACTTGTATTGTACAGTGGGGGTTAATTCATAACTAAGGCTTGTATTTTATCCGTCCATTATACTCTAAAAAACCATGCTGAGCAAAATACTTCCTTGATTGAAGTCTGTCATTTATTCTTTGATTTTACATGAATCTGTGGTTGAATAGCGCTGCGCTACTTTAATCTGTTGCCAGTACTTTAGCACCCCCTACCAGTCACATGGGGGATGAAATAACAGATCCCCTTCGTTTAGCTCCTCCTTTTCTCTCTTGCAATAGGCAGGTTTCTTTGATAACGTGGTATCAGGTGCAATGAATGATGTGATTATTAGGCTGCCATTGCCTGAAAATGAAAGCGGGGACGGATGTTTGATCAGCAGATATGACCTCAAGGTCATACCTGGATTGTGACTCTCTGAGTAGCCAGCCCCTCCCCCACTTGTGCAAACCTCCTCCATGCGTTGCTCAGTCAGTGAAGGAGCTGGAAAAGGCAACCTGTGTACTGTCTGGCCAATAGGACCAAGGAGGGGAAATAGCTAATGTGCAAAATGTGTTCACGGAGGAGAACTAAAAGTAAACAAAGCACAGCTGTGTAACAGAGGGTACTGACTCATATTAAAAACATCCATCTTCTAACCTATCATCCTGCTCAGGACATTGGTAGGATGAAGTTATACAGTTGTAGACATACACTGCATGCAGAATTCTGGGGCAAGTGTGTATTTTGCTCATATTTTCCCTTCCGACCAAAAATATGAGTCCAGATTAATCTTCATTTAAGAATGGACTGTTTCAAAATAGAGCATACTCAGTATATGGGCCGTATACTTTCTCTTTAAGAGGAACAGGAAACTGTAGATTCTTCCCTGTCAGAATTATTAACAAATGTATTATTAAAATGGACCAAAAAAGGACTTTATAGGGATTGAAAAAAACTAAACGGGAAAGTGCCAGACAGAGGGATGCAAAACAATCAAAATCGAAACTTTTAAAATGTGATCACTGTACAACTTAATGTTTTACATTTGGAAGCACAACTTCAACTCAATATGGCACAAGGAAACAAGGAAGCTTCTGAATTCACTTCTATAGCCCTGCCCAAACATCGCTAAAAGTTTCTTCAAGAATAATACTTGTCTAATCATTCTGCACACAGTGTCTTATTACTTGCATACTGCGATCATTAGCTGTACCCTTTAAAACTCTAGAATTTATAAAATGACTGATTTAAATGTTTGTTTCATCATGACCACCCCACATATGCACCCTGCAAAAGAAAAGTATTAAAAAGGAAATCCGTGTTTGAGTTTTTTTAATCGCCTAGATCATTTTCAGACAAAGAACCTCCTTTACAGGTGCAGCATTCTTACTGGCAAACGATGCAGGGGCTCAATTCCAGTACCAAAACTTTGTTCTGGAGCCGACTGTGGAACAGATCAGGATTTCCTTATGAGAAAGATCCCAGTGAAGTTGAAACGGAGTAGTAAGACCTTCTGACCACCAAGAAATTTCCTGGAGGACATACCCATTCAATTGGAGAATGAAAGCAATTCCAGATCTGGACCTGTTAGATACAGGACCAGAGGAACTGTGGATGAAATTCAAAGCTCATCCATCAGGAACCTGTATAAATAGGTCAACGCTAGACAATGAGGAAACCGGACTGGGGGTCCTGACTTCTTTGAACTTTGCTTCTACTGAAGACATGAATTCTGTGGACCGATTTCTTGGTAAAAAAAAAACAAAAAAAAACAAAGCTAAATTTACACAAAACTCAACTGGGGTGTATTATGAGAAGACCCAGTACTTTACAGAAGATGCTTGGAAAAGTTGAAGAACGTAAAAAAGGAAGAGGATGACAAGGAACAGGATGGGTGGACTCGATTGTTACAATGATGAACCAGATGGAAGACAGAACATTCTGGAAGAATTCCAACTGTAAGCTTGCCAAGAAGTATCAACTTGATGGCACCTATAATAATAAAATGCCTATAACAGTGATGTTATATACCATGTCTCTCCCTTTCACCACTCAATTTTTGTCCCAGTTTGCAATTTGTTGGTGCTTATTAAGCATCTCCCCTTTGTGGACTTTCATGATATGGAACGTGTCAGCATTATGGGAACAATGACCATATGCCACGTAATGGTTTATTTAACAGAGCTGTTTTACTGGCCAGTGAGTGGACAAGCTATTGCTGCGTGTCGAAAGCTGAATGTTTTTGTTTCTGATGACATCGATGTACCGGGACTCCTTCCCAAATCCAGCTTTCTGAAAGCATGACGGGAATGTAAAGAAGCCACTTCTGCTTAGCCAGCCATAGTGGCGTTTCTAATGACCTAAGCTTTGTGCATTTTAAAGATGCGAACTGAAAAACTCTCAAATTTAAAAAAGCCCTCAAATATCACAAAACAGTTATATGTTCACTTGAGGTGGTTTTGTAGCTAGTTGAAAAAGAAGTAATTCCCAAAACTTAACTAGAAACGGAATTTGCGAATTAAGATACTTACAAAAGACACATATTAGCATCTGCTTTCGCTAACCAAAAGAAATTCAAAGAGGAATTTCGGTTTTATGAAAAAAGGGTAAAAGCGAAAATAACTTTTAGTGTTTATCAGCGACCCAATTAAATAAATATGCTGTCACACGCCGCACAGCAACGTTTTGGTGAACGACGGACCACATATACGACAGTAGCCCGGTAAGATTATAATGGGAGCTGAAAAATTACTGTCTTCTAGCACCGTCAAAATCGTCATAACATCGTAGTGGGACGAATAACTCTCGTGATTGTGGCGGTGCTGGTGTAAACATAATGCCAGTCGTATAAAAGTATAGCACATACAATTATGTGCTGTACATTTAACTTGATAATGCCAAAAAATAACTATGTTACTGATTTATGTGTTTGGTGTACTATAGTTTTTCATTGTTATTTGGTGTGTAGGGAGGTTATACCATCTAGGTTTGTGTAAGTACACGCTACGATGTTCTCACAATGACGAAATCGCCTAACGATGGATTTCTCAGAACGTCCCTGTCATTGTTATGTATGTTATGTATTCTGTGTATCGATTATATCATTCCTGCTTTTACTATATGTTAGTGTTGTTTTAGATTTTATGTGTTATTTGGTATAATTTGTGGGTTATTTTTTGGGTCTAGGAATTTTTCTCATATAAATTAATGGTAATTGCCCCTCGCTTTATGCCATTTTGTATACCTATACTAACTCATGGAAAGTATGCTTCATGAGGCATGGATCTTTATCTGCAGGGTGATATATGATATGTATTATTTGCAAGACATCCATTAATGGAAACCCTTCGTCACTTAAAAATTCCGCAAAATTGTAAGTCAACTAGGCTGTCCGAGAGCGCCGCCTGGAGGATTTTATAATAAGTAACCTTTTCATTTTAGCTGAGATTGTGGGGCTGCTGCTTGAAGTCGATACTTAGCAGCAAGCAGTGACTGGCAGTTTAAGGGATTTTCTCAGTCGCACATTAGAAAATGTAATAGCTAGTGGTTTGGAGAGTACGGTAAGATGGGGTTTTTCAAGAACGTGGTCTACCTCTTCAAAATGCTCATTCCAGTGTAGGTTTCATAGCCCTATAGGCCTGTGATTAAAGAGTTTTTCATTTTAAGTTGCTGGGAAGATGGCCAGTGCAGCTAGTATACTTACTTATTTAGCAAACGCTTTTATCCGAAGCAGCATACATTTTTCAGAAAACAGAATCAGTCAGTCCCTGGAACAACTGAGGTTAAGGGCCTTGCTGAACGGCCCGACAGTGAAATCACTCTGCTCACAGAACCTCACGCCGCTAGTCCAGGAGATGAGGAGCTTCAGTGAGAAATGTCTAACTGTGATTACGAGACTGAACTACTGGAGCTCAAAATCTGTCAAGTGGGTTAAGAGGGCGACGTGTGCTGGGCACGTATCTCACTGCGATGGTCCCAAAACGGAAACTTTCTGCCAGCTCAAATCCCAAAACCTTTTTCCACCCCCCATTTCGTGTGGTGGTCCGCAAGTGCTGAGAGCTGCCGCTAGGCCTGGCCACGTCGTTTACATGCGGTGCGCGATGCTCAAATTCTCTAAACATCCAGGCTTCTCCATTAGTAATTACTGCCGTCTTGAGAGAGAATTTTCCCTTTGATCAACATCCCAAGGAGCCATAGTTTATCATCAAATATGGAGCATCTCTTCCCCAAATGTTGTACTGCTTCATACAGGACACTCCTCTCTGTTGCCAGAGTTCAAACTCCAGTATCTTAATTTGCCCTACTGGGACTCTCCCGTACGCGGAGCCAGCTTGTCGCCTCCAGCATCTTCCAGAACTTCAGCCTGAGCAGCCTGTTGCTGAGAGTGCTGTGGAGATGGCTGATACAGTATAGCCAAGGGTTAATGATGCCTTTGGTGTATAAATTTACAGATTATCAGGCAGTGAAATGACCATGTATTGGAAATATACTTCCATCGATCTTTCGTATTTGCTTAAGCAGTGCTGGTTTCATATTTGTATGTCTTGAATCACCATTGAGCTCTCTGCAGCCTGGCACGGTGGCTGAATCGGTAGTCCTCTAAGTAGTAATGTAATTTTAGAGTTGTATAGAAAACCTGCATACCCAATGGCCCTTTCTGGATGAGATTACCTACCCCTGAGTTAAGTTAACTAACATCTCTAAATCGACCATAGCATGCTAGGCTAGCATCCTGTCTGGCATGTACCCCAGCCTTGTACCCTGTGTTGAGTGGTGGATGGATGGATTTCTTCTGTGTCCTCTAACCCAAACCATCCATCCATTTTCTGTAACCACTTATCGTGTTCAGGGTTGCAGGCTGTCCGGAACCTATCCCAGAAGCTACGAGCACAAGGCAGGGAACATCTCAGGATGTGGCACCAACCCATCACAGGTCTTCTATACCTTCCTATACCTTATGTGTATTACCATAGGGGAACAGTATTTCAATACACTATATCGCTGTCCATGGATACGTTGACAAGAAAACAAACTTCTGAGTCTTATTGAGGGAATATTTCCAGATGTGTTTAATAAAGTGGCCACCAGGTGTCACCCTTGCACAGACTGTGCCTGCTGCGCGGTGCCGTTCTGTCTGCGCACCTGTCATCTGTCATGTATTGCTGCGGGGTACCTGTGCGTGTGAGCCGTGTTGTTTTTGGAAATCTTCGAAATGGTTATTAAAAAGGCCTGAAAAGCAAGCAAGCCTGGCATTCTGCTGATGTCATATGACACCAGGAATTTATGTCAATGTGCCCAAGAGCTTGCCAGAATGACACCTATAATCTAAATAAAATGCTATCTTTATACAAACCTGGCATGGAATGAGTGCTTTACCAAGGTCTGCTAACTTAAAAAGATGCAAAACAAAAGTAATTAACATGGATCTATCCACTTATCCTTGCATTTTTCTAGTTACCCTTTTTATTTGCACACATTTTCTGTGGAATTGCATGTTTTCCATGGAATGTACACATTCTGTTAGTTTCTGTACTTAAAACTTAAACTCTTGTCCCTGTGATGTACTGATGTCATTTAGAAATGGTGCCTTGTAACTAAAGATTGGAGCTTTATTTGCCTTTTGTACAAGTACCTAGGAATGTGATAAATTGTACGTATCCCAACTTGCTCTCCTTTTTAAAAGCGAAGCTTGGGGTCGGAGCACAGGGTCAGACATTCATCGAGCGCCCCTGGAGCATTTTTCGGATGGGGTTGGGGATCTTGCTCGAGGACCCTTTGGGCCAAACACCGTCATCTTCCTAGAACCAGAGACTTACAAAGTAATGTGCATCTGAGGAATCTTCCAGGAGTTCCGTGTAGTTTATCCCTCGTTCCTGTTAATTAACTCTGCATTTCACCCCAAACAAGGGCCGGGGGGGGGGGGGGGGTCATACCAAGCAGGCCCCCCCACGGCGCATCTTTCTCGCTGTAGCCAGATGAAGCGCCTGCCTGAACGACTCCAGATGGAGTTGCTGCGGAGGGGGGGGGGGGTGCACTCTCCCTACACGCCAGCCCTGGGGGGTTAATATCCTCTCGCTGCGGCTCTGTGGACGACAGTTTTAGTGACAATCGGCCCACGTTGCACATCCAGCGGCGGTGTTTATCACCACACAAACCACCCCCTGCTGGCCACAAACAGTCACTACACTGGGGGGTGGGTGAACCCACCAGGAATGGGACTTGCGCATCTCCTCTTCTCTCACACACACACAAAGTGCACGGCGGTGGAGGGATGGCATCAGTGCGGATGATTAGCACCAGACCACCTCTCTTAGCCGCGGACCTGTCCGGCAGGATCGACAGGCCCAAACCAGAGACCCGTGCCCACATTCTCAGCATTTGTGGATATCGAGGGGGGGGAGTGTGTCTGTTGTTGCTTAGGAGGAATGAAAGCTGACATTTTTCACTTTTACGAGAGGATGCAGGAGAAGCCTCCCCACGGGGTGGGAGGGGTCAACCTCCAGCCGCAGACCCCAGCATTCCTGCATGAGGCAGAAACACCCCCCCCCCCTTCACCTCCATCCACAGGCGTTTCATTAGGTCTATCATCCCCTCCAGATGGTCATCGAATCCTGGCCGATGGAGATTCGCGGGGATGGGGGGAGGGGGGTCTTCGCTTTGCCCCCCATTCACATTTATTTTCATCATCCATTTATCTGTATACATCCATTCATGGTCTAACCGCTTCTCCTGGTCAGGGTCAGCAGATGGAAGGAGGGACCTGGAGCCTTCTCCAGGCAGCACAGGGCACATCCTGGACACGATCATCAGGAGCGGTGACTCATCTTGACTACACTGAAATTGCATTTCAGAAAAGGGGTGGATGTCCTACAGGTGACTGTATCTCAGCGCTGGCTGACCCTTACTCCTTAAGCACGCTGCAGAGAAGTCCTCCTTCCCAGTGATGGGAGAAATGACGCTTTAGACTGCAGTGGGCAGGATTACCAAAACTGCCAATCACTGCCACCTTCCACCCAATGGCAGCCAATAAGCACTGGGATTAAAGCTGTGAATGACAGCCTTTATCCCACCCACGAACAGGCATCCCTCCCAGTAGGGAAAGTTAGGCAGGGTCACATAGAGAGCCTTTAGTGTTTATTTAGTGCAGTACGGTTTCGTTACATGTTGAAAATACTGGGAATTTTTAAGAGTAATGATCATGGGATTTAATTGTTCTGTTTACTAGTGTTAGGATCAGCAGACTAATAACCATTGTGTTAAAGACTTACAGTAAAAACTAACATTAGGGACGGTTCCCAGAATTAATTTATCCACGCCTGGACTAACGTTACCTGTTATCTTCAGTACGAGCCTTTTTATGTACTGACCTCATCTCCGGCCCCTCCCGAAGAGGCCGCCTGGTCTGGCGTCTCAGTGTTTATGGCAGGCGAAACCTGAGAGCGTGACGCCGGCTCGTGTGGAGGGCGGCGCCCTCCCCATTGGGCAGAGGAGCATGATGGGACTGAATCTGCACTAGTCTACCCGGTGGTTTTTAATTAAAACTATGAACTGAGGGTGAAACATGGCCAAAGGCTAAGCCGCCATACTTCAGCAAGGATTAAAAAAAAGAAGAATAAATCATCTGCAGTGTGGCTTTTATCTCGGTCCTGGCAACGTGCTGTTTATGTTTTGTTGTGAAACTCAAGGCTAAAAGGAGCAAAGGTGGGCGTATTTTGGCTTGGCATTCTTTTGTGCTTTTGATACATGATCAATAGCTGGCCTGGTCTGACAGTGATGTGGAGGTCAGGCAGATACCAGGCAGGTCGCAGAGACTGGGTCGCCAGGGAAGGGGGGTGTACAAAGAGTCTCGTGTTTGAGTGACAATGATAAAGACAATAGAGAACAGGACACGCTGGTTTATTTAATAGTCTCACTTCTGGCAAAAGAGGTGGCTGTTTTAGAGCAATGACAGGCTGTCAGGCCCACATGACTGAAGTCTGTCGCTATATTTTTTTTTTTAATTTACAACACCTTCCCCTAACAACACAGCCTCAAGCGGGGAGTTCAGGCACTTTGAGGACTTCTGACGTGATATCCAGACTATGTCAGTACTGTCACTGAAAGGGCGTAAGAACTGGAAGCGTGACAAATCATTTCACCCAGTTACAGGCTGGCTGCTTACTTTATGAGAAAGGTTACGGGGAAAGATTGGGCTTTGATTTTGGAGGAAAACAAGCCTGCGTGGGTCTGTGACTGAAATACTGTGTCGGCATAAGGCGTTAAAAAGTAGTCAGTCTCCTTTTGACTACAGTTAGGTAAAAATAAGTGTTTCGATACACGTATGTAAAAAGTATAAAATGCCCCAGTACAGGATATCTACATACGTGGTTCTAAAAAACATGAAAACTCTTCTCCGAGCCCTGACACAGATAAGAGACAACACAGTATGTAAACAAAACACCACTTCAAAGCTGAGCTGCTAAGGGTTAATGTGGAATATTTTTGCCTTTTTTTTTTTGGGTAGTAGTTATGGAATTAAAGCGATATGCTGAGCTTTAGTGTGCAAATTATAACTGCCCTGAATGGTCATATAAATGTTTAATCAAACGATATAGCTTGGTCTTGCTGGTGTTATTATAAGGGATGCATATGTTACGTTTAAGTGCAAATAACCACATTGTTGTTTAGTGCATTTTTAACCAGCTGCTTCATTCTTATTGTATCCGTAAGCAGCAGATGATAGCTAATAGCTAATACTGGTCTCTGTCCCCTGTGTGTTCAGTCATATAGGGAGAGTAGCAGCCTGCGGCATCCACCCATCTGCACTGGGGGGCGCCAGTGCTCCCTCCGGCGCTGTGACGGGAGTGGGGGGGGTTATGCGTCTGAGATGCACGTCTGAATGCGGTCCACCCACTGCTGGGCGCTCACCGCATCTGCGGCGCAGAAGTTGTAGGTGCGCCTGGTGGTCTTCAGCTGAAAGAACAGGCACACAGCTCTCTGAGGCTGTCTATGCAAATGACGGCAAATAAACAGAGCAGGGCTGGGGGGCGGGGCCTCACGTCGAAGAAGGCCTTCTCGCTGATGTGCTTGGGTGCTCCCATCGTGGGCGTGGCCATCAGGACAGACTCCACCTCCGCCAGGTCAATGTGGCCCCTGCAGGTCGTGTCCTCGCCCGTGTCATAATACCGCATCTGCTCGGCACCGCAAAGGACCATCAGTGCCCCTCAAACAGGCCTAAATCAACTCCCCATCCCCCACAATAATCAAAAATGCCCAATCACCCCACCCACAGCAAGCCGTCCGGAGGTGGCGTCCTCCCACCTGATGCTTAGTGACGTCCAGCACGAACCACCGCGGCTTCCAGCCCTTCAGCAGGGCTCCGCGCTTGAAGAGGACGCCCTCGTACGACCTGTGACCGCGAGAGCACACAGCTGACATGCTCCGATTTGGTGACCCTTCCTTCCCCACCAATCCATTATAATCTGTGGGTGGGAGCTGCTATAGATCGCAGGAGCTCCCTCCTTTCGGAGAGACTCTACGCGTCTCAGGTTCCCAGCAGCATACCGGTTCTCCTCGGTCCTGGGGGTGAACTGGCTGTAGAGCGTGGCTGCCCGCCGGTGTACCCCATTGGGGGCGGAGTGCTCCCCATCCTCGGCCAGGTTGTCGTCAGCTAGGTGGAGCAGGTGGCAGTGCTGGGAGATGGGGGGAGCAGAGGCGGAGGCCAGGCCCGAGATGGGAAGGGATGCCTTGCGGATCTGTGGAGGGTCGGGCGTGGGGGAGGGGGGGATGAAAAGGTG
>JAABNX020000021.1:20748779-20761447 GCA_015163995.2 Mormyrus lacerda | reverse complement strand
GATACCGATTTTTAAATAAAAATTCCTTATGTTAGTGTTAAATCGTCTACCATGAAGGACAGCCGGCGAAGTTTCCATTTAAATAACCAGACACGCCTCTCCAACACTCACCGTGCTCCAGTCGCTCGTAGTCGGAGTCCAGGAGGAAGTTCTTGAAGCGGCTGGAAACGTGGTGATATGCTAGGAACTTCAGGTAATACTGGTTGAACTCAAACTCCCAGGGATACTGGTGGTGGATCTGGATCGAGAGAGGGAAGGCACAAATAGCACAGGACCTGGCTTTGTGCTATGGCTAAACTGAATCTGGCCTGTCCGCTAAACGCCGAAATAAATAAGGGGAGTAATAATATGGTATAAGGCCCGGATGGCTAGCCTCTGACATCATTGGCATTATGACAATATTCATAAGACATGCCCAGAAAACTCTCTTCAATAAGGCCACCTGGCTTTGCTTACAAAAAAAAAATTGGGCCTGCTGATGTCCTGCTTTAAAACAACACTGGCTGTTGGCATGGCTTTGTATGGTGCCTTAACCCTCTGGGGTCTAGGGGTTGGGGACACACTTTCACTGACTGGGGCATGGTCACACATTTCATTCAATATCATACACTTAACTCGTGGCAAATAAATTATTTCTTATATATTTGTTTTGGCATTAAACTCATCTTAATCTTAGTGTACTTTGTAAATATGTCAGATTTATGTGGTTTGTAATTTGACTTCAACATATACACATTGCAAAATGCAGTTTGGAACACTTGCGGAAACATTAAAAACATAGTAAGCAATGGCTGAAGTTCGTTTTGATCCCAGATATCTGATCACCAAAGTCTTGGCTACATGAAGATGACTAAATGCTGTAGTTGCAAAATTCAGTTGGATAAATAAATATGAAAAAGCTCATGTCACTATTTCTGGCCTCCTCCCATTGAATATGTAGGAGCTCTCATATGTATGCATGAGCCATTCACTCCTGGCCACATCCCCCCCCCCCTTATGGTGCTGATGGGGATGTACCTGGATTGCATTTCACCGTTGGGTTGTTCATCATAGTACCACGCGAATGCGATTTGAATTTGCGGTAATGAGGCTATTTAGAATGCAATAGCGATCTTGAAGGTGAGGGCGATACTACTGTACACACCCCCAAAGCAGGTAAAACAAAGGTGACATGGTTTATTTTTTTTGCCTATTTAACCTAATTTTAAAAACTGTAATACTTCCGACAATGGACAGATTACGGATTTAGTCAGCGTTTTTTTCATGTTTCTACAATAAGATTTCAGCGAGTTATGAGCTGAAATACACAAGAAAATTACACGGCATTGTAGGCGATACTGTCGAACCCAGAGGGTTAAAAGCCACGGGAGACCAGAGGAGGAAAGGAATGGGTGGAAGGTAACAGTATACAGACTAATATTGCGTATGAAGCTGCTAATCATCGCCTGTTTGATTTCGCACTGCTAAGTAACGCTTCATGCCTTAACAAAGCTAATCTCAGAGCAATGCGCTAATAAACACAACGACGGCGCTAACTTGAGTCAACAGTCCTGTAAGCTTAGGGTAGTTTTATTTTTGGTCGTCTTTTGAGCAGAAGGGGATTAACGGTTTGAAAACCACAAAATACCACAGCTATCTGTCACCCAAGTAATGGCCACAAGCCTGAGCACAACCTCTTGTCAAGAAACCAGCACGCTGATAGGAAAATGAAAGTGAAGTGTGAAACTGAGGACAGCTGCGGCTATAGAGCGACACCCCTCCCGATCCCCCAGCCCTGTGGCGGGAAGGCGATGGGGCATGCCTGGTGTACGCAGTCCAGGAACTGCAAGAAGATGGGCGTGAAGCCGCTGCCTTGGGTATTGGGGGCCAGGTTGCTCCGTTGGCTGAATTTGTGCCCAAAGGACAGCCATTCCTTCTCCAGTAGTGTCTGGAAGCCCTCCAGGGTTCGGTAGAAGGGGTCACTGAACAGCTGTGCCAGGGATACCACCTGGGATTTGGGGGAAGACGGATGTTGTGTAACTCCAACTGGAGTTCACCGGAGATGGATTTACCCTGAGAGTATTGCGGGAGGTTCCGGTAACCATGGCAATGCGGTCACCTGGGTGGTGAGGTCCCAGCCATCTTCCAGACTCAGCAGCACCGATGAGCCGATATCTAGTAGGGTCACCACAGCCAAAGCCAGCTGCAAGATCCGGTGGAGCTGCAGAGGATGGATAATGTTGGGCGACTGCCTACGCATAGCTAGTGACAGTCTATCAGGGACGTCATGGATGCCGGACAAATTTACATCCATTATGGTCAGTCCCTCTCACCCCCTGCATGACACATTGAGGACATTACGAAGCTCCTTCAGCAACAGACTACTGCATCCAACATGCAAGAAGGAGCACTTCATTTCATCTGCCATCAGTCACCTAAAGTTTATAAATTGTGTCACTATTCTGTATATTTACATGACTGAGTGCAATCTTTATGTATGTGTATATGTATGTATGCATATTTTGGGTCTGCACAATATGTGTACTTGTGTGCACTAATTTTATTATTTATTGTATTTCTTATAGTATTTTTTTTGGTCCGTTTCTTTTCTATTGCTTTTTATTTACTGACTGTTGCAACAAGTAAATTATCCCAGTGTGGGATCAATAAAGTCCTTTCACATCATGGACATGCACATTGACCCTTCACATTTCTGGTGGTGTAGAGCTTGGCGTGTAACAAAACTTATAAATGCCCTCTTACATCCTTCTGGCTGACGTTGCAGTCTAATACGACCATTTTGAATGCAACCAGGGAGGATTTTACAATGAAATGAAATCCTGCTTTTGCCAAGGGTCTAGTGAGACAACAGTGTCCAGATGTGATCCATCTGCTAGCTTTTCAAAACAGAAAGCAGACAAAAAAAAAAAATCTTCCATAAAAATTTGAAATACTGAAACTGACTTTTCCTGTAAATTGTGAGATGTCCCCGTCTGCTTTTAAAGAAGCAAAAAACACACTGTTCTACCAAACCTTGATGTAAAACACCGTTAATGTGTTAAAGTACCATGATAAGCCAGTACCAGTCTCCTCACTGAAGTGGAAAGTATTCGAGCTATCACAGGAAGGTCATGACAGCGACCAGCGCTTTCTAATAAACACTGGGAAGTCTTCCACAAAGCACGGGAACAGTCACTGGGGACAATGGCCAGCCAGCATGCCATTAATTTCTTGGAAGGAAGGCATTAGTATTAGTGATGGGATGTTTGTGTAAGATTATAACTGCTTAACACATACTCCTGGTTATGCTCCTGATTATCCTCACGCACCTACAGAGTCAGGGTTAGAGTTAGCTACAAACTACTGAGAAGGACTCACCTGGGTAAACCACTCTGACTCCTCTAGGGTCTTAAGGAATCCTTCAGGGGTGTCGGAGGGTGGAGAACTGGGAAGGCAAGCCCGCAGAAGCTTCTTGAAGGAAGCTTTTACCTGCCGCGTGTCCGCCAGATCAACCGGAACCAACTCGCAGCCCAGGGCCGTGTCTGGTTTGAAGCCCTGTGCCAAATGACAAAGTAAATGTCACATGACCGCGGGCCACAAAACCCTAAGCTTCTGGACAACCTGAGTCAGCTAATGGACAGTTTTAACTTTTAAATTTGCCACAACGTTTATCTCATAAGATTCCGCTGGTATTTTTGATATTATGTAAGTCTTGGCAACTGGCACAAGCACATTTCAGCTGCCCGATCTCATCATAGCAAAATGAATTTCCAAGCGCATCACTGTCCGTTTGGTCCCTGCAACTAATTTGCGGAGACATACATGCTTCAGAGATGCCAGTGGAACTAAAGCCTGTGGCTTTGGAGGGGGTGGGGGGGGGAGGGCAGCTGGGAGTTCTTCACCCGTTTATTATATACAGGCACTGACAACTGAATAGTGTTTGCAAAGCAGTGCTTTTCAACAAATACAAAGTTTGCTAACGCCTACAGCAGCTGATGACTGACACATTTCTCCGGATGGGGCTTCCTTAGTTCCTACCTGGCTATCATTTGGCAATGTGCTATTTGACCCAGTTACATCTTTATATTTTATTTAATGGCAGATGCCTTAATCCAACGTTTTTGGTTTTTTTTTGTGTGTGTGTGAAAGCAGGGTCAGACAGTACTTGGATCAATTGGGGGTTTAGGATCTAGCAGTGACATCACTCTGCCAACTTGGAATTTGATCTGGTGACCTTCTCAATACAGATACAGTGTCCTAATCTGCTGAGCCACACGTTGCTCACTCAAGTGAAATGCTGGTGTGGTGAAAATGGGCCCTATTCAGACCATCCGAGCTCTTTGCTGGTTTGGAGGGAAGGGGGGTAAATAAGATAAGACATTTCCTGTACCTTGAGGTGCGATTTCTCCCCGAACACGTAGAGAGATGCCTGGCGGCTTGGGAGGCGTCCCTGCGAGGGGGGCAGCCCATGCAAATAGTCCTTCCTGGCGAGCCTGGCACCGACGTCGGCCGCGGTCGGGTGCAGGCTGATCCGGTTGCTAGAGCGAAGGCTGGACCAAACACCTGCATGGGGGGTCGTGGGTTATAGGAGAAGCATACAAGGGGTGGGGTCGTAGAGAAATGACTGATGATGATCTACTGAGCCAGCAAGCTTTCAGCTGGATAAACATGCTCATGCAGGCTTCTATCAAATGAGTTTCATTTGCACCTGTTCCAGCCTACTCAGCTTAGTGAGAATGACACAGCACCCCAGGTATGCTCAACAACACAACGTCCCCCCTCCCAGCTCCACCCGATGACACACAGTAGGCCTTTGTGTGTTAAGGGGCTTAACTGCGGCAGGCCAACACCCGCTGCGAGCAGGCCGACACGCTCCCCAACACAGGCTGCGAGCAGGCCGACACGCTCCCCAACACAGACTGCGAGCAGGCCGACACACTCCCCAACACAGGCTGCGAGCAGGTCCAACACAGGTCAGCATAACAAACACACACACACATGCACAGAGAGCGCACAGTCAGAGAACGGGATATGCAACCTCTCGCTGTTACTGTTAGGGGGAACACAGACAGGCAGCACTGGCAGAGGGGGTTAGTATACAGACAAGAGGGACGATAAACAGAGAAGGAGCACAGCGCACCCTGGTTGTGGATTCTCCCTTTCGAAGCTGCTTTTGGGTTGGAGTGAGTGAATAGCTTGTCCTTATACCCAAGCACTAGGAGAAAGAAGGAGCAAGTGAGGATGGAAACAGAAAGAACAGGAATCCAAGTCAGGGGTAAGCAATCATATCCCGAATGGGCTGTTGTGCGTGCAGGTTTTCGCAACATCTCCCTCATTAGATTACTGATTAGAGGACTGATTGGCTGAAGAGTCCTCACACCTGGGTTTGAACAGCTGACCTACAGGTTATCCCACAAACCTGCATACACACCGGCCTTTTGCAGATACGATTGCCTATTCCTGATCTAAGTTATCAAACACAGGTGGCCATTTTGCACAGTACTGATGCAAAAAAGTAACAAGAATAACAGTGAAGAATGAACTATACTGGACATTACTAAAAAATCCAAACACAGTAATCATACACAGTGAGATTTAAACCTAGAACTATGAACAGTGAAAAGGGTTCAGCAAATTACCAACACAGACAACACACCAACCAAACGATCTCTATCTGTCAGTAGTTTACTCGGGCAATAGTTGCTCAACCTCTTTGAATGGAGGACATCAAGTAGGACACCTTGATCAAAATGAAAATCCCAAGATTATCACAAGGGATTCTGCTCTAAGTCAACGGATAAGATCCTTGTTTCAAAACAAACTTCTCATCTATCGAACTGATGCAAGAGGCCACCTGGTCAGATCACATCCTAGCTGAGATCATGGCTTGGTCTGGGATACTGCTTTGGATAAAGGGCCCTGCCAAATAAATAAAAATGTAAGTATTAAACTGGGGTAAAAACATTAAATAAAAAGTGGAGGATCTAACATTACTGTTGATTCTACTGACAAGGTGGAATTATTCATCTGGTGTGAACTGTGTTTAATGTGTATTATAGTACATTTCTATTCCATGTTCTTGTCTAGGAAGTGCTATTGCTTGAGAATCATATGTCACTTTATCATAAAGCAAGAGTTCGAAATGGGCCCAGGCTGTCCACCTTCCAGTGGCTGCACAAATTGGGTTTCAGTGCCAGGGTTCATTGGCCAGGTTTAGAACACATATACCAGGAATGGCGATGGGGCTTGGGGAGGGGGGAGTGGTTGATGCTCAGCCCCCATGCCCCCAGCTAGTCTGAGATCCTGAAACAGTGCAACCAAACACTTCAGTCTCCATCCATCTATGTTATGTAACCGCTTCTCCTATTCAGAGCCATGGGGGGGGGGTCCAAAACCGATCCCGGATGCTATGGGTGCAAGGCAGGGAACAACCCAGGATGGGAGGCCAACTCATTGTAGGACACACACACACACACACACACACACACACACAGCTTTGTAATTATATCTTTGTGACGACCATAACCCCTACCCAGCCCTAACCTTAACCAAGTTAACAAGTAACCAACCGAAATACGAGACTTTTAGGATTTTTATTTTTTGATTGCATTCACGGATCTTTGTGGGGACCTGAAAAATTATCCCACAACGTTAAAAAAAACATGTTTTATTACATTGTGGGGGACATTTGGTCCTCACAATATAATATAAACCTAATCCACACATACACACACACACACGCACGTCCTTGCACTCCTATGGGCAATTTGGAAATTCCAAGGAACCTCAACATGTTTCTGGACTGGAGGGAAACCAGAGTATCCACAATAGTAATAGTAACCAGAGTAAACCCCACAATGACACGGGGAGAACATCCAAGCTCCACACACACAGTGCCACCATACCGCTCACTCAGACTTTGGCCTGATATTTAGATGACATTCTCATCCAGAGTCACATATGAGGCCACTATGGAAAAAAATACATCACAATCAGCAGAAAGTGAACCTTGAAAAGAAAAAAAAAAAAAGTCAACACCATGTTCTACTTGAAAACATGCCAGCCTGGCACAGCAGAACACCAGGACCCTACTCTGAATCAGCTTCCTGCCAAGGGTGATCCTGGAGGTCGATCAGCGTTCATTTGGATCAGTACAGTGTTGGAAAGCAGTGCACCATTATCCATGGCATCTCAAGCATGAAGAACATCTGCTGGAGTCTGACATCTCAGAAGAGTCTGACATATTTGAAGTCGTTGTGAATCCCCGATGCGATAAAAATGGACAGTATCCCATGCATGCACAGAGTCCTAAGCTAGCGTGGCAAGCTGCACATATTAGATATTTACACGGCCACGGCTCCTGAGAGCTGAAGCAGCTTGACCCAGAGCCGGCTGGCCACGCTCACTCGACGGAATGTGGTCTTCCTAGACCTGGCCGCTCTGGCACATCACGCACCGGGCCAAAACAGGCAGGGATTGAACTGTAATGTGGCCCATGGGGTGGCAAGACAGAGTTACATCCTTCACACGACATGCCAAACTGGATCAAGAATGGTGGAGAGCAGAATAAGCTGCTCATAGAAGCCCCATTTCAGCTTTTCTCTGTTTCCAGCTACGGGCCATAGCGTAATATCTCCGAGCAAACCAGCAATACCCCTGGACGGCATATGCATGAATCTCCACTCACCGCCTTTGGCAAAGCTGTTGGAGAATGGAGCCTCCAGGTGAACGGGAGTGACCTTGGGTATTCTTGACAGCCGCCTCTCACTGGCTGGATTAATGCCATTTAGGGGAGGGAGGGAAAACAAAAGACAATGAGGCTCAAACTAGAGACAACAGCATCAGAGGAGGGATCCTATTACCGACACCCCACATTCTCCAGGCAAGCCGTTGCATTTCCTATCAGGCGAAACTCTATCGCCATGGGGATGGCGTCACCAGCTCCCACATGGACCTTTGTAGTTAAGCTCAGCTTAGGTCAGCCTTGTGCAACTGAAAATTTTTTGAAGCTGGATGAGTCAGGTACAGGTTAAGTTACACTGCCAGGAAAGTACAGAACAGGTCCTATAAATTAAGGCATCACCCCTGCAAGTGCTCTCAATGTCCAGATCACTATTTCTGCTATTCCACTTTACCCTTTACTCCTTCGTTGATCGAAATGAGGGTGTTAGTGGGAGGCAGAATGATTGCATGACAGAAGATGCTAGCAGCACTGGTGGCATGAGGCTTTGGGCCAGACCAGTGGTCATCAACTGGTGAATACTGAACAGATATGTAATAGAATCTGGAGCATGTGATCGATCTCCTCAGGCAGAAGCAACCGTGGCTTTGTGTTGATGATGGAATTTGGCCCTCTGGGAAAAATAGCTGTGGAACTCCCAGGCTAGATAAAGGCATATTGAGCCTTCCGTCCCCTTTGTGAAGCTTAAGGGTATCACGACTACCATACCCCCCACCGCCAAGAGAACGAGGAAATAAGCCCACACAGCAAGGAAACTTAAAGAGCTACACAACAAAGTACAGTAGGAGACAAGAAAAGTACGAGCTGGGTGAAAGACCAGAAGGTGCCATGGCGATTGGACTGGCGACAAGCTGTACCTGGGGAAAAAGCAGCTAGGGAGCGTGCACTCAGGACGCTGTGACCACTTGCTTTCGGCTGATTCGGGATGGCGCTCAAGATGGCCTGGAGGTACTTCTCCTGTTCTAGGCTGGAGGACTCAGATGATGAGGCTGGCGCTGGAGAGCAGAAGCGGATTATCCTGATTTAACGCCTACGCACGCCATATACCCAGCAGCATTGATTTTCCACCTCCGAAACCACACCTTGCTTGGTCCCCCATGGCATCTCCCTGCTGGCCACAAACAGCAACTGCACTAGGAGGGGGCCCTCAAAGTGGATTAAATTGTGCCTCAGAAACAACCGACCGGCCCCTGCCAGCAGCTGCAACAAATCAACGTCGCCCCCTAGGCTGCATGCCGGAGTCAGGTACCTATACTGACAGAGATACGCACCTGCGGAGGAGGGGTTCTGGGACTTGAAGAGACTGACCACACCCTTGCCGTGGAAGCCTCCGGAGCGCATTAGCAGGGCCTTGGTCTGAGGGTGCTTCCAGCTCACCACGGGCAGCCGGTTGTGACGGTAGCAGCGGGCCACCTTCTGCAGACTGCTGTCCGGCACAGACTGCGGCACCACGAGCAGTGCAGGATAGCTGTGTAAGATGGGGGCGATTCTCAATACCATCAACACAAAGATCGTACTTGTGGTCGTGGCAAGACCGGTCTTGCTAACGTGTCTACCAAGAATGAACTTGGGGTGCAATGAATCAGAGGCTTGGTCTCATTTGGCGAGGATGCAACCAATGTATCCTTGATATTTGAAGCAGGGCAAGAACAACGTCTGGGGAGTTTTACCTTCCTCCGTACTTCTGTTTTTAGTACTGGAGCTGGTCTTTGGCATTGGAAGATGATGGAAAATACGTACGAGTACGGTCAAGTACGCATATCGAGATTAAACACTTAGGCGAGAACCTTGCAGCTCCTGTCAGACTTCCAACAACTAACATGTGCACTGTGACGAGATGCAGTAGAAGTAATATATCTGTGAGGACTGTCCCGCCGTGATGATCCAAGAAGCTGCGTCATAGCTGTTAGACCTTCCGACATGACGGTTAGAGATTGCAGACTGACTAATGCGGTGATCCATGCTTATCTGATGCTAACTGGTGGTCACATGATCTGGTGACACAGAAACAGGAGTGGCCTTCCCGGGGCTGACCTGCGACAGAGCGAATACATCCTGTTGACGGCAGTGGTGCGGAATTGCTCGCCACTCTTGGAGCGCGTCGAGCTGGCGGTGATGGTGCCGAGGCCCAGGCGCTGGTAGTCCCGGAAGCAGGCGTGCTCCACCAGCTCCTCCATGGTGGACTTCTCCGAGGCCCTCAGCGTCGTGGCTGAGGGCACCTCCCCATCGTCTGACACTGCGACATACAACGAACGGGATTGGAGAGTTCCCGAAAGGGCGGCGTCCCCTTCAGCCCCACCCACTGCCTTGCGTCCCCACCTGAGACGTCATCGTCCTCGTTCCACGTTGACCGGCTCCCTCGCTCGTTTCGCCTGATCACACTCTGGCGGCCGATGGTTATCTTTCCGGCCTTCTTGGCTCCTTTAACAATGGTCTTCGAAATAGTGCTTTGGATGCATAATTAAATAGTGAAATCGTTTTTATTTGCCTTATGCACAAATACAGATACAGACACATTGGAGCATTTTCGGGGGGGGGGTCACGGGCCTTTGCTCACCGAAAGCCCGTGTTCCTCTCTTTGTGCTTGGTGGGGAGCTGGGGTGTGGCCTGGCCAGCAGCAAAGGCGAAGGTGCTGAAGATAGACTGCGGGAATCGCATGTGCTGAAGGTGCTTCTTGAAGATCTCCACCATCTCTGAACTCACCTCCTCATCAAAGGCCACCTTGATCAGCTGTAGATGAAATGAAAATTAAATGAAGCTTTACTTGCCTTTTGTACAGAATGTGTTTCTCATATCCCATCATGCTCTCTTTTGACACACACAAACATATCGAGGTGATGGTGAAGCTTGGGGTCTGTGCGCATGGTCAGCAGCCCAGGAATTTGTCCCGGGGGGTTAAGGGGCCTCGCTGAAGGGCCCAATGGACGTGTGAGTATTCTGCTGAGGAACAACACCAAACAACACTGGCGCATCATTCGAGGTGAAGATGACAAGTCCAACATAAAAAATGGGACCATTTGGTACGATTCCCCTATACCCCACGCTACCTCTATCCAGCTCCACAGCTCAGTGCCTCAAAACAGTATCCAAACAGGACAGGTGGCCCCGCACAGACTGCATGAAACCCAACCGCCCTCTCCTGAATCTGTTTTTATCACCAGTTTTGCAAAAAAGTTAGGAATGTACTATAAAATCTTCACAGCGCTATATCTTTTTGAGCCCCAGCACATGTGTTAGCTTGGAAATTTCCTTCCTCTGTTTAATTTTTTTTTTCTAATTCTTATGTGTATTCCACTCTACCCTTTCTTCAAAATAACACCTTGATCATTTTCAGAATGTCAGGAAAGTGTATTTATTAAGACGAGACTGCATTGAAACCCAAGCTGCTTGATGCACTTTATTTTGGACCAATTTTTATACAAATTCCTCAATTTTTACTATTCATTTATTTGAGTTGCTTAGCAGATGTTTTTTTTTTATCTGAGTGGACTATCGTGCCTTATGTACCTAGCTAAACATCCATCCAGAAGTAACTGGTGTTAAATACCCCACCTGAGGGTACAACAGCTAGTCCCACCTAGGGACCGAACCCAGTAAGACCCAGCAGGCACAGCAAAGGCATTACCTGGAATGAGGCAGACCGCATCTGCAGGCCCTCTTGCATGTTTTGCTGCAGCTGGTTTTGGACGGTGATCTTCTTCTCCTTGGTCAGGGTGGAGATGGGGAAGCTCCTGATGACCACCTGCTCTCCCACTGCCCCAAGAAGCAGAGAAACGCAGAGCTACTTATGTGAGAATCTAAAGGATGGAGTTTATTTTTAGAGGGTAGAAATACCATTTTAAAAGCCTGCATCTGAGGAATTCAAAATTAATGAGATGCGGCTGTTTAAGGAAGCAAACTTGCAAACCAGGCCAATCACTCAAAGTACATAGAAAAACCTATAGTGCATGAGGGAGGTTTTTCTGCATAAACACTCTGCAAAGTCTGCCTTTGGCATCACTTTCCTAGCAGATGCAGTACTATGTAATTACACATTGCACCAAAATATGCATGAAGTGGCCCGCACTAAGCAGGCTTACCCCAAGAGCTGACGTGTATTTTACATAATTTAATACCTGGCCTTTACACAGAGCATCTATTTACCTGTTTATACCATCTAGGGCTCGATGATATCATATCGAAATTATATCGCCCAGCCCTAATACCATCACACTTAATCAAGTTCAGCTTCTTAGATACCACGCAACCTGCCGGCCGTAACAAGGCAGGTAGGGCATCAGGACATACCCAGTGGGTCGTGAGGGCTGCCCTTGAAGACGACACGGTAGCTGGTGAGGAAAAGCGCCCCCTCAGCGGGCAGGATGTGTGGACCCCCCAAGGCCCCTTCCCGTCCATCGGGGTCCAGCACGGCACGCAGCCCCTCCGACACAAACTCCTCCCCCGGAAGCAGCATTGGCTTAAGGATCTTGGGCTGCAGGGTAGAGGAGAGTCCTACCTGTCTGACTGGTCCCATGAGAATATCACATGACCTAGACCACCCCTCCCACACACACTGCAAGACACATGACACGGATGTCAGTGCTGGTGTAAATGTTCTGTCATATAAATAACCTCAAATATTATATGGCTCTTAAAACTATACTTCTAACAGCAGCATCTTGTGGTGTTTTTCTAAAGGGTACACTTAAGGAGTGAACAGTAAGGGTTTTTCCTCTCTTTGCTGCATTCAATCTGAAACACATGAACTTCAGTGCTGTTAAATTTCCTTTCGGTGAACCCTGAAATGACTGTTTATGCAAGAAATTAAAGACCACCGTGGAAATTCCAAAAGCCAGATGACTGACAGCCAGTGACAACGCCAAGGCAAACATCATTCTGGCACCCCACGGCTGGACGGGTAGAGGGGATATACTCCGGATCGGCGCCGGTGGAACAAAGGAACACAGAC
>JAABNX020000021.1:20735185-20748679 GCA_015163995.2 Mormyrus lacerda | reverse complement strand
CATTCTGGCACCCCACGGCTGGACGGGTAGAGGGGATATACTCCGGATCGGCGCCGGTGGAACAAAGGAACACAGACAACCCTTGCCCTCTCCCTAGCGCCATTAGCATGGTGCTTACACTGCTCTACCGCTCTATCTCCCCCTAACCCTCAAGCCAGTATAACCACATTAGCACAGTGCTAAAATTTGTCTTTAGCCACAAGTGGCTAAGCTGTACTAGTATGATCGCACTACAATTAACACTGGGCCAGTCCCTAGGAGGGGGGCCCTTACCTTCTGAATGGGGGGAAGTCTCCTGCTTTCCCCGTGGACGGCCTCCACCGCCTCCATCTGCATGGCCACAATTCCTGCATGAAGTGAGTTACATAACTGAGCGCACGTGATAAGAGATACAGGCTCTGCATGATTACAGGAGCCGCAGCTGGGACTCGAACCTGGGATCATGCTGTGCAGGGTCTTGATGTGCTCCTGTGTGACGGAGCTCTCCGTGCACACCTTGTCCACGAAGCGGGCCACGAAGCGCGTCACCGCGTTGGCCGTGTCGCTGCCGTCCGCGTCCTCGAAGCCACTCTCTGCGTCGAAGCTGTCCGCCACGCTGCCAGCGATGCTGCGAGGCAGAGAGGGGGGGGTCGGATGAGGCCGTGGGTGGCACACGTTGGCCACACTCCCCAGCTCACTGGCATCATGCCCGTCCTGATGTCAAAGTTGCCCTCACATGGTGCAGGTCCACATGTGCCATCATATAATCTTTTCTGAATCTTAAATCAAGTCAAAATGCTGTTACTGGCAACAAAAGTAAAACCCTCTGTAACTCAGCAACATTTTCCTAAATTCTGTGTTGTTTTCAGCTCCGGGCCAGGATGATGATATCATCAAAATGCTGTTTTGGGGGCTCCCTGACTCACTTGGTTTCATAGACGGTGCCTCCCAGATAGCATCCAACAGGCAACCCTGTCCCCAAAGCATACCCACACTGCATATTAGGTGGACTAATACAAAAGTTCCCAAATTTTTCTACTCACAACTCCCTAAATAACCGTTCCAGAGATTCACAAGTCCCATTAGGTATATATCAATGGTTTCTAACCATTTTCTTCGCAGTGTGAGCTACTTTTACAAAGGAAATAATTGGGTGAGCTGTTGTACGAATAATTGAAAAATGAGGCTACCCAACTCTGATAATAGGGAAAACTCCCTCTGAAACTCTCCCACTGAATGGTTTAACCCATTTTCTATTGGTAGAGACTGTCCAAGGTAAATACTGTAAATAACGCCTTTTGTAGCCTTTGTAGCCTGATTTTTAACATAACTATATATAATCTAGTTAATGAGTCGAAAATTCCCACCACGACATCACACAGTGAGTCCTCCGGGCCTCTAGGTGGCACTTGCCTGTTGGTGATGATACTATTGCTGCCACTCTCCCAATCAGCTCCGGGCCCAGAGCGCAGAAACTTGTTCTTGCTGGCATCCAAAGGCACCAGCAGGTAGACCATGAGGCTGGCATAATGTATAGCCTGGCTGAATACTGTGCTCTCTTCATTCTTGACCAGTTCCTGCTGTTTCTCCTTGCTGAGGCTTGACCAGGCACGCAGCTGTTCTGCCGCCAGATCCATGGCAGTGGGCTCTGAGTCAGCACTCGCAGATGGGACAGCGGAACCCCCATCCTAATGGAGAAGGTGCAAGAGCATTAAATTTGCAAATCTTTCCATAATATCTGGAGGAACATACTGAATACCCAGCCGCAGGGTGCTGTAGATGATGTTCAAAAACTACAATAAATCAGAAGGTATACTGTCACCTTCATCTTGGACATCATGCCCGGCTTCTCCTCAGGTGAATTAAGATAGAGGGCACGGATTTGATTCTGGACTTCATGGTAGAATGTGGCCTCCCAGAACTGCTGGTTTGTCCAAATGGGATGATCTTGTACACAAGTGTAGGCGAACTGGTTCACCCCTGGCGCCAGTTTCTTGTTGATGACAGATGGAGTGGAAGATGAATAGAGACACGGTGATATCTACTACACAAAGCTTTATATTCCATTCCAACCCCCCACTAGAGAGATTAACTAAGCAAGCATGGAAAGATCCTGGCTGTGGAACAGGTCTAGCCACAAGGCAGCTAAATGTTAACAGTCCCTGAAAATCACAACTTGTTTTTGTACTCTGCTCTGGCCACCCCAAACCCAGACCACCAGACTCACTCCCCAGAACAACTCTGACTGAATGGTCCAATTATCCAAGAGCTGGAATACCGGTACATTGCTGTTGGTACATCAAAGGGGGTAAACCCATGTAGGTCTGACAAACAAGGATATGTGGCAGGACTCTTTACTGCAGTGTTCAGTAGGAGCAAATTACAGAGGCCAACCAAAACAGAGGCGAGGCATCATCTGAATCCCAAAATCCCCTGCTGCATGGCTATTAGAATGGCCCAACAATACCTTATAAAGTAACTAGTGGGAATCAGGATTATTGAACGGGTGAATGACAGTAACACGATAACACTATCTGCTGTGTTTTGAGACACCACCAGCTCTAATCGCAGAAACACAGGACCGTGACACGTTCTGCAGCTACCCTCCCACTAGGGGGCAACGTCGGACCACCTGAGGCCACTGCCGGACAGAACTGGCACCAGGCTGTCATCCTCGCTATGTAAGCTATGCTTACAAGGGCATTATAGGCCAAGCATGAGATCAGCAGGGAATTAAAGGGGTAACATTAACCCCGATGCCAGACATCCTGTGGGCTTTACAGAATGCATATAAATTATCAGCTTAAAGATCAGACAAGGTGACAAACCAACCCCGTAATGTCAGAACAAAAACCAGTAAGGCCAGGTTCTCCACTTTCATTTTATGGCGTAACTGTCTGTTTAACATGCATATGACAAATTTATCTCGGACATGCATTCACACAGTAAACACACCTCGGACATGCTTTCATACAGTGAACACACCTCGGATATGCTTTCACACAGTGAACACACCTCGGACATGCTTTCACACAGTGAACACACCTGGGACATGCATTCACACAGTAAACACACCTCGGACATGCTTTCATACAGTGAACACACCTCGGACATGCTTTCACACAGTGAACACACCTCGGACATGCTTTCACTGTATAAATACACCACACATATGCTTCCACACAGTGACACACCACGCACATGTTTCCACACAGTGAACAACCCACACACACGCTTGCACAGAGTGAACACATGCTTACACATGAACACACCACAGACATGTTTCCACACGGTGAACATACCACACACACTAGCACACCGTGATTTCACTGTGCACATGCCATACACGTGGCACCAGAATGGGCTGCCCTGAATACTCAGCAGATCTTAGGTATCTTCCAGGGATGGTGACGGAACTGGAGGTATAACCAAGGCAGCAGGTTTAGCTCCTAAGAGGAAGATCACCAGTATACCTTTGATGCTGTCATTCAGAAAGTGTCCTTTCATTATAAATGAGCCTATGAAACCAAGATAATTTTTCAACAAAACAGTTTTCCTATGACGTTTCTTCCATACGATAGATAGTCCACAGGCAATCTCAGGGGGTGGCAAAGGGGGGCTAGGGAGGACCCAACAACCCTTGATAGATCAGTTTCCACCCACAAACCAGAGGACTGAAACAGTGTCTATCCCTGGTCTCTTAGGAATCAGCTCAAATTAAATTAGCGCAATGCTTCTGTTAGGGGAGGTAAATGCACTAAAATGTGTCACGTCAAAAAAAAAAAAAAAATATATATATATATATATTTCTTTTCTTTCGCTACCAGATACAGATACCGGGAAGCACAATGAAGAAGATCTTTAAAAACCACATACTCTGTACAAAAGTTGCAGGTCACTGAGTGATGGGGCATATTTTGAAATTTAAAATAAACATGTAAAGGAGGAATGAGACTCTTAGCATAAGATCTCACATAAGATGACGGTCAACCGCAGCACTCCCATTTAATGTGATACAGTTAGTCTGTGTACCTCGCTAAAAGGCGAGTTTCCCCTGCTGAACAAACTGGAAGAAAGAACGCAACTCTCCTCAGCCTGAGTCACATTCGGACCTTGACTGCGAGTCCCATGGGCAATATATTTACTTCAGAGTGCTGAGGCTAAGTAAACTGCACTGATAAGGCATCCCACGCACGGCCGTTCCAATCCAGGGACACGAGATGCTGAGTCCAGTCAGACGAGTATGACTCTATGCAGAAGGGTGTAACAATACCTAAAGGAAAAACCTTTTCAGAAAAACAAAAACCAATACATTAATCAGAAAATTCTTTCTGGATGATTTCAGGCGTCAGCCAGATTATTTAAATAATTAAAAGCAGATTCAAGTTAATTTTAAGTTTCAAGATGGTTCCCAGCTATCTTTTTTGTCAAGTCAGATTAAACCCATCACAGGTCACATGACAGTGGAGCTAATGGGGGAGACCTAATCTGACATAACAAAAAGCTGAATGCCCTTTATTAATCTGTCCAATTAATAACTGGCCACTGCTCCCCCACAGCAAAGTCCTGCAGCGAGACGTCTTGAAGAGCAGGATACAGTCACACAGTGTACCTGCTGATGGGATTTCAATCTGCTAAGGTGCAAAGACAATGGAAAAAGACAGGAAAACTAAACCACAAGATGATCTTGTTATGTGATCTGCAAGTACACAGCAGAGTCAGCTACAGTAGGTGTTGAACAAGATAGGGTTGGCCATGGTGGGGATGCATTGACTAGTTCCTTCAATGCATATTCAATATTTTCCATGGTTCCTTTCCAGGTGAGCTAGACAATGGAGGAGAAGGTGATCTCCCATTGTGATCAATCAGCAACTGTGGTTGGTAACAGATCTTTACCCCCATGATTCTAGAATCCTATGCTCTTCCTCATTGAATCATTTTTGTAACATAATTGTGAAACCCAGGAATTACGGAAAAAATTACTATCATTATCATTGTTGTTATTAAATGCCGTCAAGTCGATGTGGACTCTTGGCGACCACAGAGATGGCGTTCTTACAGAATGTCCTGTCTAGTGTCTGGGCCTTCAAGTTGCCCAAATGGCATGTTCAGTATTTTATCATACTGAAAGAAAATATATCAACCATATAGACCACTTTATTTATCAACAGGGAGTTTTGTCGGCTGGAGGAATCCTGCTGGATAAGATCTGATGACTAAACTACTTCCGATGATGTTAGTGAAAGGGAGACTGATGTAGAGGGTTTCATATCGGCACTCGAGGCCTCTGGATAAGCCAAGTGCTCAATGCGGTTTAACGCCTTCAGAGTGCAGGTGGCCAACATACTCCAGCGAAGACCCTAGTCATCAATCTCAAGTTAGACTGTCGACATTTTCCCTTCCACCCGCTTTGACAAACAAAGGCCAGTGAACGCTGTCGTCATGATTCTGCAGTCCATATGCAAGACGGCTGTGAGATTCACCCAGGAGGTGAGGAAGAGTGGGACTTCATCAGCCTGACTCTAGAGAAGAAAACATACACCAACACATACAGCCAGCCATTCTCAAGGGGTCATGAGCCACCGCGTCTCTGTCTAGCCCCTCCCACTGCTCTGTGTGCTGTGGCAACATCTGCACCATGCTTCCCTAGACATAGACATCTGTGCATCCTTAGACTCAACATTTGTTGACCCTCGCGCCATTGGAGCATGTGCCTATCAACAAACCAGGACAACTGATCTGCTACGGGATCTTGCTTAATGGGTTTAGGTCCTGCTCCGAGGGTCCTTCTCTTCTATGTGACTTATTCACAACCGACTAGCCCAGCTTGTGGATCTCATCATCATCATCATCATAATCATCATCATAATCATCATCCTATTGAAGCTGCAGCCGCATGGTGAGCCACTACCCAGTTATCTAAAACTCAACCAGCACCATGTTCTGGAGGGGCACTGGCACAGATGATCCAGAGTGAGCCAAAAGCCCAGTCTAGTTTCAATCACAAAACTGAAGAAGGGGCTTTCTTCTCAGTAACACAACACTCTTATCCCCAGTGTCTGTTGAAGCCCATATGGAGCTCTAAACAGGCTTCACCGCCAGTTTGCTATGTCGGCGCCCCCTCAAAAGTGGGCTGCCTGTGTCGCTAAACGGGTTGACTGGCACTGCAATCCCCCAAGGAACTCAGTCAGCTGTGTGAAGGTCTTTGCTGTCTGTCAATTTTGTTCCATCAAGATGCACTGAGAAGTTCAGGCCGCATGTTTATCTCAGCCAAGCTCGACTGTCCACCAAATACACATCTGGAGACGCGACTCTGCAAATTCCATTCTCTTAATACCCAATGCCGTCCGCATTACATCCGTTTTCTTTGTTGCCAGACAACCTTTCTGCCACCTCCAAAAATCAGGAGGCTACACAGGCCTAAAGGCCAACAATATGGAGGAGTGCTGCCGCCCCTTCACTCTCAATGAATACCCCGACCTACCCAGGCAAGAAGCCCCCAACACCACAGACTCACCGGGGCACTGAACACCACCCAGAACCATACAAAAATGCTCCATCTGAATGCCACAGACTTGAGCAACATACTTATCATGTGAAAATTACCCAAAATTGATAATTAGCAAGCAGAAAGGATAATTGACTCATTGTATTACACAGAATGAACAAACAAGGATGAAAAGAGGACATTATGAGCTAAACAGGGGAAGGAAAAACAAAAGCTTAATTCATACACAAACCACATCAGCGGAACATTCTGTAATCTGTGTCTACACCCAGAACCTTCAGGCTAAGCTCGTATAGGTGGGTGGATGCAATAATTCCTATTCTTTATATTCCGTATTTTATCAGTACTGCTATGTATGTATGAGTCTGTAGTAGACTGGTATGAAACATAACTACAAAATTAAATAACATGATCTGGCTGCATTTGTCAGCCTGACTGACTGATTTTCTTATGTTTCAAATTGTGCAGTTTAATGGGTGATTTTTAATATAATAAAAATGGAATACACATTTAAATATGCCCGGGTGGGGGGGGGGGGGGCGTAGTTCCCTTGACAAATCAGCATCAACAGGACCCCGCTACCTGTTTCCGTAGACATAGGTTAACTGGTTATACACTTACCCGGTAAAAGGCGGTCGTCAAGGGCAACAGCGCCGCGGCAACACTGAACTCCTCCGAGCTGGAACAGTCCTGTGGGGAAGGCCAGGGGACAGGCATGAGGACCGGGGAGTAGGGTATCGGAACTGCAACAGCAGGTCTGCCCCCCTCCACCGGTATCGATCACCATGCAGGTACGTATTAAAGGCCCTTCATCACAGGTCGACTGATTTCTTTCAGCCAGTATCATTTACATTTTACATTTATTTTTATTTTGCAGATGCTTTTCTCCAAAGCAGTGAACAACTGAGCCAAATAGCATATTACAAACATTCATGCTGTATAAGTGCAGCTAGGTTGAGCTTCAGTCAATGCCCAGGTACGAGTGTAAGCAGGACTAGAGCAGGAGCTACACAACAACACCTTATTCAGTGACTTTTGGTTTCACGCACGTCACAGACCTCAATGCCGAAAACCCCCATTCACCTTCTCTGGAAGGGGAAATTCACTAAAAATTGAATTTTTCATTTAAAACAAACTTTGGGGACCCTACAGAATATATCTCAACTGATAGATCCGTTTCTACCCACAAACCATCACTCTCAGGAACAGCTGATCCTCATGCTCTCTTACCTCAGCCCACCCCCAGCTATGATATGTTATATATAACTTACTGTACTTATTGTATTGTATTGTACTTGCTGAATTCCAACATTCCTTATATTAACATGCACTATTGCAATTCTTTTGTTTATGTTGATATGTCTTTATCAACCACAGATGCATGTTGCATATATATATATATATATATATATATATATATATATACACACTGACAACAGGAGACAGATTCCCCGTTTGTCTGTGTGAACATACTTGGCCATTACACCTCATTCTGATTCAGGCCCTATCAGACAAAACTTTCAAAGACTCAATTACTGGTAAAAAAAAAAACCACAGGAAAATAAACATCATAGGATATACGGTGGCCTCATCAGACAGCACCTCCTGTTTAAATGAACCGTGCGTCTCATCATTTGGTGTCTGCTGCTCCACAGCGCCCCCTCACTGGCTTCTAGCGCACCCACATGTGCTTTCAATAAGCTTATATAATCGCCGCTCTGAAATCGTCACCCGAGTGTTACAACCTACAAGCGATCCGCAAGCGTGTGCATTCCGAGCAGGTCGTAAGATCTGGAATGTCAATGAGGCTCGACGGGGGGAAAAAAAGGCGAAACTTTCAGGATTCGCACGTCCTCCATGTCCTCCAGCGAAGAGTCGAGATAAACAAGTATATTTTTCATATTTTCAACAGGATAACCATGCAACTTATTTAAACCAATTAAATAATACATATTCCCCCACATCTTCACAGAGGAGAAAAATGTAGCTTTTCATGGTGTCCTCAAGGAAGCACGGTGCTCTTCAGGTGCGTGGAGGAGACCAGCAGCCAAAATCTCAGGACCCCCCTAAAGGAAAAAGGGTCCCTAATTATAAAGCAAAAAGGTTTTGCGGGGACTGCAGAAAACCGGTCCGGATGGCTTCAGGATCGACGACAGTGGGAAATGACCGCTAATCTCGAGCATTAACAACAGGAAATGAGCGCTAATCCTCAGGACGGGGGGGCACAGACTTTGGTCAAGTCAAGAAGCAGAAAGGGGCAAAGGAAACGTCAATCAGCATCAGAGGCACATCAGGACCTATATTGTTACAGGGTCCAGTGTTGCATACACACATGCATACGCGCACACAGACATGCATGCACATGCACTGAAACACACATACGCATGCAGACAGAAAAACTGGAATGCACTCAAACCATATGTAGAGACACATGCAGCAGTGTGCGTACGCTGACACTTGTGGCAGAGCACTGATTCCGGAGATTTCCCCACACGTTGAGGTGCACAGGGAGTTAATCGCACGCCACCTCCTTCTCCCCACCATCCTCACAGATGGAGCAGAATGAACGTAAAGCAGATGCAGGACATACTCGCCTCAGCGAAAATGAACCACCCCCCCGCAGAAACCCCCCATGAACTGCACAGCATTCCTGTCATTTCCAAGGGTTAATCCCCCCCATGAGACGCCTGCGCTCCCGCTGTACAAACCGCTGTGAGGTGAACAAGTCCAGCGGCTTGTTTACGGGCTTCACACCTCAGCTGAGGGGGGCTGATATTTCTCTTCGCTCTCCAGGTGAAAGGTCATAGATCACTCAGTCACACCTATCTCACCCTTCAGCCTAATTGTGTCAGGCCCGCTCCCCTGGCATAGCAGGAGTCTGAGTCAGGCCAGCATGATCTCTTTCCAGCAGTTAAACACGCCAGTTTAGGGGGAGCGGCTCGATGGCATCAAGTCCCGACCTGACAGCAGCGCTTGTTTTTCTCCTGAGATGACACTGCCGTGACTATCAGCTAGAACCGTGGGCCGGCAGAGCGCCAGGGCCGTGCGACATCTCTCCCACTCCAGCAGCCAAACTCGGCATCGTTTCTGACACTCACACATATCTTTGTGGTGTCGCTAAGACGCCTTGGGATCCAGCCTGGAATGGCTCCACTCTGCCGAACAGCCTGTGATGGTTCTTTTTTCCAAAGCCGAGGAATTTGAAAAGGTCGAACATCTGTACAACAGCAAGTCTGGGTATCACTACAGTGGTAGATCTAGACAATCGTACCTGCAGACCTGGATATCAGTACAGTGGCAAATCTGTACATCATTTCAGTAGTAGATCTGGGCATCAGTAGAGTGGCAGATCTAGACATGATTTCAGCAGCAGATCTGGGCATACATAGAGTGACAGATCTAGGCATCATTACAGCAGCAGATCTGGGCATCGAATCCTTCGCAGATCAAGCTTCTCCTCATCTCCGATCTACAATGAGAGGCTCAGGTGATTTCCTACATGACTCTTACTGATACTTACTGAGCTCCTCTCCAAAGCCACTGAAGCAGCAGGAGCAGCACTAACACAGCAGGCTGCAAAGCCATGTGACTGTGCTCTTGTCGTGGTGGAGATGTCAGTGATAACAGGACTCATTCCTCTGCCCAGGTGTCTGTCCATATCCTCAACTCCAGCAACTCTCGCTCTACTTGGGAGTTCCATCCATGAAACAGCTGACACAGACCCCAAAGTCATCTCTGTTCAGTGTCACAGCTGCCTGCAAACATTTTTCATCTTTAATTGGCCCTTCGAACCAAAAAAGGTTCTAGTTGAGATAAAACCATGAATTTCCATGTTCCATGTTTCACCATCAAACTGAGTTACGAAAATACAAAGTGGAAGTTCAGATAGATGGAGACTGAAGAGGTATGAACTTCGAAACTAGAACATTCATCGCATAGACCCCACGTCCATCATATCAGCAATTATTTATCTGGCTAACTTAACAAGCACCATGAGAGGTCCGTTGGGGGCTGATAATTAGTGATGGTGATAATTTCCTACTCCTTGGTCACACCCCCCCCAGTCTGTGCTAGTGGCTTTAATTGACATGCCGAGAGTGTTTGCAACCAAGATCACGAGGCCCCCGGCAACGGTAAACAAGAAATCGCTTTGGCTACTAAACCTTCTGACAGGAAATGGCTAACATGCCAGGGAGGTCTCTGCCTTCATGCCTCCCCCCCCCCCCCCTTGCATCTACAGCCTCAAAATGGCAACAGCTGGGGGTACCGGCGCTCCACATGGAATGGGACGACAAACAAACAACCATGGTGAAATTCCAGAGACGGTAACACGGATGCGGCGCGCTCCGAGCGTGTCACAGGCCGGAACGTCCAGCTCCTGCAGCTTACGGCACGCAGGCAGGAACTCGGCGGAAAGACTCAGAACACAAGGATCTCACACGAGACACGGCGGGATCTTCACATATCAGTGTGACATCACTGTGCTTTCATATAAACATCCATTATATCAAGTCAAGTGGGATTTATGAACTAGCACTGAAAAAAAAACAAATGAATAACTATTCAAAAATGTTCTATTTAGTATCCCTTCTCAGTAAACCACAAACAAAAGTTACACATGAAAAATTCACAGGTTCTTTCAATTCTTGCATGTACTTTCAAAAATAGGAAAAATCTAACGACTCTTCGAATGTAGCTTTGATGGGACAAAATCATAATTACAGCATGGATGACATGGTGAAGCTCAGGTCAGACCACCGCCAAAAAATAACTGCCCAGGCCAAGATAAACGTAGAAGGATCTAGATGAGCTGCTTTAAACTGAAGGCCAGACAGCACACACCGCAGCACACCCTAAAAGGTGCTTTACCCCATGTGACCTCTATATAGAAACATCCTCAACAGTGGCTCCAGAGAGCAGGTTAGCGCAGTGGGTTGACCCTCCCTATAATAATGCTGTGGGTTTATGGGTTTATGGACTGAACTGACCTCACAATTGGCGTGTTGGTCTCACAGTCATGGAAGAGCTATCATTTCTGAAAGATGAACACTGAGGATCAATCTTGCTGTTTGTAAACGCTGCAGAGCAGCACAAAGCCCTTGCTGAGTAATCCAATACAGCTCTTGCTATTTATTTGATTAACTCCCATCTCTTCACATCTCTCCACTTTTCACACACCTTTTTTGAAGCAGCAGGTCTCCCGATACCCTGAGCTCCAGAAACACAAAATCAGTCGGCCCCCACTGAGCCGCTCTGTCATCGCGGGAATGAGTGGTGTCTGCTATCCTATGGCCTGACTTCACGCTAACATGGCACAGAAGATCATCTCATCACTTTGTTCCAGGTTCACTCACTGTGGGAAGGAGGGGGGGGAGGGGTTCTGGCCTGGGTCCATACCCTGGGGCAGTTACAAGCACCACCAACCTGTCGACAGCATGCAAGCACCCGCCCCCCCACTCCATCTGGTAGGGGTGCTGAGGACCAAAAATAGCAGGAATGTGTAAGTAATGGAATAGGATCTGGAAATTAGCAAAGCCCCCAGCATCGATGGCATGTTAATGCGGATGTTTACGCCTCGCCCCCGGTTTTACCAGACCATCACTCACATTGCTGGATGTGCAGCTTAAAACCCCCACCCCTCCTGGGCCTGGGACACACAACCCTCTGGGTACGACTCCAGGTCTGTAACCCGCCAGCCAAAAGGCCGCAGCAGGAAGCAGAGGAACAATGTGGGGGCAACTCCACACAAAGCAGGCTGGGGGGTTCTGCCACAACACTGCAAATAAACACAACAATAAAAGTCCGACATGCACTTAAGTCAAAAAAGCACGTAGCTGCTCTCTCTTTTTCCCCCGCTTACACTTATTGCGCATTTATTTAAGTCTGAGGTTTGATGCACACTTAGGATAGATACGCGCTTTGGGTGAAGAAACACCAAAATATGCATGTGTCGCATATTTTGCCACATTCTGCCACTGATTTAAGTGCACTTAATTGCATTATTAACTACGTGCTGCATTAAGTCATGCGCCTCTACTGTACATGGCCAAACGCAATATCACAGTGTTCAGAAAGTAACAAAACGTAACTTTCTAAAATGTATCATGCATGGAAAACCCATATGAATAATTCATATAATTATATAAGAATAATTTAACATCAGTATATGGAAATAGAATTAGGCAGGATTCAAGAGACATCTGCCTTGTCAACATGCATAATAAGCAAATCAATAACGGAAACAACTACCTGAGCAAGACAACCATATACACTTAATGAGGTAGATGTGTGTGTTTTTAGTGGCAGTGACGCTTGAAAAAATGTATCAGTCTACACTGCAGCGTACATGCTGGTTTGCATTATGCAGTTTATTGCATTATTATTTCACTGGCAATGCATTCTTATGTTCTTATGAGGGATCATTAAATAAGAGCAATAATAAACATAACAATAAACATAATTTTAATATACCTAATAAGGAAATGTCAATTGCTTTACATAAAATCCTTTTTTTTTTATTTTCCGGGTTATGCACAGCTGAAGAATACGCTTAACTCAAAAGGGCGTAATTTTTAAGGATTTTTTTTACTTAAGTGATTGATGGGAGAATAGATCCCATAAAGCCCAGGGAAGGCTTTCTAGAATGTTCTATGAATTGACTTGGTGTGATGGTATCACAGCCATGAAGGAGCTATCGGTGTGTGTTCATAAACAGGAATGATTTTGAATGATTTAGAAAGAAACTTGTTATTTGTCTTTCAGATGTTGGAAACTTCAGTGGCTCTATTTAGGCCTGTCTCGATAAACGATAAATCAATTAATTGCACGATTATTAAAATGAGGTTGATGATTTTTCCGGCCGCGATAATTTAATTTGCATGTTTGTTTGTTTTCCTCGTATCTCTCTCTACCAAATGGGAATATCGGCTGTTTTTAGCGAACCGGCTCATTTGGCTCAGCTCACCAAGAAGAGCCAGTTCTTTCGGCTCCTAAATGGCTCTTTTTAA
>JAABNX020000021.1:20670099-20692828 GCA_015163995.2 Mormyrus lacerda | reverse complement strand
GGGGATTAACAGGACACAGGTGCACACAATCGGGCAGGAACACCAGGTAATGAGGTGGGCGTGGCACACGGGAGGATAGAACGGAGCAGATCATGACATACATATATATATATATATATATACTGCCTCGTGCCTGTTGCTTCCGGGATAGGGTCCGGACCCCCCGCGACCCATTAGGATTAAGCGGGTTGGAAAATGGATGGATATATATATATATATATATATATATACACATATATATATATATATGGGGACATTGACTTTGAGAATCAAACCTAACTCACCAGTTTCTGACAGAATATTCAAATTGTTGACTTTTAGGGGGCAGTACTAGCACGAACCCCATCTCGCTCTCCGTGAGACACACATGCAGGTAAGAGCAGGCTTATGGTCACAACAACGGGTCAGCCAGCCCATGGACTTATGACCATTCTGCTGAGGTCAAGCCTGCAGACTTTGTCACACACCACCTCCATATATGTATAGTCATCTCCCACATTTCAGTCAATGATGGACCACATATACAACGGCGGTCCCATATGATTGTAATGGAGCTAAAAAATTCCTATGGGATAGTGACATTGTCCCTGTCATAACATTGTACTGCAACGCATTGTTCATGTGTATGTGGTGATGCTAGTGTAAAAAAATAAAACAAAAATGTTTACTGTAAAATAGCCGGCCTTACTGTCTAGGTTTGTTTACACTCAATGATGCTTGCACAATGACGAAATTGCCTAATGATGCATTTGTCAGAACGTTAAGCAAGGCATATAAATATGATTGCTTCTACTTTCTATTGAAACCATTCTTTAAAAAATCCATCATTATTCAACTTGCATTTCCTTTTGTGCCATACGGAAATGTGTTAAACTAATTTGATATGGGCATGGACTGGATCGCTGAACAAAAGGTCACTACCTGACTGAAATAATACTGAGATTTTTGCAATAGCTAAGCTCCCAGTGAATAACCAACAGAGCAACCTTTGTAACTGACTTAAATGTGTTCCCACTTTCTTATGGATGATACTGAGCATAAAGTGAATAGTGTCCCTTTTTGGTGTAAGTTGTTCGCATATGGATTGCAGTTTCATGCTGCTGCAGATATCATTATCACCTCACCCGTAATTCTGCAAAAGGTAGCGTGTGAGCTGGAAGATGAATTTAGACAGCACATAAGATCCTTGCCATTCAAGTATTACAGACGGAAATGAAGTAATCTGGATAAAATTGCTCACAGGAGGTGATCTGTCTTAGCCTCAAAGTTATCTATTTGTTTATGCAGCAGATTCAAATTCCAGCTAAGATGAATAAATTGTTTTCCTTGGCAAGCAATACTCTGAGATTTATAGTGCTGACTTTTTACATCAATGAAAGATTAATATTTGAAAACAGTAAGAGGTCTAAATCAGAGTGGAAAATACACTTACGCTGAATATATATGAGGTGCTGTGGTCCACCTGGCTGCTGTACAGCTCGCCATATAAATATCATCGAGGATTACTCTAGGAATGGCCTGAAGAAGAAATTATTATCGAATGATGGGGAAAAAAAATCTGAAATTAGAGATGGATTGAAAAATCGATATATAAGTGTCTTTTCAATGAAAATCTGGGTACTTTCAGAATTAATGTGCAGTATTATTTTTAGAATCCATAGGTTCCCGCTTTACACGAAGAACCTTCATTAAAAGTAGTTGAGATCATCACAATAAAGTGTACCAAAAAAAATCTAAATCAATTCATCAGATATAATTAAAATACCTTAGTTTTCAATATATATATTTAGTCAATCCTTGTGTGTGCCACGCCCACCTCGTTACCTCGTGTTGATTCCTAATTGTACTCAATTGCTTGTTCAGTTTAGCCTGTCATGTGTACTTAGTCCGTGTCTCAGTCTGTATTCCCCAGATCAGTCATAGTGTTGTACCGTTTGTGGATGTCAACCCGGTTTGCTCCCATTAAATCCCAGTTTTCCCCATCTGAACTGCTTCACTTGCCTGTTTTGCCAGTTTGCTGGAACCCACTACGTGACAGAATGACTGATCTCCAGAGACTCACCACGGCAGGACGAGGATCCATGGCTCGTCCTGCTGCTTGAGGTGAGACATTGGTTAGACCAGCCGGAAGTCCACGCAGACCCTGGCTTAGGGGACCTAGCCGACCAGAGTTGGACCCTCCTGCAAGAGGTCACTCCATGTACGGAAGCACACGCACTAAAAGAGGTCTGCGCTAACCTATGGCAGCTCGTCGACCAGGTGACGTCTCAGAGGCTACCATGCTGTCATCTGCCTGTACCAGTCGGTGAAGGAAGAGGCGGAAGGGAAAAGGGAAAGAAGCCGCCCCGATGATCTTCTTGGGTGCTTGCTATCTCTCCCCAGCCTCTTTCCCCGGAGAATGTCAGGAGGAATCCTTCCCGACTAAGCAGGATCGTCGCAGCTTCGCCTCAAGCCTCCATGTTCCAGGGTGGCCGCCTGGAATATGAGGGGATTGGGCCAGTTATGGACACTATTCTGCGGGTCCCGCGATTCCGTAAAAGGACCCAGCCTCTCCAGGAAGTGTCCACTCTGCATGAGCTGACTGAAGTGCCTGACCTCCTGCTTGCTGCCGACGCCACTGTGCCCGCGGTATCAACCTCCGCCTGGGGATACCACCACGCCCGCGGCTCCGCCCGAGGCACCCAAGCTCCCTGCTCCGGCCGCATCGCCCGAAGTGCACGCTGAGGCGCCCCCTGCTGGCCGCATGCCCGAGGTGCCCGCTGAGGCGCCCCCTGTCTTGCCGGTACAGCCCATCTTGCTTGTTCAACCCAGCTCCCCCGTCCTGCCTATCTCGCTGGCTCCGCCTGTAGCCACGCCCGCGGCTTCGGCCGCACCGCCTGCAGCCATGCTCCAGTCCCCCCAGCACAGGTCCTAGTCCCCGAGGAGGTCCCGGACAGCCTCACTGCTGCTCCCACCTCCATGGAGGAGGAGCTAGAATGGGACCCCTCAGGGACCTTCCTTATAACTTTTGCACCCTCGCCCCGACGAGGGCAACCCCAACATCTGCCCTGCCTGCCGGTGTCCCACAAGGGGAGGGGACCCCTCTGGTGCCACGTCGCCCACCTGCAGTCCCTCCGTCGGCGCCTCGTCGGCCGCCTCTGGGCCCTCCTGCTTTGGCTGGGCGTCGGACGGCGGCTTCGCCGGCTCCAGCATCGCCTGTCACGGCTTCCCCCTCCTGCCTGCCTGTGCCGGTGTTCCTTCCTGCTCCCTCCTCATTCCCTCTGTCTCCTTGCCCCCTTCGGGGTCTTCTGCTGCCTCCCTGTCACCTGTGGACCCTCAGGCTGCCTTCCCTCGCCCGCCTGGGTTCTCTTGGGTTCCCCTTTGTCCCTCATCCGTTCCTGTCTGGTCTCCCTTGTTCGCTCCTCGTCCCTTTGTTCCTCCTGTTTCTGCTGCTCCTCCTGTGGGTCCTTTGTTTACTCCCGGCCATTTTGTTCCGCCTGCCTCCCGGCTGTCTCTCCCTTTTAGGTGTGTCTGTCTGCGTTCCCCATCCTTTGTCGGGTCCTGTCCTACTTCTTGTCCCTGTGCCTGTTCTGTGTCTCCGTCCTGTTTCCTGTTCCCTGATGGTTTTGCTTTTGTCTTTCAGGTCCCATTTTCCCAGTCTCATCTCGTCCGTCGCCTCCCTTGGGGCACGCCCGGTGTACGCACTTTTGGGGTGGGGGGGGGGTTCTGTCACGCCCAGCTCCATCTGATCCTCGCTTGTGCCACGCCCACCTAGTTACCTCGTGTTCATTCCTAATTGTACTCACCTGTTGCTTGTTCAGTTTAGCCTGTCATGTGTATTTTGTCCGTGTCTCAGTCTGTATTCCCCAGATCAGTCATTGTGACGTTTGTAGTGTTGTGCCGTTTGTGGATGTTAGCCCAATTTGCTCCCATTAAAACCCGGTTTTCCCCATCTGAACGGCTACACTCACCTGTTTTGCCAGTTCGCTGGAACCAGCTACGCAACACTCAACTCAACTACTTTAGTTTCCCCTGCAACAATCCCCTAATAATTCACCTTTGCCCAATCCCTAAATTCCCTTTTAAATTTACCAAGAATTTATCTCGTATCATGTGCCATATCAATACCATTTTAGCTCTGCTGCAATTTCTCTCTCCAGCAAAGAAATTGTAAGTTTCACAGATCTAAAAGTGAGTTGCAGCTTGACTTGAAAGGATGGGCTTCTCAGGCATTACCCAGTGCTTGATACATTAATTGAATTTATGGTAATATTGTTTTTGACAAGACGACGGCTGCCTAGCTGGAATAATACAAGTAGCTAGTAGCAAGTGAGCTGACATCTCAGTACAGGATTATACTGTAAGTCTCAATGTGAGACTGATTTAGAAACAATATGTGAAATAAGATTTGTCACTGGAGAGTCCCATTAACTCAGTTCCAGGCTTCCTTTCTGTCCTCTGGGCAGCATGGTATTCCTCTTACATGCCTCCCTACTGTGATATTCCTGTCAATGGAGCTCTTAGTAAAAATCTGCATATCCACACCGACTGTTCAGGCCCAGGAAGTTGTTTGATTTTGCTGTTTATCAGACATAGTAAGAACAACAGCTTAAGATTTAGTGCGCTGGGTTTGGAGGACTTACCAGGTCTCATTGCCTTGGTCGCCTCACTTTGCTGGGTCGTAGTTTTGACCTGCAGGATGCCTTGAGCACCTGCTGTAACTGATGACAGCAGGGAAACTGCTGCACTCTCTCCCTCAGCACAGATCAGACACACAGGATGCCTATAATCCCAGTCTCTGCATGCATGTATAGAGACGTTTTGGGATTCAAATAATATGACACTCTGTCCATCTGTGATTTGGATAAGCGTTGAGTCACATCAAATATTTGCTGAACAGGTTAGAAAACAGAAATATTATGGTCAGCTCTGACTTTTACATTTTACTTATTGTCTAGAGGGACCAAGCTTCTGGCAGACAGTATATTCTGGTTCTCAGAAAGCACTCAATTTTCTCAATGTGACTGGTCTACAGGGATCTTAGGGACATACTTTCCACTCTGCTGAAAACAAACAGAAATTCTTCTGCGTTTAGAGTTTTGAGTTAAATTTTGGGCCTAAGGTTATAATATCCTTTTGCCGTAACAGTATAGGATGCTGGGTGCTTGTACTGTGTTAGTACTGTGTAACAGAGGTGGAGATTTCAGGTTCAGAAAGTACAAATCCAGACCAGGATTTTGTTTCAACCAGCCAGTTGAGTACTCTGTGACTGTGATTCTTTGTACTCAACCGGTTGATTGAAACAAAATCCTGGTCTGGATTTGTACAGTACTTTCTGGACCTGAAATCTCCACCTCTTCTGTGTAATAAGGTAGTACTAGTTCCTCTAGAGCAGTGTTTCCCAACCCAGTCCTTGAGACCTATACGCAGCCCATGTTTTTGCTCCCTCCAAGCTCCCTGCCAGACTGCCCCCATTTATGCCCTACTGAGAGGTGGGGGGGAGTAAAAATGTGGACTGGAGTATTGGATTAAAAAAGGCTGCTCTAGAGAAAGTTTTGATTCACTGAGAGTAATATACAGTACACACTGTATCAGGCATATGCAGGAGTATGTAGTAAAGGGGAATGTTAAAGAAAAACACAAAGCATCACATCAGTTTGGCACTATAAAGGAAAAGACTGTCAAAAGAGAAACAGATGGACAAATTGAAATCTTCAGTGAGCATGGTGAGAAAACTCAAACAGCTTGTGTTTCAAGACATTTGAGCTCCAGTTGAGTCAGTTGTGCAGTCATTAAAAGTTTAGTTTAATGTTATTTTATTGCCCAACTGTTCACTTTGTGCCTTTCTATGTTTTTCTTTTTATACAACAATTCCCTCACATGGTTGATTATTAGTAAAATACAAAGTTATCCAAGTTTGGACCTGATTATTATCAACTTAATAATGCTTTTTATAAAGCAACATATTAGTCAAACAGTAATAAGTACAGTATATTTTCATTAATTTATTTCCTAAATTTGCTTGTAATAAATATAGGATGTGAGAGATTTGTACCTATACGTCTGTGTAGAAGTTGATAAGAAACAGTATATACATTTCACAGTGGGTTTTCATCTATTTTGGGCCCTGTAACTTTTTAAATATTGAACTTGTTTGGGGAAAAAACTAATAGAAAATATACATAACAAGCTATATACTGTTCTCATGTGAATAAAACATTAAAATAAAAGCTGTATTTTCATTATCATAATTTACATGGTTAATTGATTTTACCTGATATCAGTGAGTGGTAAATTACTATACTTCAGCTAAGCAAGGATCAGATTCATCACCATATAGTTTTTTTTCATTCATTTTTTAATATATGCTTTTAAGTGGATGGTAATTATATCAGTAGAATGGCAAGTACACTTTTTCCATTATTCTTTCATGATGACCATGGGACGATAGAGATCAGACTACTTGGGGGGAGGGGGAGATGTAGTCATGTTGGTAAACATGAACCATTCCACAAACAACTCAAGAACACATGGTGTGCTGTAACTAATGATATCGCTCAGCAAATGAGAGGTGCATTTTGTTTAATATCATGCAGGCTATTGCCAATAGTAACTCCAGCTGAGATAATTTTCTAATTTGCTAAAAGAGATACATTTTTTGTCTGAGGAGCCAATTAGCTGTTTAGCTGAGAAGGTTGGATCTAAGGCTGAACCATACCTGGGAAAGGCCTTAAACACTGCTTCAAACTTCCTGTACACCATCTCAACCTTTGTCTTCACAGGATAGCTACACACCATCAAGAGGAAGAGATATCACGATGAATACAATATTTGAGGCCTCAGCTTCTTGCAATTTGATGCCAGTACATGGGACCTGAGTCAAAAGGAACAGGAAAAAAGGGCCCCACTTGAAATATCATTGGTAGTTGACAGAATTCATGGCCTGCAAAGTCTTTGGTTTTGATTATCAAACCTGAGATTCATCTCAATGCAGCGCACTGATAAGACTGCCAAAAGGGACAGGGCTGAAAAATCAGATGCAGGTAAATTATGAACTCCTAGGTTTGACACCCCTGTTCTGAACTATATATATGGAACCAATATCCATGCAGTGGTGATGAACCAATGCAGCACTACCTGAACATTCTTCCCCCACATATAGCCACAGGGCCAAACGGTTTGCCAGTTAACAGCTACGAAAAATAATAGTATGACACATGCAATGCATACATATACAAAATACACATATTGAATATTCACTCTTTCACACACTCTTTCACGCAAATCAGAGTGTGCTGTGGGGACCTGAAAAATGGTCCTCACAACGTCAAAATAACCGGTTTTCATCACATCGTCCCCACAATGTAATATAAACCTAATCCCGACACACACACAAACACTATATATATATATATATATATATATATATATATATATATTGTGGCACAGTTGAGTGGGACAGCACACAGGCATTGGTGGGAGTAAGCATAAGCCTTAGAGAGGCGATATTTATTGAATAATAATCTGGGTGAAGTCCAGATTAAAGGGTAGTTCACGGACTCAGGGACTCTGGGAGATAGCTGGCGGCTGGCTCTCTCCGTGCCAGGTTTGTAGGGTGAATGGCAGTGGGAATCTCTGAAAGAAAGCAAACAGTAGGGTGAACACCAACCCAAATGTCTGATTCAGCCCCTGGGCATAATGGGAGAGGTTATTTTAAAGGGAATGCGGACACCAAGAGAGCACTGGCAGCTGCTGTGATCATTTGTCTCTAACTGTGCATGGTTGTGGTGAGAGGCCCTGAGGCCGCTTGCTGGCCAGCTGTCCAAAACACTGGTCCTGAAGTTTTGACAGGCGGCTGCTGTCCGAAATGCTACGCCAAGCGCAGGGCCACCTGTCCATTGAACGGAGCAGCAAGCATGCATGGGTCCCAAAGGAGCTGTCGTAACAGAGAGAGAACAAAATAACAGAAAAATACATTCATTTAAAAAGTATAATGGGAGCTTGGCCATCATTTTTCTCCAGAGCAGTTTCAGTCTTTCTTGAAATGCCAATATATGAGCCCTGATGTATGAGAAATTGGGCCCTTCTTCACGAGTAAAAGCCTCTACTTCTTTGAGGCACTGAGGTGGAAAGTTTTATGAAAAACTTTCCATAAAATCGAGAACAGAAAAGATCAATGATGTTTTTAGATACAGTGACTGAGGAAGTCTTGCAAGAAATTGGACTTCATCTACTTATTCACAAAACCACATTTTTAAATTTGTTTGTTATGATCATCTTGGATGGGGGGGGATAAGAGGGCAGTGTGTGGCTCAGCAGGATTTGAACCTGTGATCGGAAGCTGACCAGTTCAAGTCTCAGGGCAAGAAGACTCGTGTCACTGTTGAGCCCCTGAAAAAGTCCCCTAACTAACTCCAGGAAAGCTGCATGCACTCACCTGTCTGTCTGTCTGGCAGCCTGATGTTGAGCAAGGTGGGGAAAGCCAAAAAGAGACTTCCCCACAGGGATCCTTAAAATTGGTAAAATTGACTCTTTGAACAGTATTGCTCGGGGGCTTGGATTTTGCACTCTACACTAGGGATGCACCGATCCACATTTTTTCACTTCCGATCCGATTCCGATACCTGAATTTAGATATCTGCCGATACCGATACTTTTCCGATACCAGAGCTCTATTTGCTTTAATATCACTATGATTATTATCATTATTGTTGATTTTATGAGGCTGTAATAAACTTCTCTACAAGCAAGTCTATGTATGTCCCAAAAAGCAACTTGAGGTAAGTATGAGGTTAGAAAACGGCAGAAATCCCATCCTGAAAACAAATATGCAACTTTAAGGGTTTAAATGGATATTTATTTAAATTTCAAGACAGGATTACTAGATACTAGTGCAATATACACCATCAAAGAAACAAACCCTGTCATATGAATTAAACAGCACAGATATAAATCACCACTAGGCAGCAACACAGTTTTAAAGTGTCAAACATGAAATAAAAGGGTAAACTTCCATACTACCACTCTCCAAATAATACAAAGGGCTGCTTCATCTGATCAACACAAATTAAGAACACTGACTCTTGTAGCATAAAAAAAAAAAGTTTTTCAAATATCAAATATTTGAAATAAAAAATATTCACACTATCAATAGAACAATGTGCATCTGATCAAAGTTTACTTTGCTTTTTGAATAATTCCAGAAGTGATTCTTAGCAGCTCTTCTCTTCTTTCTCCCCCTTAGTTAAAAAGTCCTCGTGCTCTCTGGAGTGGTGCTTTTTCAGGTGTTTAATTATATTTGTAGTGTTGAACGTCGCGACGGAGGTTCCACCTCTTGGAACAACGGCTTTGCAAACATCGCACGTTGCTGTTTTACTTTGCGGCGTTTCGACCGTAAAATGTTTCCACACAGCGGACATGTTGAATGGCACTCAATGCTAAACTGCTACCTGCAAACTGCAGAGAATTTCCTGAAAGGAGGCGTGTCATCTCTCTCAGTGTCTCATTGGAGCACAGACACGTCACCTAGCCCGGGATCACTTGTGAAGGCATTTCAGCAGACAGCATAATAGACATAACTCTGGATCCGATACTGGATTGGATCGGCCCCATCCCTACTTTGCATGTTCTCCCCATGCCGTTCTGGGGTTTCCTCTATATACTCCGGTTTCCCCCCCACTGTCCAAAGACATGCTGAGGCTTAATTGAGTTACTAAATTGCACATGTGTGAGTGAGTGTGCCCTGTGATGGGCTGCCCCCCCCCCATCCTGGGTTGTTCCCCACCTTGTAGCTTCTGAGATAGGCTCTGGACCCCCCATAACCCAGATGGATAAGTGGTTTGGATGGATGGTGCTTAATATTACAAAAAAGGTGATAACCCAAAATAAACTATAGCCAAACAGAACTTAGTATCTACAAATAGTGTGTGTCTACGAAGTCGGTGGTCTTGCTCCAAGTCGTGTTAACAGATTTTAATCTGCAAGAAGACAAATCATCTTTTTACCTAATTCATCCACAATAGCTCCTCTTTTAAAAAATGTTGCAGCTGCTGAGCTGTCCCTCTCTTCACCATGACTTCAGATCTTATTGCGTCCATAATATAGCAAAACAGAGGCATGTAGTGTATCCTGCTAACTGAATTTAATAACCATAAGAATCCACCAAATTTACACAGATCACAATACGCCTCGCTTTAATATTTTAGGAATACTACTAATCTGCTTATCAAATTTTATGGTGTAAGTAAACGTTCGATTAGTACCATAAAGCTGACATCCAGACCCATTTTTACACCCATCATATAAAGCCCTGGTGATTACTGTGCATGTGCACATATCACAATTAATTCGCAACGTGATATCGTGCAGCCTTAGTGACAAACAACTCTGTGGCAGCAGCCAAATCCTGCCGGTCTGTTATAAATAAAACCTCAAACTGGCCACCTGTAACCATATCTTTGCGGGGACCGCTCATTCAGGAGACTGGTCCCCATAAGGTAAAAAAAAATTGGTATTCATCACATTGTGGGACATTTGGTCCTCACAAGGTAAGGTAAATCTGGACCCCCCCCCCCCCACACACACACACACACACACACACAAACTAAGCTGGGTCCAAGAATCAGTTTCACAACTATGGAGGTGTGAGGCCACAGTGCAATACTACTGAGTCACCAGGCCTCCCATAATAAAAATACGCAACGATAAAATCTCACCCATTAAAAGAAAAGCCAAAGAATCAGAAAAGTCAAGACAAATAAGCTTAGATCTTGAGTGACAAGAAACTAAGAGTGGTTTTATTTACAAAGACATCCCATAATAAGTACCTAATAAAAAAAAAAGCCTGGGTTAAAAGCATTAATCAGCCAAAATGTCAAAACTGAAGAGCGGGCAAAATCAGAACCATGCTGATGTCAGGAGCATGGAATGTTATCGGGGACCTCTAGAATTCCCAGGATATAGGCCTTTGTAATTGCAGCACTTTCTGTAATAACCATGCTTTACTGAAACGGCGTGTCGCACGATGCTGCTGGAATCATGTGGGCCAACAAAGAGCAAGGAGGAATCCGGGGAACTCGCAGAAAAAAAGTGTTTTCAGCTCATTGATTAACAGCACGTTCTCCAAGGTTTTCAGGACAAATGCTTCTGAGACATAATGAAAGCTGACTTTTCACCGCAGGATTCTGCACAAGCGTGACCACCACGTGCTGACTATGGGGTCAGTGGAGGGGGGCACGGCTCTCTCGATGCTTCCCCCATCTGACCTGAAGTCCCTCCCCAGAAAGAACAAATGTGGGGGGAAACATATATGGATATCCGCCACCTGATAGATGAGGCTTGTCAAATAATATTGTTTTCCATGAATGTGATGTAGGGTGATGTTTCTTATGTGGGGGCCCAGTACCGTAGCACAGCCCTGGCACCAACAAAGTACACAGGGGTTGATGCTGAGGTAAAGCTGCAAGATACAAAGGACCAACCGTCACATGACCTGTCACATGACCTTCACATCACGTGACCTGTAACTGAAAGACCCCGATGGATTCAGGGGGAACTGCTGTTGTGACCTTACATGTGTAATAACCTGTGATGGACTGTCACTTGTCACTCCTGTATTTGATGCTAGTCTGTCTTTGTATAATTTAAGTCTTTAATAGTATGACTACCTACATATTTACTTTCATATATTGTTTACTTCTTTTGTATATTTTTTACTTTGTTTATGTATCAGCTTTCCAGCTGTATCTATTGTTTGCTTCATATTCTAGATTGCAGATGGCTTTGGGTGTTCCCAGTGGATCACAATGACAATAAAACCTCGGAAAATTAATCTCTACATCACTTTCAACAGAAACAATGGCCAAACAACAAGGGATACCTGAGAAGAGAATCAGAAATCGTAACGGGAAATGAAACCAAAGAAATCATCTCGGCATTCCATCACAGTGCCGTGACCTGGAACCCCCTGTCCACAGATGACGGGACTTTGCAACATAGCAAATGGAATGCAATTCTGTAAAAACGCTACGAATCATTACATCTAAAATGCTTTGTTGACCTGAAGCCCCTGAAGTGAACTCAGAGGAAGGGGTCTTATGACGTGTTTGCGGTGAGAATAATAAAATGGGTTTCGGAGTTGGACAGAGAACACACTGGTTAATTGGACTGGAGAGAATACAGGGCTGCTCTGCTTTTAATTTCTCTTAGCACACAATCCTGCTGTTTATGCTAAAAAAGAAGAGAAAAAATGCATACACACTCTGACCCACATTAACCTTCACTGATAGCCTCCTTACATAATTGTACCACCCCAGTGGGGTTTATCCCTAATCACGCCACAGAGAAGCTGAATAAGTACCATGTGCACCGAGGACCTTCCAATAAACCGGACAGCGAGTCCTGTAAACCGGACACTAAAGCCATAGGCACAATTCTCCCAGCACCAGGAGAGGAAGCAAAGAGTCGTCACACGTGGGAGAGGAATGTCTCACGCTAGGCAAAGATTGGCCTCGATTTGATTTTTTTTTAAACTTATTTAGCAAGACAATTTTATCCAAAGCGACATACGTTTTTTCAGAAAGCAGAGGGCCAGCAGTGAAACGACTTTGCCGACCATGGGATTCGAGCAACCGATCTTCACAGGTATAAAATCCTGACCTGCTGGGAGACACACTGCGGCCAAAAATATTTACCTTTTTCCAAACCAGCTGCTGCATGTATGCTGCCCACTACTGGGACATGGCTGACATCCTGTCATCTCCACATCCGCCCCTACCTACTTCCTACACGCCTGATAAACTGGGGACCACTCGCAGCCCAGTGACTCCAAAAAAAAAAAAAAGGCTAAACATCCTTAGCTCTGTTAATTTGGGGATGTTTCATATTTTACAGATAAAATATACAAACACAGAATAACTTGTTAAAACTATGAGAGAAGTATTATGAGATGCATTAAAAAGCAGAAAATGGATTTCCAGTTGCTAGGAGTGTGACTTGCAAGGAAATGCATAGCTTTGCTTAATTGTTCCAGTTGAATGACTTGATTAACCTCCTAAATTCATCTCAATGACCCACTGTAACTCTCAGCAAGCCGTGTAATTAAATCACATAACAAACAAAGGCCCACTTGTGCAGAACAGTGGGTCAGCCCCGAATGGAGCCTGTTTATTCAGATTAAGATAAAAATTACCCATTATTTGGACAAAAAATGTTATTTTTTTAAATGTACTGTGCACTAAAAGGACGCATTCACATGCATCAAATTATATTGGTCAAGTGTACAAACAACCCTAAATTAAGACATCCAACCACTCATGTTCAACATCAACTAGTCCAGTACAGAATCCCAGTGGGCATGGAGCATATACCAGGAAGCACAGGGCACAAGGCTGGGGTCCACCCTGGATGGGATGCAATGCAGGTCACACACTCACAGCCACACTATGACCAATTTAGTGACATCAGTTCCATTCCACTGGAAGGGACCAACATTTCTAACTCCTGGGACTGCAAAATGGTATTTTATCTGTCGAATTAAGGTTAATTTTAGGTAGCAAAAACACTTCCTAAACAGATGTCACAACAAATAATCCCAAAACAGTAACAGTCCCAAGTAAATCGGTAATAAAAATCATTGCAACCAGGGAGATCAGTGTAATTTTAATAATAATGCCATTCGCAAACAAGAATACATGTAAAACTTTTTATGTAACCCTCGTGTATCCACATCTTAAGCCTAGTTTCAAAAAATGTATCCTGCACAAATACTGTCTGTCAGATATAAAGTGAAAACAGTAAGGTATAATGATTATTCATCTGCACGATCGGCACGATCGTCAGATTGTGTTAATACCATGTCAATGCAGCGAATCCGGGACACAAATCCGCTAAATTGAATTTAATCTTCGCTTTGCTGTGCCAGGCCCCGGGTGAACCTTTAATTCATTCAGACTGCTTTGGTTCGGCTGACACAAGGTTTGAAATATGACGATAAAAGCATTGCTTTCTGTTTATTACAAAACAATGCTCATATCAGTCGGATTACCCAAAATATAAATATGGATATATTTAAACACCTATATAGGTAAGTTATTTCGTGTCTTGGATGCATTTACTTGATCAAATGAAACTATCCATATAATATTCTTTTCCACGTTACATTCCTTTAGAATGAAGGCAGCTGCGAGGAATGGTTACAAAAGCCGAAGGAAGTTGTTCTTGGGCTCTGCTTTGTCCTGGTGCAGTAAACGGGTGCAGATCACACGCTCTTCAGGCGCCCATCGAGCAGCACCGACCCTGAAAGCAGGAGCCCTGCGGCACGCGCCGGCCAGACGCGCTGAAATCACTGTGTGCGCAGAAGCGAGGGATCGCCAGCAAAACACCATACAGTAAATATAGTAAAAGACTTTTAAAGCGTGTGACTTGCATCGATTTGTGTAGGTGTGTAAACAAAGTTCCCCCCGGGTTTTTCCTGCTCCGCTTTGTGAGAGCTATCCCGGGACGTCATTCATTACCCAAGCAGGATGTGACAGGCTGCCTCCAGGAAAGTTTTACCCAGCGCCGTCAACTATTTAAATGCGTCTCCCCAGTAAGAAAAGTGAGCAGTCGGGCTCAGACAAAAGCGATATGGGGCCGATGGCCGTCCAGCATCCCCAGAGTCTCCTGTACCATCATTGGGACGCAGATCCCACTTCCCTAATGTATGCATTAAGTTTATGCATGGGTGCCGGGAGCACAAACTCACCCGCCTTCTCATGATCATATCCCACGACGATCAAATAATCGGCCAGCCTCGCCATGATCGCGTCCCTTTCTCACGGCATCTATCGGGACAATTCAGCATTTTGGTCTTCCTAAGAGGACAGCCATGTTTGACACTGGTGGCGGCATTGCGCCTGCGTGCGACAGGACAGAAGCGCAGGCATGGGCGTGGGGTGTAAACGGAGGAAAAACCCAGCACCGGGTATCCCGAGCCCGCAGACGGAGTACGGTGGGAGGTTAATATGGCCAGGGATCAACCATATGGAGGTGTATACCGACGTAAAACACTCAAACTTTGCATGGGTTAGAGAAAATGTTTCCTGTTATAAGTGGATGGGGTAATTACGGTTGGGAAATTATTTCCTTTGAGGGGGGTGACCGTAATGTCGATCAGAATGTTTATTTAAATTAAAGCTATCGCTAAACATGAGGTGGCCGATTTATAACCGACTTTATAATTAAATAAACAAGAAAAGTACCTTTGTTTATATATGAAAATGTTTGCATATAAACGTACCCGAAGATCTAATTGACTTCAGGAACGACCCCTCTGTTGCCCCTGACACAAATACACGTTGGTATCATTCTTTCTCATAAATCTAAGTTGCCAGCAATATTTTATTAGGGAATATTTCGGGAAAGTAGTGATTTTCTTTGCATAGCAAGCAAAGTGTTCACAGCCTGAGGGGACTCCTAAGTGTTTGCAGAAAGGTTTGCAAAGCACAATTAGGTGTAATTCTAGTGTTGCTGCAAAGAGTAACAGGCAGATCTTAATGAATGTCACCTATAATGTCAGTGGGTTTAAGTGAAATATTCATAAAATTACAGATTAACAAAGTTTGTCCAACCTACAAATAAAGGTTTTAAAGTTTATTTACACTGTTAATCATGCAATTAACATTTAAATCACATCCACAAACTTTTTAGTCTTCTTTTCTCAGTGAGAGTCTTGATGACAGATCAGCAAATGGGAGTTAAGGCCCATCGATGAATTCACTCTGCTGAGAATGGCATTTGAACCAGCGACCTTCTGATTATGGGCACAGCATACTCACACACCGCCCCCCAGTGGGACGTGCCTGGAACTCCCTTGGGGGCCATCCAGGTGGCATCGTTGTCAGAACCACCTCAGTTAACTCCTCTCCATCCAACAGGGCAGCAGCCATCTTCTGAGGTCCTTCTACGTCTCTGAACTCCTCACTTTATCAAGGAGAGTGAGTCTTGACACCTACAGCACCCCTACCAGCAGATTCGCAGCTACTAAAGTCAAAGCCACCAGATACCGGCACAGTTTCTCACCCCTCTTTTACAGTAATTGGTCTGCTAACATCAGACTCTTTGCCCTTCAGTCAGCTGTGAGCCCATAACGCTTCCTGTCACCCTGTTTACTTGCATTCACTGGTCATTCATTTCACTATTACTTCCATCTCATGCTGCATCTGACTGTAGGTAGGCAGTGTAGTATTAAAAGTCTTTGTAAAACTCTGTTTCGTGTGTGCTCAGTTTAAATTGTCTTAAATTGCTTTCTGTGTTAGACCACACCCACCACGACAGACTCCTTATATGTTTCATATAATTGGCCAATAAAAATCTGATTGTGATAACTCAACTCTCACTCCACTACCAGGGTCTTCCCCACAGAACCGATTCTCCCCCCTCATCCAAAGGGAGCGCCCCCCTCTTCTCTGACAGAGCTGCTCTGATGTGGCCACAGACTTGGAGCTGCTGATTCTCATGCCTGCTGCTTCACCCTTAGAATCAAGGTAATCGGGTGTGTGTTGGAGGTCCTGGTTGGATGGGATCAGATGCATTGCATCTCCAGCCTAAAGCAGGGATGTCACATCTCTCCCCCTTACCAGATACCCTTCTAGCCATCACTACATCTCGATATCTTGTCCGTAAAAAGTAGAAACAGGAATGGAGACAAGACTCACCTCTGCCACTCTATACAGCCTTGATTTTTGGTAGAGTATAAAGACTCAGCTCTTACTACATTCATACACCCAGTACCGCTTTTCAAGCATTTTATAAAATTGCAACATATAGAACTACTTAAAAACCAAAGAAAAATGCATAAATTGAATTATTGATTAAAAATAATAATCAATGAATATATACCGAAGTTTCCAGTTATCCATCCAGGGTGTATCCCAGCCTTGTTCCCTTTGCTGCCTGCGATAGCCTCCAGCCTCCCTCTTCCCCCGCCCCCGTGATCCAGGATGAGCAACCCGTAGGTTGGATGGGTGGACAGCCAGACGCAGAAGTCTCCGCTGATGCTGACGGAAGGTCCTGTTTCACCTTTGTTTTAATATTTAGACAACCAATCCTAGTTCAAACGAATACTAAGTTAATAAAGATTGCAAATCACTATAAGCAGCAAATAAAACTCACTTATGTTTGCTTAATTTCATTAATGAGTCATTTTCCAAATGATTTCTCCTCTGAAACTTTTAAATACATGACTTCTTGCAGCCATAAACATGCCGATGCTTTACTAGAACTACAAAGGACACACGATGTTTTGATTGAGATTGCAGTTGAACTCTTGCTGTTGATGTTGTTTGTATCTTTATTTGTTGACATTCCAACGGAATCATTTAATCTAAAAAAGCCTTTAAAGTATTTTTTTCTACAGTGTTACTAGTCGGTCTCAAAAGACCACAGCACTGTTTGCATATATAGATAATTCTTTTGCAATATGTAGCACCCTCTATTATAACAATACAATAAAAATCACATGACTGGTGATTAGGTAATTTCTTAATCAAAATACTTCCGTGATTACCAGAAGAGCTTTATTCTAGTCCTTACATGCTTCTTTATCCTAATGTTATGCTTGTCACAAAGAGGCAGGGACCAGCCTATTATTCACAGGAATGGCTAGATGTCAAGAAAGTGATCCAGAGGGCGACTTATAGATGTCCAGCCAATGTTTTAGAATAGAGAGTGAGTTAGATAGAGCGATAAGTGCATGGATGATTTGATGTTAACTTGGAAGTAAGCAGAATGTTTTATGGATATTAGGTTAGCAATTATAATATTTGCAATGAATGTCACTAGAAGATCTCATCCATTTCAGAATTTATACTGTCCAGTAAAGAGGATTTCTCCCATCTTTCTGACCTCAGGGATAGGAACAGTGAAGCCCTGAGCTTTACTAAACATTCAGGTGCTCAGCTGTTGCCTTTTTTCTGGGATCACATTGCCATTTTCATAGTGGAAAAAAAGATTACAAAAAATAGATACCATAAAACATCACAGTTGACAAAAATCCCGGAGAGAGCCATGACAGTCAGTCCTGTGCAGACTTGCGCCCCCTGGAGGCCAGTGGGCCTCACTCCCAGAATAGAGCAGGGCCCTGGGGCCAGGCTGCACCCATTCAGTCATGGGGCACGTGCTTACGGTGCAATCATTGCCAGGGGAGCCAAGCAAACAACAGCTACATAAACACATCAGAAACAATTGCGCAAACGCACAATCGCATACCATATAAGGCTAAAAATCACTTGTACACTCAGATATTACCGTTATGCTGGAGGCAGCTGTAATTATAGAATTGTCATTGAGTTATTATTGAGTCACACAAAGGATTTTTGTTGTTGTCTCGTTCCCGTGTTTGCAGTACAAATCACTTTCTGTAAAATACGTGTAAAGGTCGGGAAGGTGCTCTGTGGAATCGGAGGCTGTCATTTCAGCATAAACAGGGTAAATTTGAATGTTTTTCGACAAAACAAGATTATAGACATGAAGACCCATGAGGACCCTTGCGGACAAACGGGCCACGCAGGACAGGAAATCGTCTGGCCGCAAGTATTTTTTCCTGCTTGGAGCAAATTTATCAAAGCTCTCGGCGCACAAAGAGCCCGACGTACCTCTGGCATTTCCACACGGAACCAGTAAGCAGCGTTTAATGGCAAGAGCTGCTCTAATGTGACAGTAAACCTTTCCCCAAGGTATTCCACAGCAGTGGCAGTGAGTGAACCTTCAGTAACTGGCACTGTACGCGCTCTGATGCATGTGCCGCCAGGGGCGTGCGATCGACATGTGCTCTACGACCTTCGGTGACATATGCATTGTTATACTCATAAACATGTTCCCTGTCCGTGGCCCTGGCAGCCATCTGTCCCCACGATGGCTTTAGCTCACCTGAGAATTCACTCGATTTCCGGCATGATCCATTATGGCTGGCTGTTTTTCTTGGGAGTTTTAGAAACGTGTGTTTCTGTCATTTAGCCGTTAAAGCCAAAACCACATGCTGTACGGACCGGGAATGCCTGCCGTTTCAGTCGGGCCCCTACAGGAATTCATTCATTAATGACTTTCCACAGTAGCACAGCAAATGAATAAATACTAGTTCAGAGAAATAGTGGTCGGACATATGAGATTCCAGTATCACCTGTAAATGGTGCAGGGTGAAATGGGTTTGCACCCATTGCCAAGCTGCAGTCACATGACAGCGTAATCGTTTACTCTTAAACGTTCTCCACGTAGATATTGTTGCACCAAACATTTTTGAAATTGTCAAGAAATGAGTCAGTGTCCTAGAATGCTTCATCAGGTGACTAAGCACTCACCCCTGGTCACCACCAACCTCTTCTAATCTTTGGTACCAGTCTAGGTTTCAAGCTTCATTAATTTTTTTTTTCCAGAACCTTCCCCAAATTGCAAGAAGATATTTTTGTTCTCCCCATTGATGAAACATCCGTAAATAAAAAAATAGGATGGCAGTCAGCACGGTGCATTTATAGAATCGACAGTAATGAAAAGCGGGGCTGTGGAATGGAACCAACACAGAAATAAATGCACTCTTCTGGAAGATCAGCCTCAAAAACATTCAGTATCCAGACGGGAAACTCACAGCGGAGTCGGCTTTAAATGACCCGTAACGAGGCATGAAGTCACTTTCAGCTGTAAGAAAGCAAAACTGCATTGTGCGGTGCGTGCTTCACTGAGTCAGAGCCGCGGCCCTGGATTCCTCTCAGCGGAGCCGCGATTGCATCGCCTCGTTGGCTGGGAGCCATGTGCTGGCTGTCCGTTAGCGAGGCCCCGCCCACCCTGCCTTTAAAAGCTCAGGCGTCGCTCAGCGAGCTTCAGACATCTAGCAGAGCGGAGCAGCCGCCTCGCACTCTCTCCTCTATACGGACTCCATCCATCCATCCATCCATCCATCCACCCACCCACCCATCCAGGCGGGCTCACCCTCACAAGCACAAGCCAGGTACGTCTCCTCCTGCTCTGAGATTCTGCTCCCTGCATCCCTGTGCCACTGTGGGGGAAACCGGCTGTCTTACTAATCCGGATGTGCATCCCTGATTGCAGGAGACAGAGGTGTTTATGTGTGTGTGTGTGTGTGTGTGTGTGCATGTATATGTGTGTGAGGAGGGGGGTTATCCTGTGTATGGTATACCTAGAATAGAACCCCCCCCCACACCTTTAGCTGTGCTGAAGTGGCAGGATGGAGGAAGCTCTGTGAGGTTTCCTGACCGCGCATGGGGGTGGTTTCACATGACAATGCATAACTCCAGCCGCAAGCAAACATAACAACATGTGTGAGCAGCTTGACTTTTGAACTGTGATGTGTAAGCAAATGTAAGGACTGGGGAGAGACTCAGGCTTGTCCTAGATCTTTCTGTGGTGTGTCGGTGCCTGGAGGTCAGGGACAATGTTGTTCTAATCAATATACCATCCTGTCTTAACATTTCAGGAACAAGCAGCTGCTCGGCAGGGCGAAATGAGACTTCAGACTGTGCTGTCCCTGTTGCTGCTGGTCAGCATGGTGGCAACGCTGGGCGCTGCCACGCAGAATCTGGGCTCCGAGATAAGAAGCAGGTGGGCCCTCCCACAGTTTTGCAGAATACTTCCTCGCGGCTCTGTTTTTGCGCCGGGCTTCCCGCCGCCTGCCAAACCCGCCGGTGGTTTCTGACGACACGTTTTCCCCTCTTTCAGATTTAGCGTGTGGTTGATGAGCAGAATGAAAAGACATTCCGAAAAGGCAGCGACCCAGGAAGAGCAGCCAGAGCTGCTCGTCAGAACAGAAGACGTTAAAGACACCTTGAATGTCCATTCCAGGTAAGAAGATTATGGTCTCGTGTGACACCTCTTAGAAAAATTTAGTTAGGAAACAATAATTTTCTGAAGTCAAACCTCGCACAGAACCAGTAGACCTCTGAACCATCGAGGAAGATAAGGCTTCTGTATATTCTTTCATATGTTCAGTATATGCACATTTCTGCATACATATTATGGATGGCTGACCTGTTATGTCTTATACACGTGGATTAATGTCCTCCTCTTCCTCCCTCCTCTTCATCACAGCCCCTCTGACTTCAATGTCCGGGTCAGGAGGTCCAAAGGCACCTCCAACCAGAGCTGGAGGCAGGGCTGTCCCATCGCTACCTGCACTGTGCACATACTAGCACACCGACTCAGCGAGCTCAATAACCATCAGAATGCTAACAGCGCCCCCTTGGAGAAGATCAGGCCAGGGGGCTATGGCCGGAGACGGCGATCGCTGGCTGGTGGTCGCCGCCAGGGGGCGCCATTCCTGCAGACATGAATTACGGATTGTCAGCGCAGAGCCGAAATACAACCCAACTCCACCACTGAGAATGTGGGGGACAGGGGGAGGGGGGACAGGAGGGTTATTTATCTTGAGGGCTCATCACCCAGCAGGAGAGTGGGGGATTTGCACGGGGGGGGAGGGTGGGCACAAGGACTACCCCATACGGTGTAGAGGAGCATCAATGCCAAAGAACTGTGGGGCATCTGCTCCCCCCTCCGAGGAAGGATTGGACAGCAGGACTCTGTGGTGCTGTGTCATGCCCCAGGGCTCCACACGTCATGTGACAGCCTGGACCTCACTGTCACCTGATAAGAGTCTCCTTGGAAGGACAAGGCAGACCTTATATAGAGACTCCAAAATGTGCAATGCATGTTGGGAAAGGATACTGGAGTGATGCGCAGAAAGCTACCTCCAGGGCGGCGATATACTTGAACTTATTTCTGTCAAAGAATGTGCAATCTGTCTATGTATATAAATATATTTTATATATTGACCTTTTATTGTATATAAGATGAAGTATATTAATAAGTCATTATTTATATGTTTTATATATGTCACTTGTACTCACGGAGAACTATTTTTATACATGAAAAATCTATAAGGGCATTGTATCATTGAAATTGTTTCATGGAAATATTGTTTAAACTTGTCGTAATCCAAAAAGCAGCATTGTTCTATTCCATCCTGTGTATGTATAGTTTATCCTAGATGTGTCTGCCATTAAACTTTTGCTGAATGATTGACCTGTAGCTGCCTGTTTTGCTCTGGTGTCATTGTGCACCGTATTATACCCCACATGGGTCATGTGATTTATACAGGGATTCGGGACATGTGTATATACCCCCCCCCCCCCCAGACAGGCTGGCTGCATTCCTGCTCCGCATAGTGCATATCTGCTCTCTGCCCCCCCCACCCCAAACATATATGCACACACACACACCCTAGTCCTCAGCCAGACATAACTAGTCTCATCCGGCCTCAGCCGGCCTGGCAGCTTCCAGGGGGGGTGGGGGTCTGGGATCAGGGCGGCTTCATCCATCCATGCTTTCTCCTCCCTGTCTGTCAGAGGAATGCTGTGGGGTCCCGGGCTCACTTTCCCAGCAAGTCAGTATTCCTGTCGACCAGCAGGGGGCAGAGCACTGCACACAGGAGCTGCACTAGGGGCTGTCCTTCATCAGGACAGCATCTGTGTGAAGTTTCCCAAGCCTGCAAACTGTCTGAAAGACTTTGCAGTGTGAAGCAGAGCTTCACTCAGAACCAGGAGGTGCAGCGATGGCAGATAGTCTATTCAGACATGGGCATCGCCACCATTAAACCTGAAGGGGACGTGTCCCTCTCACATTTCATAATTATTTGTGGGGGGGGGGGGGGGGGGGGGGGGGGGGGGGGGGGGGGGGGGGGGGGGGGGGGGGGGGGGGGGGGGGGGGG
>JAABNX020000021.1:20647590-20658397 GCA_015163995.2 Mormyrus lacerda | reverse complement strand
ACGCCTCCCTACCCCCCAGTTCCCACAGGGTCTCTGTGCTTCACTTTCTCCCACGAGTGCTTCGAAACTCATGGATGGTGGAGAGCAGGCTATCCGGGTGGCTTTCGGTTTTTGGACGAAGATACGGAAGGAGGGCAGAGAGGGAAGTGAAAGTGTAAAGGGGGGAGGACAGGGGAAGCGGTGAGGCGCTGAGCTCAGTGCACAGACAATAAGGAAGCGAGTGAACATCTGAGAGAGCTGTAGCTGGCAGTCGATGTGTGCGAAGGAGAGAGGAGCTTCTGTGAGGTCTACACTGAGGTCTACACTGATACCACCTGATCAGGGAAACATCTGTTTCTGTCTGCCAGAAAGTATATACTTCTGCTGCTTTTCTGCTGGGTGACTCGCATAGAAAGTTTTGTTTTATGACACTCATCCTGGTTGCTATGAGACTGTTGATAGCGCTATGAGCTGGGGTAAAACTAACTATATGCTAAAGTGTGATCCAACCTGTTTTGGTGATCTATGTATGGGGGAGGGGGGGCATATACTTTTGTATAAGCTCAAGAATCCATTATTGCGCCAGATGAGACACTGTGTGCTTGTGTTTAATGGTACACCTGCCCCCTCAGTTATGAAAGGAATGGGTAAACACACAATAGGATTTGTCGTCATGGAAATAGGTCATGGGAATCTGCACATAGGGCCCCCTAGTGCCCAAATATTAGCATTGCTGGGACTTAAATTATAACAGAAACATGTTTTTTTTGTGGCTCTTTCTCTGGGAAGCAACCAAGATGCCTGCAGATGTGGTGCTGGTCTGAGCGACTGGCTAAGATGTTCCTGGCAGAGAACCACAGAGCACAAGGCTGGGGTACATCCTGGTAGAGGATGACCAACCGATCCATCCTCTGTTGGTGTTTTAAAGACATCAGGCAGCCTAACTACATGTCTTTGGACTGCAGGAGGAAATCGGAGTACCAGGAGGAATCCCACGTGAAGTGGGGAGAAAAAGCAAACTCGCGAATTAACCCCCAAATGTTGGAGGTGTGAGACAGCAGTGCTGCTCTCTGAGTCACAAAACCACCCCCGTGTTGTTTGTGTCAAACAATATTTGCTTTTGAAAGCAAACTCTATTGTGTGTTTTTACCACACCTTAGGGCAAGGCTTTGAATGCTTTCCGGCTACTCGCTGACAAAAAGTCACCCAGAATAAAATCACTCCAAAATGTCGGCTTTTCGTGGGCATGGAAATGGGCATTTCAGTATAATCTCCATAGCACTAAGAACCATGCAGTCCATTTACATTGTGCTAGGCATTTGCAGTCCTGTTGCAGTTATAATTCAGTTCATTTATACTATTGATAGTAGTCATACTGTTTGACACTGCATCTTACTCAGGTGCTCACTGAGTTTTTTGTGGGCATCAGGCGTCGTGTAGTTATTAACAGCTGACGTCGTATTACGCATCACACGCACATCCCCGCGAGTGAACAACCTCTCAGTAGGGTCTGTATGCAATTAATTATGAATCAATTTATGTATGCAATGGATGTATGAGCTCTGACATAACTTCCAAAGGTCTGCCATTATATTTTGTCCTACGGTAGATGAAGAAAAAAACTGCCCTTTGCGGCACTGCGTGTGATTGATGCTCGCGTTTGACTGCGGCCATGGAGATAACAGCGGCTGTTACTGTGGATAAGCCGGGATGGTGATGGTGCGATGAGGTCGCAGCTTGATGCGTTTCCCATGCAGGGATCTGATAACGAAAGTCCGTTTACATATTTTCTATGACACTGACGTCTGCCGGCAGAAATGCCTCGGTTTCAGCGACTCTCGCTGGACGAGGTGGATGCGGACGTACGCCAGCTGGCTGAGACCGGCTTCAAGGGCATCAGGGAGACCATGGCCCTGTACTCGGTCCCAGAGGAATGTCCCATCAGTCTGAAGCAGGCCAGGGAGAGCGAGCTGCAAAAGGAGCTGGCTGAGCAGAGCTCCAAGGAGAGATCCCAGAGGTGAGTGCCGTGCTCCCACCTGCCCCTCGCACATACCACTATCACACCGATATACTTTATGTCTGTTTGTCTACTGCACCATATGTCTGTGTGATGTTTGATCCGTGTGAACTGTGCCCAGACAGAACATGCAGAGTAAGATTTTCATTGTATGGTGTAATTGACTGTTTTATTGTGCATATGACAATGAAACTCCTAACCCTCCTTAATCTTCCTTGCCCTGCCTGTGATTTTACCAACAAACAAGTTGTAGCACGAACCTAAGATATGACACGTGGTTCCATGCTGGAGATGTTGCCACAAGCTCTGCTTCAGTATCCCCTTCACATTCGTGAGGGTGAGGGGTGCAAGATCCCCGCAAATGTAAAAATTCATGAATAATACGTGACCCCCCCCCGTCCTTAATCCATAACAGTCTGCTAGTCTGAACGATGACATAAAAAGTCTATTTATTAGCAATTTCTAAACAAACTGTATTGTACTGCACTGCAAGTCAAATTACTTTGTCATTTCCAAGGCCTTTTTATGCGTGAAATGCTGGATTAACACCTGAGTGAGGCTTGGTTACCGAGACAAATATGCGTGCCGTCCCCAAACCAAGACTTTTAATGTTTAAGATGTAAATGCATTTACATTAACAAATATTATGTATTAGTATTATTTATATATTATATGATTTTATGTGACCAAATCATTTTCAGTACTGATTTTGGCTAATGCATCATCTGCGAGTTTATGCGATTTTTTAGCAAGTTCCTGTTTCATTGTTTACAACCTATCACATTTCTATCGGAGCTTCCCATTAAGCCACTGTGGTTCCAGCACCAGAGGAAGCTAAATTATCCCTGTGAAATATATCAGTGCACCTGGGCTCTCCATCCTAAGACCTCTTCACCAACTTTGTTGTTACAGGAAGAAGAACTTCCAACTGATACGGTCCCAGTCCATATCGCAGCAGATGACAGGTTCCCCTGACGTCCCCAACTACGTGGAAACTCCTGGGGTCATTTCTGGCATCATGCCGCCCAATGTCCCAGAGTACCAGAGGGTCACCATCAGTGGGGACTACTGTGCTGGGGTAAAGAGCACCTCAACCTGCTACACCATTGTTTCCCAATGTGGTCCTCTGAGACTCACAACCAGTTTGCGTTTTTGCACCCTGCCAGTTCCCTGTGAGACATTCCACATTTTTGCTCCCTCCCAGCTCCCTGTGAGACATTCCACATTTTTGCTCCCTCCCAGCTCCCTGTGAGATATTCCACTATTTTTGCTCCCTCCCAGCTCCCTGTGAGACATTCCACATTTTTGCTCCCTCCCAGCTCCGTGTGAGACAGTCCACATTTGACCAAAAACATGGACTGCTGTGGGTCCCCAAGGACCAAATTGGGAAACACTACAATATATCCATACCTTGTTATCCCTGCACGTCCCTTCAACTAGTTACACGTTTCCCAAGATCCCCCCGGGGAAATAGGGCCGTAACTATAAATCAGTATGGTTTGCCGCATAGAGTCACCTGTATCAATTACTCTCATTCCCACGTCATTCATTTTCCAGTTTTGTTCAATTTATGCCGAATCATGCTGCACTGTATCAACAAGCCATATTATTTGGGACATCTGATAAGGTTTAATACCAGTTCTGTGTCATATTCACATTAGGTTTATGGGTTCCATCCCAGCCAGATGTGGTCAAGTCCCAGAACTGGCAGACAGACACAGTCTAAACGTCTTACTGCAGTTGCAACCTCCTAACCCATTACATATTCCCTGAGGCATGGTGCTAAAACACAGGTGGAAATGAAGAAGATACCCCATTTGCCCTCCTCCGCAGACCACGGTGGAAGATTACGAGCAGGCCGCCCAGAGCATGTTGAAGGCGCTGCAGATCCGGGAGAAGTATTCCAGACTGGCCTATCACCGCTTTCCCAGGATCACCGCCAAGTTCTTATGCAGCGCAGGCAACAAGACGTGGACAGCGGATGATGAAGTCCTGCCAGGTGCCTGGCCAGAACGAAACCCACCACGTGTGACCACAGCACCCACATACACCCCCCGTATGACATCACTGGGCGACATGTGATTGTGCACCGTCACCATATTGTTTTGCTGTGTGTCCTTCGCAGCCACCTACACCTCTCTTAGTGAAGGAGAGGACCCATACAGTATGGAGGATATCCCAGAGGACCTGCACTACAAATTGCACCTGCAGGACGGCGTGGTGCACGTGTACGAGAATGCGGATGGCTTGCAGCAAGGCCAGCCTCGCTGCCTGCCCTATCCCGACCTCCAAACCTTTGTCCTCGACATGAGCCAGGTGCTCTCCATGATTGCCGATGGGCCCATGTGAGTCACGTGAGCACTTGTGAAAATGTATACAATCATCAAGCTGGGCAGCATGGTGGTGCAGTGGTTAGCACTATTACCTCACACCTCTAGGACTTGGGCTCAAGTTCCTGCTGGTGTTCCATGTGTGTGGAGTTTGCATGTTCCCCCCATGCTGTCATGGGGTTTCCACCAAGTAGTCTGGTCTGCCCACATGGTCTAAAAACATGGTATGGTGAATTGGAGTTACCAAATTGCCCATAGGTGTGCATATGTGAGTGAATGCTGTGTGAGTGTGCTCTGTGATAGGCTGCCCCCCCCCGTCCTGGGTTGTTCCCGGCCTCATGCCCATAGCTTCCGGCTCTGGACACCCGTGACCAAGAAGGATAAGCGGGTTGGATAATGGATGGATGGATACTCTTGATACTCTTGTTTTCATAGGTAGAATCTAACTCAATGTGATCCCACCTTTCCAGCACAGTCTACACTGAGACCTTGAAGCTGCAGTCTTAAGCACACCAATGCGGTTGCTGCTCTGTACAGAAGGTCACAGCAAATAAGTAACAAATATGAGGAGGTGATATGTTTATCTCCACTGTATCTGCTTGCAGTAAGAGCTTCTGCCACAAACGCCTGAATTTTTTGAGCTCAAAATTCTACCTGCACGAGATGCTGAATGAAATCGCTGAGCTGAAGGAGCTGAAACTTGTGCCACACAGGGACTTCTACAACGTCAGGAAGGTCGGTGTAAAATACCCCAGAAACGCAGAGTTCAGTGCACACAATGACTTGTTGATAGTGAAAGCCCAGTGAGATCCAGCTTAAAGATTCATGGCCCATTCCAGAAAAAGGAATTTGGTAACAAGATCGCAATTACATTTACAACCTGGATCCACGTAGTGCAGATTTTTGCTTGTGATTACTTGAAGAGTAATTTGCTTTATCTGACATAAATTACTTGCTAAGTAAAGGACGATTGTGGGATTGTATCCATTAGTTACTGGTCATGCCACTCTGTGGTTTTGGAACACTGGTGTCCTGGCATTACCACGCCATCTTACTTACCTGAAAATGGTGTCGGAACCTCACAGGTGGACACCCACATCCACGCCGCTGCTTGCATGAACCAAAAGCACCTGCTGAACTTCATCCAGACCACCTTTGAGGAGGAGAAGGACCGCGTTGTTCTGGAGAAAGGGGGCAAGAAGTTGACCCTCAAGGAGGTCTTTGACAATCTGAAAATGCAGGCCTACGACCTCACAGTGGACTCCCTCGATGTTCATGCTGTGAGTACAAATGCCTGGTCACTATTACTTAAAGCAGTCATGTATAGTGCATTATAGATACCTTCATAATAAATTATAAAAACAGCTATATAAGGCATAACACATTATAACCATGTTTATTACGCATTATGAATGCTCTATGAAGCTGCCATCTACTGTATAATGCACTATAAATACCTTCACAATGCAGTACAAAACATCCTTAATTGTCGTACTGACCATTATAATGCATTATGAAAGTATCTATAGTGCATTATTGATGAGAGCTTCATGAAGCATTTTTAATGCATAATAAACATTATGCGTTATGTCTTTTTATAAATAGTTATAGTCATACTTATAGTTTTAATACTTTATAAATACATCATAATGCATTTTGAAGGTATCTACTGTATAATGTATAATGATGACTGCTTTAAGTAAAGTTTTACCGATTTTTTTTGCTGCACATCAGCACCTGAAACTATCAGTAAAAAGATTCCCATTTGGCGGAGTTTCTCCTATTATAAACACTGAGCTCTGTGTTTTCCTTCACTTTCAAGTGGCCATATTGGGTCATAGTTCCCTCTGTCTTCCTTCTCTGCTTCCAGGGTAGACAAACATTTCATCGGTTTGACAAGTTCAACTGTAAATACAACCCTGTTGGAGCCAGTGAGCTACGAGAGATCTACTTGAAGACTGACAACTACATGAACGGGGAATACTTTGCCCGCATGATTAAGGTACCGTTGTAGTTGGTATAAGATGCCACAAGGTCACAAGCCCGAGAGCCAGAAATTCAACATGCTAGCAGTGCAGCTATTGGATCGGTCAGTTTTTATGGGTCAGCTTCATGTAAATAGTTTCCTGTTGTCTGTTTAAGAGAGTGGGACTTGCTGTTTGAGAGAGTTGAATAGTATTTCCAAAGCCAAGAATATGCTTTGAAGGACATCCCAAGCCACTTGCAAATTACTCATACAGTATACTGTACGTTTACCAGTTAGTTCAACAGTTGCAGACTTTAGTGTTAATCCGAGCACACGGTTATGCTTCAGATCCTTGCGTACCTGCTTCCCACACTGTCGCCCTGGCATGATTTGAAATTGGATTCCTTCCACGACAGGAAGTGGCCCGTGACCTAGAGGAGAGCAGGTACCACTATGCAGAGCCCCGTCTGTCCATCTACGGGCGCTCTCCTAGCGAGTGGCAGAGCCTGTCCCGCTGGTTCATCCAGCAGAAGATGTACTCTCCTAACATGCGCTGGATCATCCAGGTGCCCAGGATATAGTAAGTAGTTTAATGCTAAAGAACAGATGCAGAGAAGTTGATGGCAGTGTCAGTCAACTCATTCGGAGACATAGGCGGCTGCATAGGGCACCTATTTCGGGGGGGGGGGGGGCAATTTCACTTTGTCTTGGATGGGAGGTGCTGGTGGTAAAACGTCGGCGTCGGTCAGTGCTGCCTACAGTTGTCACACCCAGATTTCTTTGACAGTGACATTTTCAGAGTAAAGAAGTTAATACCGAACTTCGCAAAGATGCTGGAGAACATCTTCTTGCCTCTGTTTGAGGCTACGGTGGACCCTCAGCAGCACAAGGAGCTTCACGTCTTTTTGAAATACGTGAGTTTAAAAAAGCATGCTGTGCAAATCTCCTCAACTCTGCTAGTGTTCCAAAAACAGGAAGGAGATAAAGAAGAAGGACGAATTTGCTTAAGTTCTAACACCCAAAAGTGTCACAGTTTTTTTTTAAAGGAAAGATGAATGGTATCATTCAGACTTTGTTTCAAAGCAGCATAACAACTCTCCTATCTTTTGCGCTCCAACTGTAGGTCACGGGCTTTGACAGCGTGGATGATGAATCCAAGCACAGTGACCATGTATTCTCCTATAACAGCCCAAAGCCAGAAAACTGGACCATGGAAGATAATCCACCCTACAGCTACTACCTTTACCATATGTATGCCAACATCATGGTGCTCAACAACCTCCGAAAGTAAGCGGTCGCTGCTTGCAGGCTCTGCCCATTCTCACAAACATCTATTGGTCACAGACTTTCATGCTGAACTAATACTGAAGAGAGCCATGCTTGTGTGATTTGCATTAAAATCTCTCACACCAAAACAGTGCCCCACACACACCTGTTGCTGGGTAATGGGAATTCAGACTAAAACGGGTCCACTCCTCTTGTAGGGAGAGAGGTCTCAACACCTTCCAGTTCCGTCCACACTGTGGTGAGGCCGGCTCCATCACCCATCTGGTGTCCGCCTTCCTCACCGCCGACAACATCTCCCACGGCCTCAATCTGAAGCAGGTATGTGCCTCCTTTACCTCGTTTCCACCAGCATGGAGCCGGTTCTGGTGCCGGTGCTAGGCTGCTTCTCACTTGGTGCCTTTTGAGAACCTGCCTGTGTTTCCACTGGTTTCAATAAAGAACAGAATAGAAATGTTATGAAGTGAGAGTAAAGTGAAGGTTCATATGAATTCCGAATGTTTATAATTTATTATTAAGTCTGGCCAGCATTTTTTTCCACAGAACATTTTTTTTCCAGAAAAAAAAAGATTTAACATCATTCTGCTAATAAGCTAGAAAATTGTTTCTCTCCTAGCACTGTCGATATTAGACAAAACTATATCAGATTTAATTTTCCAGGTATGCAAAACATTTAGAGGTGATAGCCTGTCCAGCTTTCGCTGACGTTATAGTTCCAAATTAAGAGACCAGCATTTCTGTGGTGCCATCCTGGATCTGTTTTTAGCTGAAGAAGTTCACAGAACCAGTTCCAGATTGGGAAAAAGCCTGGCACTAGCTCGGGCACCGTGTTGGTGGAAAAGAGGCATTTGTGTGCAGACCAGCACTGAGACACCTATCATTCCAGCCCAATCTCACTGGCCCAGATTACATCTTATTTAGCAAATGTGTCATGTGACCCAAGTTCCTGAAGCTACTAGTGAGAACAGCAGAAAAAATCGTAGGAACCTCCTTACTAACATCTACAACAAATGCTGCAGCAGCATAGCCCAGTTCATCACACATGATTCATCTCACCTGACAAACAGTCTGTTCACCTTCCCCACCCTCCCAATCCACCTCTAGCAGTTTTTCCCCCAGGCTGTTAGACTTTTCATCCCCCACCTACCTCGTAAACAATGAACATTTGCAGAGCTAACTGTCTACATACCACTGTCAGGGTTTGATCTAGGCACAGGAAAACTAGGCAACTGCGATGGCCACAGTTGGGCCCAGACTAAGTTACAAAATCCACCCCCCATCAGCGAAATGAAATTCTGGCAACAGGCCTGCCTCTGCCTAGGACCGCTGAAAAAGTAGATCCGGCTAAGTGACTGAGTGACTGAGCAGTAATATCTGCTGGTCTGCTGTGCCCGTTAGATTATGCACGTTCTTATCAGTTTATCTGTACAAAACTAAGCAGCCCATACAGGCAGCTCTGCGACAGTGAATGCAGATATGGTCTGCTCGTAACCTAGCAAGAAGGTGACATTCAAATAGTTAGGGCCTGTTACACAAAACCAAAACACAGGTGCACGTGACCTTACTGGTGTTATATAGCTGATTAACATTATCTATGACAACTACACGATTAACAGCTTTCCAGTTTGGTTTTATACAACCCTACAGTCCTGATTAAGAACCTTTCTTGGCAGATCCACAGCACAGCGAGCAGGCTTTGTCACTGCGTCACATATGTAACGGCTACGTGTTCCTCTGCTCCCAGAGTCCTGTGCTGCAGTACCTGTACTACCTGGCCCAGGTACCTATCGCCATGTCCCCACTGAGCAACAACAGCCTCTTCCTGGAGTACTCCAAAAACCCACTGAAGGAGTTCCTCCACAAGGGGCTCTGTGTCTCCCTCTCAACAGATGACCCCATGCAGTTCCATTACACAAAGGTGAGCACTACTCCCACGGGATTCACCAGAAAGAGGATGTGGTACCGTGTGTGCGCACAGCAGCCAAGTGTAATGTCACCGTCCCTCCTGCAGGAGGCGCTGATGGAGGAATATGCTATTGCAGCTCAGCTGTGGAAGCTGAGCACCTGTGACGTGTGTGAGATTGCCAGAAACAGCGTTCTGCAGAGCAGCCTTTCCCACGAGGTAAACAACAAAAATCCCTGGACAAGCCACGACAAAACTACATGATTATCATGCTGTACCATGGCAGGGCTTCACCACTAGGGTTCATGAACCCATCAAAATTGGGTGTAAAATCTAATGGGGTAAATAAGGGCTAAGCACAATCCACAAGACAGGAAAATTGCAGTTCATTTGAACCAAGCATGAAATACAATATCCAAGCACTCTTTTGCCATTTATAATTAAATTGTGATCATTATTCAATCCTGCTATCTTGTTCTCAATAAGCTCAGAGAGGGATAATTACTACATAGATGAATTCATCACTTCAACTGGTATGCAGAAGATTATTGCAGTAAAGAGACACATGTGTATAGAGGCACATAGTATGTTCTGCAGGCGTGTTCAGGCACACCTTCTTCATGCCCAGCAAGAGGAGTTTTGGGCGTGCGGTGGTAAAACAGGGACACCTGCATACGTTGAACACCAGAAAATGGGTATCAGCTGCAGTGTCGCCAGAGTCATTAGTACTGGCTAGGGCTGCAAAATTTAATCGATTAAAGTCGATTATTAAAATAGTTGCCAACTAATTTAATAATCGATTAGTTGGGTCTACGTTATTATACACATGGCTACCTCCTAATTTGGGAGCAGTAAGCTAACCGAAGCCACAGTGGCTTTGGCACCATTAAGCTGGATGCAGACCGCCATAAAAGAAAAAGGTGACGAGAACCAATGGCATGCCTTGAGTATCTTACGTGATGAATTCTGGAAAAATTGAAAAAAACGTTTAAAAAATGGCAGAGGCGGACACAGCAGAGTCTTGTTTTAATTGTGGCAGAATTTGATGATAATTAGCTGAAATTGGGTCGGAGAGACACTGATGTATTATGTGACGTTGTGGAGTTTTATTTTGATTATTTTATGCAATTATTCAGATTACTTAACGCAAATCCTTCGTTCAGTGGTGTAGTGGAGGGTAAATGCACATAAACGCCATTTGCGCACCTTTTAAATTTACAAACAGCGTTTACGCACCTTTTTTGAGATCATTAATGTTAAGGATATAAATCGTTACCCACCGTTTTTACTGCTGTGCATATAGTTTACCCACCTTAAATTTCTTGTTA
>JAABNX020000021.1:20623790-20637647 GCA_015163995.2 Mormyrus lacerda | reverse complement strand
ATCCTCTGCCTACAAGGGCCCCTGACCCTATAGGGCCTCTGATGGAAACATGGAGGGAGGGCGTTTGGCTGCCAAGGTCCCTTGAATTGTGGTGGTAGTGGTGGTGGTGGTGCTGGTGGTGGGGGGGGGGGCCTCGCGAGCGTTTTTCCCAGGGGCCCACACAACCCATAATCCGTCCCTGATTACAAATAATATTAATTCCTTGTGGTTTTCATGTAATTCGAACTCACATGTCTTGCAAATGAGATATTTGACAATGGTGCTGCTGTTGCTACAGTAGGATTTGGTTTCTTATGTAATATCGTAATAGTGCTCGTGTTATTTTTTCACCTTTAGTGGCGCCGTTTACTCAGTGTTTATTGTAAAAGACTCCTCAACGCTGGCTGGTTTTTCGGGGTAACACCGTGCAGCCATTCGTGCCATCTAGAGGCAGCATTTGGATCAAAATTCAACTCAGTTAGTTAATATTCACGTTATCATCGCGTTTTGCGGTTATGCATTTCATACCTGTTAAAAACTCATTGATAAATGGATGAGGAAAATAATATGGAAAATGGTTAGTATTTAAACCCATATATAAACACATATGTATGAATTTCATTCTTATATCTACAAAATTTTGAATGCTTGTTTCACTTATATAAATACCTTTCAAACTGAATAGACATTAGTTTCACCAAAATATGGCGTCCAGGTAATTTGTCATGTTCTGGTTTATTTATTTACAGTGTGACAGAAGATTTATCATGTTTTTCTTATTTATTATGAATCCCTAAACCTCGCCATCTGTCAGCAGGCTCCCGCAGAGCATGTAAACGTTTCCTGCTGAGAAGTAACCGTCGCCTCACTCTGCTGAGTAGAATAAATATAGTAAATCTTTGGTTCCTCATTCGCTTTACACCCAACTAAGCCGCAGAGCGCGCTCCTCTCCAGGTCCGCCCACGTGTTAAAACGCACCGAGACATCACGACATTTGCATAACAAATATGTCATGTCCAGTGGCCCAATTTGTATCCCAGAAGGATCAACAGTTCTCTGTAGGTCATCCACCCTGCAAAAAAAGAGCAGCCACATGCAGATATTAGAATACATCCCCATTTTATGTTAGCTGCGTAGGTGTTAAGTTCTTGGTGACCTACTGGCATATAAACTGTTCATTACCCACTACATTTCTGGAGTTTTGCATTATGTTTACATTTTACTATATGTTTATATTGCACTGGGTTTATGTATTTACTGTCATAATTGTAATTATGTTAATTTTCCTGTGTTTTTCCCTTTCCTTAATTTGTATCTGTGATTTGTGTTTGATTTGTGGTGGGAAGAACAAGCAGAATGAGATTTTCATTGCATAGTATAGCTTGCTGTTTACTGTCCATATGACTCTTGACTCTTTTCACGTGTTACAGTGGAGAGTCACAGGTTTGCTGAGCTGACTTCAGTGCACATGCAGAAAAGGGTTGAATGATTTGCATAATTTATCTCCCGTCAAATCAGCATTGTCTGGCCTGACCATTGGAGTTTGTCCGCCATGAACTAAGCACCAGGGACAAAGAAAAACAAATCCTTCATCAAGAAATAATTATTTTCAATAAAAACACAAGGTTTGAATGTGCCACAATTATTGGCACCCCTGGATATTATACTGAACACAATGTAACTTAAGCATGTTTCCCATGTGAATTGTACATAATTCAGTTGATTGGAGTGAATAGGAACTTTCCAGCTGTAATCCATGACTTGTGGATTAACTGGGGTACAAACATGAGGAGACATAGAGGCCAAACTCCCTTAGTCATCCATCAACATGGGAAAGACAAGAGAACAGACAGACCAAATGAGGGGAGAAGTGTGTTGACCTTTATAAATCAGGGAATGGGCGTTAAAAAATAGCTACTCACCTTAAAAAGCCCATTTCTACTGTTAGCGCAATAATAAAGAAGTGGACAATAACTGGAGCTGTTACAAACCTGCCTGGAAGAGGACCCAAGTTTATTTTGCCCCCATCTACAGTGAGGAGGATCGTAAGAGAGGCAAAAATTCGCCAATGATCATTGTTGGTGAATTACAGGACAAAGTAAAATTTTGGGGTTATCACATCTCCATCAGATGGCAATTGAAATGAAAATAAATGATTATTTGGAAGATATGCCACAACAACTTTGGTCTGATGAAACAAAGTTTTTTGGCAACGAACATTCTGTGGTGCTCGCTGTCACGATATGGTGAGGGACAAGGCAGGGAGGCGCAAATCCAGGGTATACGGGTTTATTGGATGACGAACAAGGCACACCAGGACGCACATTAATGACAAATCTGGGGAATACAGACTGAGACACGGACTAAATACACATGACAGGTTAAACTGAACAGGCAACAGGTGAGTACAATCAGGAATCAACACGAGGTAATGAGGTGGGCGTGGCACACACGAGGATCGAACGGAGCTGGGCGTGACACTTGCACAGACAGGAAAACACGGATCCAGAGAAGCGAGCAACAGCGGGCTTTAATGGCTGGAACAGGGTGAAGGCACAGACAGGGATTAGCGATAAGCAGGGTCGATGGTCGAGAGCGAGGGTCAGTAGCCAGGGAATCTGTCCTACGAGGAAGCACGGGACACGACCACACAGGGAAGGGGGGACGTGACGGGCCGGTCTCTGCAGGGGACGCAGGTCAGGTACGGGAGCGGGTCTGGGAAAGGAAAGGAAACAGGGTAAGGAGAACACACTAGGCAGACTGAGTCGGCGTGGGAAACAGGGCAGCCGAAAGACACAGATCGAGTGCTCGGTATGGCTCAATACTTCGCAACGAGCAGAGGCTCGTCAGTTACTTTTGAAATTCCGCTAATTAGACGTAATGCTGCGCACCTGGTGGGTCCCGCCTGCGCGGGCGTGACACAGTCAAGGTGGCTTTGGCATAAAAAGAAGGATGGCTATAATGGAAAGAACCTCATCCAAACTGTACAATATGGTGGAGGTTCTGTGATGTTGTGCTGCTGTTTTTTCTCCAAAGGCCCGGGAAACCTTGTTATGGTACATGGCATTATGGACTCCATGAAATAGCAGGACATTTTAAAACTGGGCCATCACTGGATCTTCCAGCCGGATGGTGATCCTAAGCACATGTCCAAATCGACACAGAAATGGTTAGCTGACCGCAGAATCAAGCTTCTGCCATGGTGATCTCAGTCCCCTGACCTGACCCCACTGAAAACCTGTAGACTGAGCTGAAGAGGAGAGTGCACAGGAGATGGCTAAGGACCCTGGATGATCTGGAGAAATTCTGTACAGAGGAATAGTGTCAGATTCCCTGCTCTGCTGTTATACTGGCAAAGGGAGGTCGTGTAAATTACGAAATGCTGCGGTGCCTATGACATGTGTGTTTTTGTTGAAAACAATTATTTATTGATAAAAGATTTGTTTTTCTTTCAATATTATAGATATATAAATAAATATATTTATTTCAATGAAAGGTTGGATTTTTCTCATTTTTTCAGTGTGAGATGAAGCTACTTCACCAAAAGGTGGATTTTTTTCTAAAGGTGGATTTTTTTCTAACCCATTTTACAGCTCTCTACAAGGGCTGCCCATAATTGTAGAGGGCACTGTAAATGTTATCAATAAAAGATATGTCGAAATGAATACTCAGCTAACAGCATCTGTCTGAGTGAATAAATGGGATTTACTTGTTAATTAGCCGCCCTAATTTATGAATCAAGTGGCTTGTGTATAAACCAGCTAACACTTATGGCCATACATGACATAATGGCCATACTGGCTGGAGCAAGCTAGACACCACAGCCTGCTGGCTCAGCTTTGTAAGATTACTGACTCAATTCAAAAATGGCTTCTGAGAGTATCTTCTTTCAGCTGAAGGATAGGTACCTCATAGAGGCGGTTGCCAGGTTATTGTTGCCCTTAGATATGGAGAGGAGCTGACTGGGATTTCACCAGCATCCTGAAGTGTGTGCAGGGGGCTGGCGATATGCAGAGCGTCCCACGTGGGTGAATTTAGACACCGGCTCCTCATTTGCATGGCCGATGGTGTGGATGCAAACGACCAACCCGGCCTTCTTTAGCGTTCCCCTTTAGCAGGGGCACTCGGCGCAGAAGCGGGAGCAGGTGCACCAGGTAGGAAACGAATCGCTAAAGGCTTCAGCAGTTTTACGTTAAAGAGGACGGCGACGATTTGTTACGCAGCCATTCTTAGGACACCTTGTCTGTGCTGCTCGGTTGCAGGTTTGGTTCACCGGAACCTGAGCTCCGTCCTGAAATCTTGTGCTATACAGGTTCCAGCATCTCATTCCGCTTCAGTAATCCTGCAGCCATGAGCAAACTGTGGTTATAATTGTGTGCCTTATTTATTTATTCAAGGAGCCTTTGGTTTGGGTTAGTGGATTTATCTGTAATTGGCGTGTATTATGTCTGCATGTGCCATGAGTAAACAGCCACGATCTAGTGAAATCTTTTAAAGGTGCACTGTCACCCTGAGTGACACTCCTGACACAGTCCGGTAGAGCGGCCTGGACCGGACAGAAGTGTCGCGGGTCGCGAAGTTCATCCTCCCAGGAAACGAACTTTATGTCCACCTTATTGTTATGATGATAAATGTGGGAACTGTTTTATCCAAAGCAGCATGCAATTTTTCCCATTTATGGAGTCGAATACTTATTTCACCGGAGCAATTCACGTCATGTATTTTGCTGAGAGCAACTGAAAGGCAGCAGCCTATTGGGTGTCATTTAGGCCCTCGCTTGATGGAGATCTTGCGCCTCTGGATCTTGGGGGAGCCAAACCAGGAGGGGCTGGTCATAACTCCAGGAGCTTAGGATCCATGATGGATGCTCTCGTGGGGAGCTAGAGTTGAGGATGACTTTCGCCCTCTCAGTACCTTCCCTGCTGCAGGACCAGAGCGGCTTCAGACTCACCTTCTGGAGGCTGGTGATCAGGATCAGGATCAGAATGAGTCATGGGGTGGGAGTGAAGGAGAACATCCGGGGAGAAAAGGCATGTTTTGGAGGATAGAGCCGACTGCAGTGAGAGGGACCTGTGAATGGCTGCCCTTAAATGGTAAAAGCTCTTGGGACAGGGGGAGAGGCCAACTGAGTGGGGGATGGTGTGTGTGGGGGAATAAGGGAGCCAGGATAGTCTGACTTCAGCTGAAAACTCTCTGAATCCAGGGAGGAATCTGTTGGACTTTTCTGAGCTGAGGTGACGTGTGGTGGACCGTGTGTCAGGCAGCCGTGTTCCATAGCAGGTCAGTGTGCGTCTTGCTTACTTACCGTAGCCTGTTACACTCTCCTGGGGGTTCGTAACGCCGGTGGGGGAGGGGGGGGAGGAGGAGGAGGAGGGGGCGGTTTGCCTTTCTGAGCCTCTGCCTCTGGGAGCTGCTGTTAACCTCGGTCACTTTGCATTTGCTCTCATGCATTCATTTTACATCATTCATTCAGAGTCATGGGACTCTTTTTTTACAGCTATAAACCTGAACGCAGTTAACCTGAACACGTTTAACCTGAACGTATCGCCAGTGCAAGTGTGTGGGATGAATATGTATACCTGAGGTCGGTCGTGTCACTTTGCGGATTGCGGTGGCCTATGCAGCTGCGCCCGTTCCCACAGTGTCTCTTCATGGCGACCCGCTGCATGACAGTCTTGAGAAAATCACCCTTTAGCATCACTGCCTTGATTCTCACGCTCCTCCTGTCCTCTCTTCTCGTCTGCTATCAGCAGCACTCGCCCTGAGCTGCTTCTTACTGTGCAAATCTTAAACAAATCCAGCACTCCAGAACTTTCTTACACCGTACACACGGTCCAGTTCTCATGATGGCGTCTGGCCGCAGCTGGCCCCAGGGGGAGAACATGGGGTTCAGCATCCTCTCCAAGTCTGTTTTCCTTGGAGAGAAACACCCCACGTGGTGTCCCTGACTGGACCTCTTTAAATATAGCTGTGGTCAGAGAGAGGTCCACGGGCTGACCAACGGTTCACAAGAAACAACTAATCCAATAACTCTCCTTAAATGTCATTGTATGCATGTAAGCTCGTTGATGTTGTGAAATTGCATCATCTGCTGGGCTAGTCGGCTAGTACCTTTGATGTGCTCCTTAGAGAACAGCGTCCACAAGGCCGTGACAGGACCAGGCCTGGTCCCTCTGTGACGGCCGACCACATTCATTTCCTTCCTGCTCTCCGTCGCTACGTCCTGTTGGCAGCCAATGCTGCAACACACCAGCCATTGGGGCTCCACGCTTGGATGGAGACTTCTAGCATGACGGCTGGGGAAACTCAGCCCTATTTATGTCGATGTTGTCCTCAGGTGTCCTCGTGGGCATGCAACCATCTTTGAATGAATCAACATGCTGGGTGAAACTCGGGGAGTGGGTTTTTCCATGAAGTGAAGCTTTATTTACCATTTGCGCAAGCACTGGTGTATAGAAGCACTTTAGCTTTCACATATCCTGTAATGCTCTCCTTTGAGGCACACACACATACTGAGGTGAGAGTGAAGCTTGGGTTCAATGACGGGGTCATGCACCGCTGGAGCATTTTTGTGGGAGTTAATGGCCTCACCCAAGACTATTCTGCTGCACATAGGATTCAAAATGGCAACCTACCACTCACAGGCACAGAGGGCCAACCTGCTGAACGTAGGATTCGAAATGGCAACCTACCACTGACAGACATTCTGAGGGCGATGTAAGAGATGAGGTCCACTCCCATAAACGTAATTATTCAAAGGTATACAGACTGTGCACGAGACTGACCAGAATTAGCGGTTAGAAGACGGATGGATATGAACTTGGCGGGATGGACCCAGAAGCTATGGCCCAGCTCTCTTTGGACTGCGGAATGGTGCTTTTGTAAGTTGTTTGGGCTGTCTACTCATCACACAGCTTAGGTGCTGATAAAATCATTCCATTCCACCCTCTGTGGATTTGACCGCCATATGGAAGGTTCAAGGATTTTAGCACATATCTTTATGGTTCTTATACACCTCACATAAATACTGTCCTCAGATCCATAAAGGGCTCTATAATTTTTATTTCTTTTTTGCATAAATTAAGTGTTGGGATGGTAAATATCATTCTCCCACATATGTGTGTCTGAAAGCCCTAACTGTCCTCTTTAAGAAAAATCAGGACCTAAAAGAGTAGCATGTATAGTATGAAAGATATGAGCAAAAATGTAATGTCCTCTATAGAAGACAAAAATGAATTGCTGGATCTCAGGAAGTTATATCGTTTATATGGTTTATTTCCTTCTGCTGGGCCTCTGAGCAAAGCGCTTAACCCCCGAATGCCCCCAAGCGCTGGACACTGGCTGAGCCCGTGCTGTTACGCTCAGGCTTGCTCTCCAGCGGAAATGCATCTGTGTGTCCCATGGAGAGCATGATGGATGAAAGGACAGTTTTCCCACAGGGCTCACTGAAGTATCACAATTCTATTCAGTATTTCTCCTGCCTGGTGCCATGTTTGTTTCGGAATAGGCTCCAAGCTTTTTGTGAATCTGTATTTGATGGATGAACAGATGGTTGGATGGAAGAAGGATATGATTTATATGTTCAACCTTGTCATTTTATGTATAGTTATGAGTCCTGAAATAGTCATTATGTTAAATGCCACTTTCCTTTGTAAAGAAGGAAAACTTGAAAGCTTTACTGCTGATCAAAAATATATAGGTTTAGATATTAACGTATTCACTTCCAAAAGACTGGTATTACCAAATGCTGATATAATTTGCTGCAGAATGGACATGGGCAGTCGTGATCATGTGATGCAAATACTCATGGGTGTGGCTTCTAAGGTCTGTGGGAGGACCAGTTTGACATGGACCGTTCTAGAACCAAATAAGCCTGTAACAGAATGCGAGCGATTTAAATGTGACATTTTAACGTGCTTTCAGCTGCTGTGAACAAAATAATTTCAAAATAATTTTTCTCACTCAACACACCGTGCCAGGGACAAGCCAATTTGACCACAACTGTTCCACTAAGTCAAGATTGCAATAATTATTCTTCATACGCTCTGTTATTCTCTCTTATTCACACAACAGAATAATTTCTTCCTGCGTCTTCATTATAAGACATTATTTTGCTGGAACATTCTAATTTGTGCAAAACAGTAAAGTACGGAGTTAATCATGTGTATTATTAACAAGAAAGAGCGCTGAGTAGCGTAGCAGGCTGGCCATTAAGGCCAAGAGTAGTGGTCCTATTAGTGTGTGTGTGTGTGGAGGTGCTTTCTAAATGGGAAAATGCACAATATCTGACAGCAGCCGGGGGAAACAAAAGAACTAGGTTTTTCAGAACATCGTGATGATGTCACAGAGGGCACTCTTGCTGCCCCGGCAGACGTTTCCAGAACCTTGATGAACACACTTGGCCTACCCATAATTCCACAGGGCCTCCCACTTAAATACAACCTTGCTCCAGCAGCAGTTCCAGGCCATTACAACTGGGGGCGGGGGGGTTAGTGCAGATGCATTTGACCTTAATGTCCTTCGAGTATTACTTACACTGCCAGTATTAAGAGGCAAACGCCGATTTTTACATTTTTTGATACATTATTTATGCAGTGCTCTGCAGTTACGTTTTACAGTTCTTATAAATATGTAACACACTCTAATTTCTTGTTTGCACAAGCTTATGTTTTCTGTGGTTATCTCCTCTTTTCACAAACTGAAATGACTCGACCACCCAGCGCACCCATATCCCTCAAGAAAATGTGCTTACATTTGTGCTTCGCCTGGTCCCAGCGCACAAAAATTTGGCCCACAAATATAAATGTAAATAATAATAATAATAATAATATGTTCGACCCAAGTAGCATATATATTTAGGGGGGGCACAGGGGAACTGGCCCCCCCAGCCCCCTTGTATTCGCTCCTGCCCTGCACATTTGTATTTAGATATTTAAAACAATGAATCGAGTCTTCACAGTGACATACAGCCATACCACAGTAACCCTGGCCACAATCTCACCATCAAGCAGTTCTGACACATAGTTGTGTAGATTCTTCAGGAACTGTTGCTTATCCAATAAAAGATTAGACGATTGCTTTTGTTCCAAGACATTATTTTTGTCTAACAAATAACAAAATAATTTCTGCATCTTCTATAAAATCAAGATTCTAATCAGGCAAATGCTGCCAACTATAGCCCTCAGATAAGATGGGCACATTTGGTGCTGTGCGTACTATCGATTCATCACCATCTGTGTGCCTTACTTCCTCTAATCAAGCCCTTAACATCCACACTTCTGTTGTAGGGACTTCCTACTTTACATGCATCTGCCACTGGTTCTTTAACAGATCTCTACCTTTCCTCCGGAGGATTCTTGGTCCGTAAAGAGGCCCTCAGATGGTACAAGTAGCCCGGAGCCATGTTACCCATGACCAACCCGTAAGAGCCCTTGCAGAAGTGTAAAGTAAGTGTCTGTGTGCTGCATCATATCGTGGGAGCAAGTCTGTTCATGCAATGAAGATTTGTCTTTGTGGAGGCTATGCAGAAATATTTATAGTGCTGGGTGGTGTTTGGTGAGAACCTAAGAGTCTTAACCAGGAGTTCTGGTTAGAGGGGGGTAGCCTGACTAGACAGTGTAGATGGGCGTCGGGAAGCATCATAAAGCTTGAACTTCCTGAATCATAAGAAAGTTTTCTCATGATGTTCTCTGCTGCTAAATTCTATGGGCTTGCCTCTCGTGTGGTTAGTGTCTCTTTACGCCATGACATTAGCAGGTTCAGCCACAGCGACAGCTGTCTGTTGGAGCCAGCGGGGACCTGAGCTGAGCTGGGCGGGGCCAGACCATGTGCTCTCAGCCCTGCTGACACACTGACGGTGAGTCCGAACTTGAAAACGCTAGACCAGCTGCACTTGGCGGAGACGCGTATGGAAGCCAGCGACCTCCGGGGCCAATTCCAGAGGGTCCTGTGTTCACTACCTCACATTAAGCTACATTAAGCTCGTTAGTAGTATGGTAGTATAGTAGTATAGTAGTATAGTGGTATAAGGGGTAGGGAGGTTTAAGTGACAAAAGCCCAAAGCAGACAAGCGTGAGAAAAGTCCCATATTCCTCAACTCCAGGGACACTGTTAAAATAAAAGCCACAGCATGTATAATGTATTTGCTTTAAATGACTTTGAATAGTAAACCCAAAACTGTATTCTTCACAGTAGTATAGTAGTAGTATATTATGGATAAATTACTGTACAGATTACTCACACTTACTAACACTGTAATCCACTTTTCTGAAAACTATAGATGCAGCATTGATTTAAAAAAACATTTGAAATTTTCTTTTGAATGTAACAGTTTAATGAAGGAAATATCACTGGAAAATGCACAATTATTGTGGAAATGCATTTGACAATGATGGTGAAAGGTAAAACCAGCCGTTTCAGTCCTCCTTCGGTTAATAACGCATGAAAGGAGTGAGCTTGGACGTTTGCTTCCTGAAAGGTACTATGCAGTGACAATGTGATAAAAACAAGAAATAGCTTCACATGAGTTTCCTAGAATAGCTGTCAGCTGTTGTGTAGATGGCAGTTACTGTAAGACTCCTTATGGTAATGAAAGCTTAAGCTTGTGGTCAGGGGTGTGACAGGGCCACGGAGACCCTGGCAGATTCAGGGGGCCCAGCACTTTATAGGAGCCCCGAAACGTGCCACTGGGGGGCCAGAATTTCTAGCTACACCTGCTTGCGGTTACCATTTAGGGACTTAGAGAGCCCTTTGGAGCCTCACACGTCAAAGCAACATTATCTGTGTAACGCCTGTTAACCTTATTTTATAAAATTAATTTCATCTTTATTCCAAAGAGAGTATGTCGGCAGAAATTAAGGCATTGTGTTTTTTTTACAGAAGCCTGGATGTTTTAAGATTTTCCCAAACAAATGCTACCACGCTACAACTGTTTATCTTAAATTAGTTGAGTCTGTCCTTTTTTAGAGTAGTAGTAATAACATTTTGATCTGTACATCTCATTCTCCGATGAAGCACACACAGATATTTTGGGATGAGAACAAAGCTTGGGTCGGACCTTTGGCTGCCACCCATGGAACATTTTTTCGAGTTGAAAGCTTTTCTCAAGGGGCCACAAGTGGCATGATTCCTCTGCCAGCCACAGGATTAGAACCAACAACCTTCCAGACACTAGCAAGGACTCCCAACCCAAAGGCAGTGATTGGGTCACAATGTCTTTGTAAGGAAGCTGTTTATTGCTTTCTAGTTTTCTAATGCTATTATTACTAAAATTTATACTAAAATTAATTAAATATTTTCAATGGCAATTCAAATAAGCAAGTTCTACATTATATAAATTCAAAGCAGACCAGCGTTTAGTCAGAGGGCTAAGAGCCCAGGCGCTAGAGCATTTGTTGTCCACCTTGATCATAGGCTATCCTAGGCTATAGGCTGGTGCCACGGTAAAATCAGGGGCGCCATTTAGCGAAATGAGGCCCGCTTCAAAGACAGTGTAACGGTTAATCTGGCCGATCGATTCGCTGCCACCTACTCCCCCCAGCCAATTTTCCTGTCTGCTATCCAGGTGGAGGGAGACGATCCAAAAGTCCTGAGAAGAAGCTGCTGAATTGCCCCCAACCACCACCACCAGTAAATCAGGGTCTGCACCCCCAGGGCCATGTCTACCCTCCTGGGAGCGGAAGAGGACCCTGCTGGGGAGACTGCCGGCACACTGCCTGCTGTATGTAGATGCAGAGACACACAATGTTGGCCGCAAACACGCATTTATCTCAAAGTCGATATGTCTTAATTGTCCTCTTTGGCTATGTGATGCATTATTGACCATGACGCAGAAGAAAATGTAATAAATCGACTATAAATACATAAGTCATATGAACGCAGATATTATACATAAGACCGTTAAATAACGCAGTGCCACACAAACCCATGTGGTGCCCAAGACAAACTTTACCACCAGCGCCCCCCAACTGAAACAAAGTGAAACCATTTAGTCAGCACCCTGTCAGAAGATGGCACCGGAGGTGGCCGTATATATCGCCTGATTGGCTGATCAGCCCTGACTGCAGGAACCCACGTCATTCCTTCACACTTACAGATACCCGCATGGCTAAGGCGTTTAGTGCTTTATGTAAACGCACTTTTCTGGAATCTTCCACCGTGGAGATTTGAAGCCACGTGGTAGACCCAGAAGCCCACGCTTTCAGCACCGTCCAAGATATATGCTTGTTTATTTCTAGTATCGCAGACCTGAAACCGAGGTGGTGTCCATAACCCTGTCGGGGTCCTCTGTACCCTTGTCAAGGCAGGGTACCGCATACGGCCAAGAGCCTGGAGCGGTAGAGAAGTCCAGGTAAGGGTTGTCGCATTTGGTTTCATGCTGCTCAGTCCTGCACTGTGTTAGGAGGTGGAGAGCTTGTTTATAAGTGAAATGTCATTAATCCTAAACACTGCTTAGAACAGCCATCTACAATTCAGGCAGCTGGTCAAACATACCAACTCTCAGGATGCTGGCACAGTGCAAGATGTGATTCATTGGGTAATTGTAATTGTGCCAAGGAAAAAATGAGCGTGTAACTAAATTATTCCCGAGTTCTTGAATATTACTTGAGAGTGAAATCGTCATATGTGAATAGAGATGCTTTGAGTCTGGACTTCTTAGTTTTCAGAAAATCCCAATTTAGGTTAGATTTAGGTTGTAGCATCTGCAGTGTTTTCTACTGTCAGCTGCCTATAAGAAATGGCTAATATAATTCAGCTGTTTCTGCCGGGGCTGGAAGAAAAAAGTCAATTTACACTGAGCTATCTTCCCCCAGCAGGACCCCCAGGCCACGGATATCCCACAAGTCCTCTTCAGGAAACTACATCACCACAGTTGGTAGGTACAATAAACACTACCGATTCGAGGAAACATCTTTATATGGTATTCCAGCTCTGTCTTGAACTGTACATAGACAAATTCACAACTATGTCTGGACACAGCTCATAGCAGTGACCCACAGCAATTTTGTAGGTCTGGTGATGAAGAATAAAATCGTGCACATAATATTTTTGCTTGGATTTGTCATCTATAAGTGAAGAGCTGTTCATTTTTTGATGATCAATTCAAAATCTCATTTGGATCAACTGGGTCATACAGATATTAACATCTGCATGATTAAAGTCTGAAAGATTTCTTTCTTTATAAAAAAGTCTTTATAAAAACTTTCTTCATAAATAGCTTAGTTAAGCAATTAAGGAGACCAGGTCCAAAGGCTGTCATACTGTATTTGGTGGTCAGAAGTTATCTGCAGACATCTGGCCGTTCGCATGTACATGTGCATCATTCCCAGAAGGCCAAGGCCATGTGGTAGACCTGGTGAAGGACCAGCTACCTGACATGCAGCTCTCTGAAGAGGACAAGAGGAAGAACCTGGAACTGCTGCTGGAGGCCAAGGAGGTCAGCGAACGTTTCCTCACACGCAGAGGGAGAAGGTCTACCTCCAGTATCTCAGACTCCCCTACAGGTAAGCTCATCCCCCAAAGCCGTCCAGAGAGGGTAGCTTTCAGAGCCTATATTCTTCATGGGGAGAATTTCTAAGATAGTTTCTAGATAATGGAATAGTGAAACTTTATTCAAGTCAAGTCAAGGCAGTTTAATGTAAATTAAAAAACACCAAGAGTTTACCAAAGTGCTATACAACACAGGATGTAGACATTTACATAGAATCCTGTGATAAATTATGAAAAAAATAATAATAAATGATTTATTGTGATCACTGTACACAGGATCCAACAATAAAATAGAATCTAGTAATGTCAAATCCAGAGGTGGACATTTCAGGTCCAGAAAGTAAAAATCCAGACCAGGATTTTGTTTCAACCAACCAGTTGAGTACTATG
>JAABNX020000021.1:20607358-20618211 GCA_015163995.2 Mormyrus lacerda | reverse complement strand
TTTATGCTCAATTGGTTGGTTGAAACAAAATCCTGGTCTGGATTTTTACTTTCTGGACCTGAAATGTCCACCTCTGGTCAAATCATAAAAAGAGTGAAAAGGCTTAACCATAGCTATTAATGCTCCCCATGGGGAAATTGTCATTTTGCTGATCCCATCTTGCTCTCCATGAGACACATATACAGGTGAGAGGGAGTCACAGTGCAGAGTCAGCCAGCATGCAGAGCCCCTGGGGCAACTGGGGGTTGAGGGCCTTGTTCAGGTGCCCGATGGCAGCATCACTCTGCTGGCCCTGAGATTTGAACCAGTTATGATCGCAGGCACAGTGTCCTAACCTGCTGAGATATACTCCTGCCCCTACCAGTTACAGCCTCTGGTTGCTCCATTTGTTCAGACTACCTTGTGCGGTATTTAAGCTTTTGTAGGCTGACCTGTAGAGTGCCACCTACTGGCCAATATCAGAATCCAACTGCACGGCTAAAGGCTCTAAATGTATGTAGGTCCTCCCAGGTGCTCCTGTAACAGGGATAGATACCCTGTTAGGCAAAACTTAATTAAATCCGACTCCAACTTTAATTAAAGAATAAATGTGAATCTATCCCTGTCCTACATTTAGGTTGTTCTGATTACTTATAGGTTTTCCTTACTTGTGACTAACTTTGCCTGTTCTGAGTTGCAGTGCTACACTGGATACGCTTTGGAGTAAATCAGATCTACAAACACAATATCTGACTGTTTGGTCTCGATTCAGGGATGACGGGCGCCTACAGACTAGCTCAGTGTCAGCCTGTCCGGTCGATCAGGTTTAGCTGTTTGGTTTAACTGAATTTTTCACCACGGAGTGTCTGCAAACTCCTGTGTGTCATTGACTGCAGTATATTGCTGCATGGTAGTTTATCACTACATGGCAGTTTATCACTGCACAGCAGTTTATTGGTACACAGCAGTTTATTGGTACACAGCAGTTTATCGTTGCAGACGTTTTATCACAGCACGACATACCATAGCCGATGGAACTCTTTATATTTTATCCGAGTCAGACAATGGTCAGGTCTTTAGAGTCTTCCGGTGGTAATGTGCCAGTGCGTACTTAGTCCTGGTTAGGGCTCATGCTACACTGTTCTCCTGGAATGTACTGCAATTAGCAGTGTCAGATATTCAGGAACAGAGGGGGGGGGTTCAGGGCAACAGAGTTTATTCAAAAAGTATATAAAATATACATCGATCATGGTACAAGAAGGATGCAGAAATCAATATAATCTAAGTCAAATCTAAGCGGCCACGCTATTCTATAACTACGCCAACTCTATGTCAAACATTACAACATCAATATAGTACAAACCCCAGCTGAGTGTGCACTCGGTTATGAAGGAGATCTGGTTACAGATACTAGTCACGTTGAACTATGTGCAAGCCCTGACTGCAGAGTGACTATTCAAATGAGACCAAATACAGGTAGGTGTGTCGCTTGCATTAACCTGGGGTGATGCGTCAGGTCTTATCTGTAAACTTTCTGTGACAGGGGGCAGAGGACAGGAAAAAGGGGAGAGAGCAGGGTGGGTTTCTTGCCTGTGGACTCGTTTCCCCTCATTAGGGTTTGATGTGAGATCACTGATGTCTGAGGCTGTTGGGTCTAAGCTCCTTCATGCCGGAGCCAAGCTTCATCACAGGCTTTGATAGAGTGCAGGATTACAGGGGCCCACAAAAAACTGCAAGGCAAACCGGCGTCTGCACCCAAATGGGCCGCCACAGCACCATAACTCGGATCGCCGCTGTTCTCTGCAGGCACCGGCCCCACTCTGAACTCCTCTCCGGCACCTTCCAGAAGCAGCTCGCTCAGCGCTGTGCCATCTGGTGAGTCGGCCTGCCTCACACACGCCGTGACACGCTCCAGCAGGCCTGGGGAGCATGACCCGGTGCTCCACTTGACCGTGGGATGTCCTGACTCAGTGATGTTTTCCTGCTTTGTCTGCAGTTTCAGCAGCGGATATGGCCGAGCCGAATTACGTCAGTTCCCCTGTTGTCCAGGTAATGACCCCCGTTGGCATCCTGTTATTGCTGCGTGCTGCGATGTTTGTGCGGAACGGAGCTGCTGACGAGTCCCATTGAACCAGTGGACGTCCCATTTATGGGGTCATTTATCTGCAGACATTCAGCTTTGCTTTTATCGGTGATGTGTAGGGTCTGAGAGTTCTGCCGCAGAGCATGTGAGCGGAGTGGAGCGGTGAGAATTTCCGCTCCTCGCTCACGAGCCTGTTGGCTCCATCCGCTCCTCCTCTCTAATTCGCATTAAGCCGCTCCGCTCAACACTGCTCCTCGCTCCACTAAAATTTCCTCCCGCTCCAGTCAAATTGCTCCACGCTCGCTCAAATTTAAAAGAGGGACAAATAATCTGCATGCCTAACAAATGTCACCTTAAACCGAAGCCTTATATTATAAACAAATATGAGGAACAACAACATTGCCACTCAAAAACAGAAAATATTTATTTTTAAACAACATATACGCAACAATGGACAGGTTTGGCAATAGCATATTCCACACAAAAATAAACTTAAAAATAAAAGAATCGGTGAGCTTAATAGCCTAAAGATTATACAGGCTAAGCATCCACGTCTGAAATTCCTCAATTTTTTTCTGTTGATGCTGCTGCTGCATCTCTCTCTCTCTATAAAATAAAATTTCACTGGCTGTCACACCCCAATCGTGCTGCTCCTCCTGTGCCACGCCCCCCTCGTTAACCTCGTGTGGATTCCCGGCACGCCTGGATTCATGATACTGACAGCGTTACGTGAAATAAAAAAATCCTATTAGACCTACTTTGAATGACAAAACGAATTTATTTGATTACCTATATTTACTTATATAGGCTTTTATACTTTCATTTACTTTATAGACTTGATATGCTACAACCATATAAAAATTAATATGAATATGAAATCAACCATATGAAATTAATAATATTTAGATTAAACATGCTGGTCGCGAACACTTCAGAATAGTGGACAGTGCCTCAGAAAGGATCACGCTAGCCTGATCCTCTAGACTATTGACTTAACAGTGTATTTATTTTGAAAGATTGAGTCAACATGTACAAAAAGACATTTGTCTTTTTCTGTGCCGAACCTGCTTCTGACGTGTTATTTAAATGACGCTGCAGGACTCTTGGACCCTGAAGGAGGTGCGGCCCGTGAGCCTGGGCCCTGAGCCACTGAGTCCCTTACTGCCTGGGGCCGGCTCTGCCCAAACAATGGGCCGCGACTCTAAGAAGACTGATCTAGTAGAAGGGGCCTCAAGTGGTGCCAGGAAGGATGGCACAAGGCAAGGCGAGGCCTCTGCTACAAGTTCGGCCGGGCCGGTGCCCCGCAGCGCCCCCATGAGGGTACCCTGCACTGCTGAGATCAAGACCCTGGAGACCTTTCCTCCGCTGATGCGTGCGGCCTCCTGGGATGTGGCAGGCTCCTCCCCCGAGCTCGAAGAGGAGCCACCTTTCACGTCTGAGCTGCTGGAAGAAGAGGCCAACCCCGTGCAGCCCGTGAAGATGGAGAAGCTGGCCAGACTGCGAGAGGTAGGCCTACCCGACTCCTACCAGGTGCCCGGCAAAGCTGTGTGAGGGTTTTGCCCATATCCTGGCTTAGAAGAATCCCCTGTGTTGGTCCGAATCACGTGACTGATCTACATTTTCAGGAACACAAACTGCTCCGGCACCAAAGCATCATGGCATCCAAGCTCCCGGACCTGAGCGAAACGGCCGAACTGGAAAGAGGTGATTCTCCTGATTTTGGACGAGGCCACAAAGCAGGAGTACATTAGAGCTCTCATTAGCGTTGCTGTTTAGCAGGAATGTACTGGATATCAGAGCAATGTTCGTTTTGTAACTCATTTTACGGCAGCATATGGTGCAATACAGTCAACCACATGAGTAATTTAACTTCTGTGGATTCTGCTTTCGCAATAGAGTGTGACCCAGCTTTCTTAAACCTCCAAGGTATGGTGTCACTATATGCTCGCCCGTGGTCAGATGGCCTGTGTGTTTGTGCCCCTAGGTCCTTCTACGAACAATGAGTCCAAGGGTCAGAGGTCAGAGGTCATGCCCAACATCTCCGACGTGATGCTACAAAAGCTGAAGCTGCACCGGGCTCAGACGGGCAGGTGTAGATGGGGGGCCTTGTTGTGGGTGGAGTTCATGTGGGAGGGGCCAAACTTTCGTTGGCATGGCTGTAAGGGTCAAGGATGCTGTGGGTAGAACATTAAAAAAAATCTGGACTTTCAGCTGAAAACGTAGGGGGTTATCATTGCTGCAAGTAACAAGTGCGATTAACCTGTGAGCATGCTAGTTCTTGCAGTTCCTAAAACGGCTGTTGTGTTGACAGTCGTCATTTACTAGGAAATCAACATAAACCGCTTTACTCCAGACACCCGCCTGCATCAGTGGTTGAATATGGGTAAAACAGCTTCGCTAACCTGCTGCCTAGTGTGCGGCGCTTGTTGAGGAAATCCTCATTTGCAGTGTTTTCTAATCCAGTCCTTGGGGACCCACAGCCGGCCCACATTTTTGCTGGAGCTTGGAGGGAGCAAAAATGTACGCTGTCTGGCAGGAATCTCAGAGGGAGCAAAAACGTGGACCGGCTGTGGGTCTCCAAGAACCGGTTGGGGAAACACTGCCCTAGAATGGAGCCTGGGCCTCCTCCGCATTTGTTCCACAGACAGGCTGCAGTATGTAAACGGTGGGCCACAGAGAGGAGCATTGTTTGCACTGCAGAAATGTGGCATGGCTTTAATCCCATGCGCTCTCTCTCTCTCTCTCTCTCTCCCTCTCTCCATTACAGCTCTCCCCCGCTCACAGAGAGAGAGGTCGAGGTTGGTATCTGATGCGGCTCGGTGATAAACCTGCACAGCTTAAGCTGTCAGCGCTCTGTGTATACTTTTGCTTTCGGTGTGCCTCTGTGGACCCTCAGGAGGGGGGTAGTGGGAAACCCACGCCAACACATTCTGCCATCCCGATAGAGAGTTCGGGTTAGGGCTCTTTAAGGAACTTTCTAATGAACTCTTCCTGCAGCCAGGTACCTGCTACCATGAGATTAAACCTCCTTGGCGAGCCTTCAGCTTGTTCTTAGAATAGAGATGCTTTACTCGTCCCAATGAGAAAACTGTCTTTTTCCCTCCGCTATGGACAGGTGAGAGCAAGCTTGGGGGAGGGGGGTCACAGCACAGGGTTCAGTCAGCATGCAGCGCCCCTGGACATGGGAATTATGAGCCTTACTCAAGTACACAATGGCAGCATCAACTGAGTCATACCTGCCTGTGCCACATGCCACATAGATTGTACGATACCAAAGGAAGTAGCCCAGAAGACAAATGGTCACCAGTGTGACTCCCAAGAGAGATCTGCTGTGGTACGTTTAAGAAAGACACTTTTAACTTTTAACAGGGTAAATTGATACGATTCTAAGCTGCTTTGGGTGGACCTGGGAATTTAGCAACTCATTGACACTGAGGTTAACTTGATAACATGGGTCCTTTAGCTGCACCCGTCCTCCTGTCAGAAGGAGAATGCCGCTGATACGGGAGGAAGGTGGAGGTTAAGGCTTCTCCTCCCTGCCTGGTCCCACAAAGAACCATCTCCTAGCAACAAAAGCCATCAAGACACAGGGAAGATCTTCCAGGCAGCCCCGATCAGCTGAAATTGTGTTTGTTGTGTACATTAGGGTGAAGGCCTCATTTCCAACTCCCCTGTCAGTAATTAGCACAGCGGTGGTATCTTCAGAAATTCTGTGCTTTCTCAGAGGTTCTAGAGTCTGCTAGAAACCTCAAAGCTGCCTTTTTAAATGGGAAGGTCACATCCCAGTACACTTTCCACTTGAGAAAGACTGATTTCACAACTGTCAGCAGAACGTTCAGTCATAGCTGAATTTGTTAACGAGTTAATGATTCTTAGCAAATGATAATTTGCTAAGAATCAGTTAATGTTTGCTCTATTTACTGCCTTGGTTGGGTGTGCGGTATGGACCAGTGGGTTAGGTTGTGGTTCCTGTGATTAGAAGGTTGACAAATCCCTGGACCCTAATTGCTCTAAGAATCCTGCTTTCTCAGAAATGTGCATCACTTTCAATATAAGCATGTACTAATTAAATAAAATGTATTTGAAAATCAGTTTGGTGTTTACACAATGCCCTTGTTGCCCCATTTCGATGTGTACTGTGTAGATGTAGCCACTTTGGAAATCACATCAAGATGCGTGTCCTCTGTGCAGAATGCATTCGTGCAGCTCTCGTTGGCTTTCCGTAATGACAACTACACCCTGGACACGCGTCTGCATCTGGCTGAGCGGGAGCGCTCCCTGACCGAGGAGAACGCAGAGAAGGAGCTGGAGGACTTCAAAGGCTCACTCCAGGTCAGTCCGCAGTGGGGGGGGGATTCCCAGGGGTCGCCCTCCTCCACTCACATAGCTAGCCAGGTGGTTAGCAGAACATGCTTCTTCAACACCTCTTAAATAGGGAATACATATATTTAATATTTGTGACTGTTTGTGGCCAAGAAGGGGCCCCCAAACTTCCGGGGCCCCACTTACATGCATGGTTTTGAGGGCTGCTAACACAACCACTGGGTGTGCCCTGGGTAATTATTGCGGCTGTGCATCCCTGTAGAAAACTGCTGTGCTATGGCAGAGCCCAGATCACCGGGAATCCTATCAGCGCCTCCTGGAGACCGTGGCAGTACTGCACCGACTGGCAACACGCCTCTCCAGCCGGGCCGAGATGGTCGGCGCCGTGCGACAGGTGGGGCCTTGACATGTGGGATGGTTATTAGGAGAAATGAACCTCCACACCAGATCAGTCCATGGGATGAGGTCCTTGAGATGTTCCACAAGAGTTACTTTAGCCGTCTTAACCATATCGAGGGGGTGGAACATCTAAGTGTTCCTTCTGTAAGGCAGCATGACAGGGACTCTGTTATATTTCATTCTTTCATCCTTTCATCCATCCATCTATCTTCCGACAGGTTATTCTGTGTATATTACCATCAGCACATTTCATTATGGAATCCAAGCCATTTTAAACAAAGGAAGTGAACCTTCGCTAACTGCCTTCACCTGGATGAGTGGGGCTTTGTTTAGATATTATTCTCCCTATATTAACCACCAGCGATCCATTCAGCCTGCCAGTGATTGCTTAATTCGTTTATATTAGAATCAGCCACAGACATACTGATCAGTTGTGGGCCAAAGTGAAGACAGTGTCCTTCCCTCCCCATACTGTACATGTGCCACAGGAGAAGCGCATGAACAAGGCCACTGAAGTGATGATGCAATACGTGGAGAACTTGAAGAGGACCTATGAGAAGGATCATGCTGAGCTTATGGAGTTCAAGAAGCTGGCCAACCTAAACTCTGGCCGTGGCTATGGCACATCTGTGGATGCAGGTCAGAGCACCATGAGCAGCTTTCGGCATTGGGGTTCCTCGCGACGATAGATTAACTTCTATTTAGAGCGCCAAAATGTTCTGAGGGCAGAACGAAAAATGATTGGTTGAGCGAGATAACCAATTAGTGTGTAGATGAGGTGGGTCCAAGCAATTAGTGAGGCAGGATATCCAATTGGTTGGTCCCACCTCCTCTGCAATCTGATTGGTTATCTCTCCAATTATTTTTTCTTTTTGCCCTCAGAACATTTTTGTTTGTGTAAAACTCACATAAGCAAGTGATGTTAACTATGCATAAAAGACTTTTTTATTGTTATCCATGATGACCCTAACTTCATGCTCTCCACCTCGTTTTTGGATGAGTGTTTTAAAGACCAGCAGCAAGGTTTCAAAGACTACAGGGTTGAACCTTAGAGGCACCTGCTAAAGACTTCAGGGTTGAACCTTAGAGGTCTTGAAGGGCCTCAGTCTTGTACCTTGATACCTCGGTAAATGCAAATCTAGAAATGAAACATCTCAGATGAACCTGTAGAACAAGCACCAGGTTCAAATGGTCAGGTATATGTGTTTTAGGCCCAGCAGATATTCTCCAGTACCTTGAGTGGAGACCTGTGTTATTCAGGATCCAGAGAGTCTAAAAATTCCACTGTCGCTCACAACGAAAACACAAAAAGTAACTAAAAACATATTTCAGTGTGTTTTTGGCACCTACTGAGTAAACACTTACATCCTTCTGTAAATATCCAGTGCGCTGTCGGCAGTGTGTGTATATACTTGTCTGGGGCATGTTAGTCAGAGTAGGGCCAATGTTTGCATATGAAGGTCTTAAGTGCTGTTTGTGACACGTTCCCGCGGCCACACTGCCTTCCCATATTGGCCTGTTTCCTTAGCATAGATCCCCTCGACCACACAAGGATGCCTCAGACAGGTAATATTTTTTTGTATTATGGCATGATTTGAGGTGTGTCGAGCAGAGGCTCTTTAGGGCTGTCGCAATATAATCGTGATCATATGGCATACACGCAGTAATCACCAGGGCTTTATATGATGGCTGTAAACATATGTCCAAGCCCCAGCCTTTTGGTACTATACAGACGTTTACTAACGCCCACAATTAGGTAAGCGGATTAGTAATGCACCTAAAATATGGATGAGAGGCGTATTGTCATGCCCAGAAGTTAGTCATCTGTACAAATTCGGTGTATACTTGTGGTTAATAAATGTGTTGGGCTTTAATAACAAAAATGAACTGTCACATCACTGATGTCTTTTTACCTTGTTTATCCACAAGATGTCCTCTTTTAAAAGATGCTGTGGCTGTTGAGCTGTCCCTTGTTTCACTGATTTACCAAAACAGTAGTATGTGTCGTTCTCCGCGAGCTGAATTTAATAAACATACGGATACAACAAATTCATACATATTGCTAACTTTTGTATGTCACAATATGCCTCTCGATATTTTAGGCGTACTACTAATCTGCTTACCAGATTGTACACATTTGTGTTGCACCGAAAAGCTGTAGTCCAGACAAATGATTATGTCCATCATATAAAGCCCTGGTGATTATTGCACATGTACCATATTGGTGCAATTTTATTGCGACAGCCCTTCTCCTTTTTTAAGATGTTTCCTGAAACATCCTAAAGCCCTGAAAAGGCTGAGGTTACCCTTGGCTGCCATAGAGGATGATCGTGTTTGAACTGAGATGCTGGGTCATACGTCTTACCATGCTCTCTCCTCTGTTTGGCTCAGACGACGGCGTTCCCCGTGCATTGCGCTCAATGTCCCTGACCATGGGAAAGGTATCTGTGCCGCTCTTCGTTCATGGAGGCAGAGTTGCGGCCGGTATCCATCACTGGTGGAGCCAGTCCCTCTGACCACCTGTTTCTGCCTCCTAGGCTGTGCCTCGGAGGAGAGTCAGTGTAGCCGTGGTTCCCAAATTCAACCTGGTCAGCATCCCAGGCCAGGCTGCTGTCACTGCCAGACCCATACTTCCCGTGCTGGTATGTCCCCACCCTGTCAACGCTGACATTAATCTGGATCTATGATCTCCTGCAGAATACTCACAATGCTAATCTCTGCTTTGTTGTGGTGTTTTCTGTATGGTGCGTCAGCGCAAGGCCAAAGCATCCCCTATGATATTCAAGGCACTTTGAATATGTGTATTTCAGTGTGAGGCCAGCAACGTTAAAGTCTGCCCCCCCGCAGGACCTCTACTGAAAGCCACACCTGCCGACAGGTGAGTCTTTGATACCTGGGCCTCCCCATTGCTGTTGTGTCGCCCTGACAATGCTACAGTAGCTTGGAGCCTGGCGGAATCACAAGCTACACACAAGCATCTCTTACAATGCATGTATAGCAGGGATGTGCATCTCCATCGCTGAAGCCGACGTGACGCACGAACGCGTCGCCGTTAAAGATACGTATCGAACAACTGCTGACGCGATACCGCGTGATTCATCCTTATTGCGATGCGGTGCGATTTGACACAATGCGATCCAACGTGACACGATGTGATGCGAAAGAATTATGTGATTCAAAACAGTGCAGATGCAGACAATCAATCTACCTAATCTAAATATAAAATTATTGGTCAAAATTTTATTTTATAGTTTATTTATATATAATAAAGGAATGGGACCGTAACAAATAATCCGATAGTAAAAAAAATTGGATTTTACTGATGTAAAGATGTTAGAAACAAGGCCTCCCATGTTCATCTCACGTTGCATCCCGTTCACACTTTTTAAATTGGGGCAATGGTGTCATGAACATTTATGTAAGTACACCGATGCAAATCAGTGAATCTCACCACCCGTAATGTGTAGTACATGATTACTAGTATTGGTGCAGGGTTGGTGTGTTAATCAGTGGATCAGGACTCTATGATCGGATGGTCATCGGTTCAGATTCCATATTGAGAAGAGTGACATCACTGTTAGGCTCCTAAGCAAGGCCCTTAAGCCCGGTTGCTGCGGAGACCGGCTGGTCCTGCTTTCTTAACTGTATGTAGCTGTCAGTAAAAGCACCTGTTAAATCAATTATGGCAGAATACGAACAATCTGAGGATGTTTATGGACCCGAGGCTGGGGCTGCCTTCTGAATTTCACTCCAAAGCTGGTTATACCACCCCACTCCCACGGCCTGCTTCTGATTTCCAAACAGGAAGAGGGTGGGGATGGTTCAAGGGAAGGGGGAGCTTGGGCAGAAGCCCTCTACTCATGTGCGGCTAACTGATGGAGATTCTAAAGGAGGCTGGGTGCATGTGTTTGTTAATCGCTTGGCTGCCATTAGTGCCCAAGGCTCTCATGGTGCTGACAAGCCTGCCCGCCTCCCCCCCCCCAAAACAGGGGCAGCTTTGACTCAGTGAGCTAAGCCTCTGTGCCAAGGATTAGAAGGTTGCTTGTTTGAGCCCCGGCCTTACCCCCCC
>JAABNX020000021.1:20596368-20607349 GCA_015163995.2 Mormyrus lacerda | reverse complement strand
CCCGCCCCGCCAGCTCCATGTGTGTTACTGCAGGTGGCTGCCATTCGCTGCCAAGTTTGTTCTTGCTGACAGGTGTGTCATGGAGGGCAAGGTGAAGTAGGAGAAAATAGAATTTCCCTACAGTGATCAATAAAGTTAAATAAAATCATTATTCTGTTACTCTAAAATCACCCTGATCCAACTACAAATCAATCACAGTCCTGTGTATTGTTTAGAGAGCATTTCATAACATCCTGGTGCAACCGTTCGCGAAACACAGTGCCAATGACCTTTATTGACCTTTATAATCTGTGTGTGTCCTTCCTGGTAATGTCACTTCTTGGCGATAACCCTCAGTATCAATATCCTTCCTCATGCAAAACCACACATCAGAAAGACCGCAGTCGAACCAGAACAGGAAACATCAGCCCCTGCCAAACCAACCAGCTCTGCAGAGGAGATTTCCTTGGAGATGAAGGCCAAGATCGAGGAGGAGGCCTACAGTAAAGGGTGGGTGAGGCGACCCTCTATCAGCTCCTACCATCAGAGGAAAAATCAGCCCGGAAACCAGCTCCTTAGATACCAAACATGAAAATTCTCATTGAACTAGACATTTTCAGCAAATAGTGGTCTTGTAATCTTTTGCCCCAACCCCTTTGATGTTGCTACACATCAAAGGCGTATGATGGAACAATATAGATTTGCCGTAAGATTTCTTGCATGAGCGTGACAGTCTTAAGGTCATGTCATGTCAGATGCGTGAGAATCGGCAGCCCTGATAATCATGTATCCATTTTATAACCTGCTGGCCTGGTCAGAGCTGTGTGCAAATAATAATCAATATACTAACATAATAAGTGAAAATACATATATCAGATTTGCTTACGCCTGTTTTCCTTTGAGGGAAAGTTATAGGTTTCCTCATAGAGCTTTCGCCAATGGCCTAATTCAGATACCAGGAGGGATTGAGGAGAGTCAAAGAGATGCAAGAGCTGGAGGAAGAGGAGGAGCCAGAGGAGGAGAAAAAAGCAGAGGAGAGCCAGGAAGTGGTCCAAAAGGAAGAGGAAGACTTGGAGGACAGAACAAGCGATAGGTAACTTCCTGGCTGACCGGAAAAGCACAGACAGCAATCAGAGGTGGATAGTTCCGGTCCAGAAAGTAAAAATCCAAAGCAAGATTTTGTCCTGAAGCAGACACAGGGAACTCTGCCAAGAGGACAAAGGGGCCAGAACTATTGGCCTGTTCCTGGGTTGTATGACATATGGGGATGGAGCAGTGCTGATTATCAGAATATAGACATTACAGACGCTCCTCTACTTACTAACGTTCAACTTACGAACTTTCAGACATACATATAAAGAGGACTGTAAGTCCAAATCGTGTTCACTGGGCCCCCGTTTCCTGTCCGCAACATCGAGTTTTTTTCTGTGCGCCAATCCCGCCTAGTACGACTTCTGGCTGCTACTCCCGCGTAGCGTGTGTACTGCCAGCATCCTAGTTCTTTGTACTTCCGTATACCTTTAAATGATGTTGACTCACGGACATTTCAGGTTACAAACAGCCATTTGGAACGTATCTCATTCGTAAGTAGAGGAGTGTCTATGCATTGTTTTTTTTTGGCAACCCGCAGGCCACATTTAACAATGTTAAAAGCCATATAACACTGTCTTATGGGCTGGCAGTTTGAGAACTTTTTCATAGGTGATGTTAGCTTATCTCATTGCAAAGGTCCTTGATTTAGATGTTTCCAGAAAGTCCGTTTTGCAGAGATATTGGCAAGAAAGTAGCTAAAGCATTTTCCGTCTCTCTTTTTATGTTTTTGCAGCAGCAGATTCAATGGTTTGCCAGACGTCTTTGGGTGGCTGTTTCCAAAGGTTCTCAGGCAAAAATGGTTCATTTGGACATCCATGACAGTCCTGACACTGCTTGCGGCTGCTTTATTTGCATTTTGGGTTTCCAGCTACTTCTCTGAAAATCAAAGAGAGTTACCTGGAGTGTCAAGTTTGTCTTCACGCAAGAAGAGGCTTGTGGGGTGGAATACAGCATTTGAAGATAAGAATGGAAGCCCAGAGTAACAGTACTCTGTCAACACCCACTTAATTAATACTGAGACTATCAGGTGTTGGGAGATAAAGTCCCTGTAATGACTCGTATAGCCTGCATTGTTTCCATGATCACCTCAGTTATATGAGAAGGAAAGGATGATAGATGTGATGAATGATCATTTTAAACTGATATGCATGTGAGCATTACGATCTCGTGTCCGTTGACACAGGTGATTTGTTCGTGATGAGGTTCCTACCACCAGTAATGAAGACAGAGGATACTTGGGAGAAAGTACAAGGAAGAAAAGGGGTCACAGGTTCGAATTCTCATGATCAGAAGTCATAACTACCTTTGCTGTACTGGGATTTGACAATAACTTTAAAGAGGTTTATTTTTTGAAGAATTTTGTTTCATTGTTTTGTTAGAATATTATGTTGGGTGCGTGTAGTTCTTGCGGTACTGGAGTGGGTGATTTCTTATCAGCTGTTTATCTTTATTTCAGCTGCTGGCATTGTATCTTTTGTAAGAGTCTCCTGACTGTCCATTTAAGAGCCTAATTGCACAATTTATTAATTCCATTGTATGTACTGTACTCAATGACAGCAATTCTTTAAACACCATGCAGGAATCACCCATGTAATGTAAATTAAGCTACGGCGGCTGATGATAATAATTTTCTGCTGATTTTCCCCCAGTTACTTTGGCGGGGTAAATGGGTAACTGTATACTTTTAATAAAGTGTTATTGAAAAGTGGTTTTAATAAAATAAGAGTTTTCCTTGCTGACACATGACACCAATTGATTAATTTTCTGTGGATTATGAAGTCCAGTAATAAAAATATTGTAAAACAGAGGCAACTGAGCATGCGTTACTATGATTTGTGGGCAAAAGTAACAAGAATATATTACATGCCATCACTTAGCTGCAAATAATGAAAGAAATCAGTATTGGGGGATGTTAATGAAATTGTGAGTAGTCTTGGCTGGATGTAATGCAGCTGTAGTTTCATTAGCTATCGGTCCAAATACTTGAAGCTACTTTGGTCTGAATGTTTGCTTGTATTTATGTGGCGTTGAGCAGACCCAGGCATGACAGCAGGAGTCAATGAACCAGGCAATATTAAGACAGACGAAGGTAAACGATGCACTTTTATCATCAGCCTTCAAAAGGACTCTTTTTAACATGCAACAAGCAAGAGTGAATCTTGCTATGTAAGCACAAACAATGAGAAAAAACAGATCTCACTAATTAGGCAGTGACCAATGGGGAAATGGCGGGCTGGTCACATGGCACACAACAGGCCGCACACATAATAAGCATTTACAACGCGGCTGAGACACACAAGGATGGGACCAGGATTACATACAACATAAGTAAATACAACATGCGACACTCTGGGACACAACACGGCTTCGGCGATTTCCTCCCAGTCCAATGACAGTCAGTCAGGCAGTCAGGCTAATCGGTGTCTCTAAATTTCCCGTAGTGTACGATTGTGCATGCATGCCCTGTGCTGCCTAGGAGAGGCAGGAAAACAGATGGATGTATTATTCATATATGAACAGATTTATTTCCCTTGAATTTGACTCAGAAGGTCATTATTTATGTGACAGAGAGCTCCCTCTTCCTTCTGCCTGTTACTCTTTTACTGACAGGCCAGTGCGTTACGTTCTCTTTGCTAGAATTCAGGAGGGTGCGACCACTAATGACGCCTGCAAAAAACGTTCAAAAACGGTGCCAAATTAACAAGGCCATTGTTTTTGACTATTTATCAGAGCAACATTTTTAGAAAACAAAGTGACTGGACAGTCAAACATTATTGTAAAACTAAACGGCTCAAAAGATTAAAAATCCCGAACTATGCATCTGATGCAACGCGGAGGTCCTATCACATCGATGGCCCATATCAACACCAAAAATGAACACATAACATTAAGATAATGCAAACATGAATAAAATACAAAAAAATCAATAAAAACAGATTTCATTTGTTCCATTCTTTATAGCTTAGCCGTGCTACGTGTTAAACAAAGAATGGTAAATCAGGGGAATTCAAATCCCATATACTGCCACCCGGTGGCCTGGAGCATTTCTGCTTTCAAAAGGTCAGCTGACCCTGAAGTACAAGATATATTAAGAAAACACATCATTTAAGGTCTAGGCAAAAACAAACAAAAGAAAATGTAAAAAACACAAAAACATAAAAAATGCAAAAATGCAAAAACAAAGAGAAAACAACTGTTTTTGTGTTTTATGAATTTTTTGAGGTTTATTAAGGTTTTGAGTGCCTCCGGCATTATTCATGATGCATAAACATCAGGGCTACTTTCTTCCTGCCACTCCCAATTAGCGATGTGTACTTCCTGTTTCTAGCTGTGCAGTTCAGTGAAGTAGTACTGCCTGTGACTGGTAACATAAGTCGTACAGTGGGCTTTTCTCCACAACGTCCCTGTCTTGCCTGAGGGGAGGACTGCCCTACCTTCTCCCCAAGCCCTCTAATGCCAAAAGCAACCACGGAGGAACGAGCTTGAACAAGAACATGTGCATCACCATGGCAAATGTCTGGCTCCACTTTATGCTTCTCCTGTGCTTGACCATCTCTGCACATCTTCTCCAGCTCGCTGATTTCAAAGGTAAGAAACATCCTTTTCTGTTCTGGTTTCTCAGCACCTATTACATTCATGTGCTCAGGAATATAATAAAGGATTCCATAGATTTAATGCACAGTTATATTTACATTATAAAATTATTTACAAAATAAAATGTATCATATACTGTACTTGACGTTCTTGCAGTTTTAGTAAACAATATTTTTAATGACTTTGGAAAGTGAGTTATCTCACAGAAAGTAAAATCTACACACAGCACAGAAAAATATTAGCTTATTTAACAAATTTGCCTGATGTTTAAAAAATGACAGAGATCTTACACCTGAGCACACTTATTGCCGCTTACTCTACCTGTGCTTTTCTGTCCAGTTTCACCAGAAAAAGGCACTGCTGGGGTGTTCCTGCTCTCATCCACCCCCAAACAGTACGACCTCAATGCATCTGCAGCCCGGGACATGTGTCAGCACTGGGGGATGACCTTAGCCAATCGAGCTCATGTGCAAGACGCTCACGCTCACGGTTTGGAGACCTGCAGGTACAGAGGGTTGGGTTGGCTCGAGGTGAACCATGATAAATGCAGCAGTGGATGTCCTGAATGTAGTACTTCCAATGGGAAGGCAGGCCATTGAGACAGAATTATAAGAGGATTATAAATTTACCCTTAAACTGGTGGGAGCCTAACAGAAACGCTGTGGCAGTTTATGTTTGAAAACCTACCAATGAGTTTGAATTATAGTAGTCTGGTTATGAAGAGTGAAAGACATGAAATTGTAGAAAGCGTGAGGAGGCAGTTACTGCTCCTAAAGGTATGTTAAACACTTCATAAACACTTTAATGATGTCAGTGATGCTTTTAGTACTGAATAGGCTCTGAAACCAAGAGTTATATTGAAAATCCTACACTTAAAAATTTACTTCACAATTTAGAATCATCATACAGGTTGAAGAAGCGTTGATGTAGGTCGTTGTGTTGGGTAATAGTCCTCCCCAATCTCCAACCACACCCAGCAGTTCACCTTCACTGCCCTAATTTTGATCTTTGCATGTATTTCATGACAGGTATGGATGGATAGAGGAGCGAGTTGCTGTTATCCCCCGGGTCACACCTTCCAACAGTTGTGGTCGCGGAGGCATTGGGATCATAATTTGGCGAGCAGAGGCCAGCAGGAAATTCGATGCATTCTGCTTCAACGGAACAGGTCGCTGAATCAATTTATGCATATTTAGTCAGTTGCATAACTTAAATGACAGGAAGTGCCCATCTTTGACATCCTGACAGGCCTCAGGGATAGTTTAGGAATTTATGACAGGAAGTGCCCTTCACTTCAGGCAAAGTGAAAAAGCAGAAATCTGGGTAGAGACAATTTGAAAACAATTAAGAGACATAAATAGAATCAATATGGGTGTGTTACCACACATTAATATCATTACAAACCTGCCAGTTCATTCTATTGTTGCTAATGTCAGCATGTTTACGTCCTGCTTTTATTTTGGACAGATTCGATGGTGCAGCCGGCATCACCAACAGCAGACATCTCACTAGGGAGAGAGTCCTCATCTACCCCCTTGTCCTTTCACCCATCTCCTCCACGCGTCCCCCTTTCCACAAGCCTCACCCCTAATGGCTCCACTCCGCTCTTCATACCCTCTGCCTACCCGTCTACTTCAATACCAGGATACACAGACATGGCCACGCCCGCAATGAGCAGCAACAAGCCGTCAGGTACCTCACTGCCTCCCCCCCGGACTCTGAGTCTGACCTGCATGCATTTCCTATTCCCAGCATAATATAGGAATATGAGCATGACTCTCTTACATTTGGCTATTCGTGTTTAGATGTCTTCTTGGCTGTAGTCGTCCTCATCATTACTGCTGCACTGCTGATGCTAGTTACTGGACTGTTCTACTGCCGAAGGTGAGTGTCGATCATGCCAGTTACGACATAGTCGAAATGAAAATGCGTCAATCTGGATACGGAATGTAGGCGTGGTTATCATACAATGGTTTGTGTATAATTACTTTATATTCTTTCCATTGGGAAAAGAAAGAGAAGCTGGCCCCAGTTCTGTAAGAGGGATCTGCAGAGAAAAAACAAGGACACAGAGGAACTGAAGCCGTCCGGGAAACAGGATGCAGGGGGGGACCAAGTGGAGTTTGAGGTGGATGGGAATTCAAATGACATCAGTCTGTCCGTGGTCCCTGACATGGAGTCACCGTCACCCTGAGGGCAGCACAATCTACAACGGGAAATATCAGGAACAAAGGAAGTGAACTGTTCTCTCCGATCTGATTTTTGCATCTCGCTAATATTTTCTGGCTGCACTTCATTGTTCCAGAACTCTGAGAAACGAGTGCACGATTAGTGCACAACAAGTGTACTAAAAAAGTGTACTAAAAGTGTAAGCAAGGTCTGAGCTATAGCCGCTGCAACTGCATGTGTTATACCGATTACATTGTTTTTTCCTGAAGGACTGAAAGATTGTGATCAAGGACTTTACTATTTTAAGTCCAAAGACTGGCCTTCTTGTTGGGCCAGGTACTTAACCTGAATTGTTCCAGTAAAATATACATGTATCAAAGAGCAAATGTGCCAGTTTGGGCTGAGCATCAAAGGAGAATTAACAGCAGCTTGGAGTCACTGTACAGGTCTGTTACTGCAACTAGTGGCAGAAGGACACAGCCTTGAGTGGAATGCATGCCTGCTTCACATCACACCAGAAAATGGCATTTGAAAACTGTTTGGGGTCTACCGGCCAGCCACAGGAAAACATAATTCTGGGGTGTATAGCTGCTATGGAGGACATAAAATCACACTCAGAATGTGAGTCTGCACTGTGTTCGCAGCAGATTATAAAGTTCTGGCCTGTACTCATTTCCGTAGCCTGTTTATAAAACGTTCAGGTTAGATCATTTATATGATTAAAAGTTTCCCATGTAATTTGCCACTCAGAGACACGGAGACTCACACAGGCAGAGCCTCCTGAGTAGATTTTGATGATTTGATCTGTGGTAAATTTTGCCGACCTCTCAGTATAGTTCACAGACTTACATTTTTGGGCCCCAAAGAAGTGCAGGTGCCGTGTTTCTGTAAAGGTACCGTGCCCCTCGGATAACCCCTGCATGCAGGGTCAGGTCAGACAGCTGAGCATCTGATGTGAGACGATTTCTGAAGGAATAAAAGCCATGACTCTTCTTTTCTGTAAAGGTCATGTTACTTACGCTGTGCTCCTGAATTTGTACTTGATGATGATTTGACACCACACCCAGAGATCTGGGGCTGCGGTATACTGTCAAAAAAACGTCATCATTTACATCTGCTAGGCTTCTGAGAGAGCAATAAGTTGCTTTACTAAGTTTTCAATACATGTACTAAACAATATGCTGTCAAATTGCCTCTTTAGATACCCACAGCAGGACACTCCATATTTAACCATAAAATACTACAGATCTGGGAATTGATTCTGAAGAGCCTGAATTTTGGCCATGGCCTTGTGCAACTCAGCCAGGAAATCCCCAGCTTTGCGTCCTGAGTTTCCTGGGTCCCTGCTGACTCACCAAGAGCTTGTGTTGGATAAGAGGTATGAAAGATGGAAAGAAAGACTGACAGTTTTTGCAGATCTTGAAAAGCAGCAGAGTTAATGTCAAATGGACCAGGAACAACATGAGTCTGTAGAAATTATGTGTTTTTGAGAAACCAGTCTCTGTGGAAGATTCCGGTGGTTGGCACTGTTCCATCGGTTGGCATGGATACAGTCTGGCAGGTCAAGCATTTTCCATTTTCGAGGACTGCAGTGTCTATTTAATGTCAAACAGTGATTATGAACATCAGTCATTTGTCTGAGCAAAGTGGCGTGACAGCCTTTGGCTTGACACCGCAGGCTCGAGTCTAACCATGGGGCTGCTCTTAGCAGAGATGCTACAATACATCACAGCTTTAATATTCAGTGGCTACAAAATAAGCCATCGCATAGGTTTTTAAGATCGAGCCGATAATAATGCAGGTCCTCCTTATCACAAACTCCAGTGTGTAACAGTGTATTTTACAGTCTCAGTCCCTTTTTTCTCCTTATGACGGAGGGGAGGTTCTTGGTGTGTGCACTGCATGAGACACTAATGGTGCGAGTGCTTCATTCACTTCTGGTTTTCATCTATATATCTGCAGCATCTAGCAGTGCATCACCTGGCGCTTAAAGTTACAGCCAATCGGATTATGCATTAGAAAGTTCTGCACGCCCTCTGCAGAATCATAGATACCTATAATAATATGAAATGGACAAAATTCACATCCACTTTCCGGAACCGCGGATCCTATTCAGGGTCTTGAGGGGTCCAGGGCAAGGAACAGCCCATAATATGGCACACACACACCAGTGAGCAATTTGATAATGCCAGTTAGCCGCAGTGTGTTTTTGGACTGTAGGGGGGAAACCGGAGAACCCAGAGGATTCAAAATCCAGGCACGGTACCCTGGAGTGAGGAGATGCTAACCACTGGACTCCAGTGCCTCCATTAAAATATGCATCATGCTGTAAAGAAATTTAATGAACCAATGCATCATTTGCCATTTGTACTGGTACAGATACATAACAATGCAATCCCATTTGGCTCTCCTTTGTGATACACACACCCACACACACGAGAGCGAGGTTTGGGGTACGAGCACAGGGTCAGCCATTTATCTGACACCCCCAGAGCAATACTGAGGGAACTGAGAACATTGTTCTGGAGCACAATGAATGTGGTTACTCTATCAATACAGGGCTAAAACCAGAAAGCATCTAACCATGGGCATAAATACATAACATGCTGAGCAACAGATCACCGCACTCCAAACCTCAGGGTTACTTGGAATTTATCTCAAGCTGGGATATGCCTTAAAATGGACGCCAGTCTATCGTAGGGCACAAAAACAACCATACATTACGGGCCACTAATCAGCGTAAATGAAAGTTCCTGTTAGAGTGAGGCTACTGAGCCAACCCGCTTCTTTGGAACGATATAAGAATTTCAATATTTATCGTCTTTCAAGGTGTACTTTGTCAGTAGTACTATAACTATACTTATGTGTACACATTTACTACTACAAATAACTTTATTTTCTATTTATTGTTTCCTCATCTGTCGTTTGATACCTGTCCGTGTTGTTTAGTGACACCGCCATTAGGAGTGAAGTCAATGCAGGTTCAGCGCTCGAGTCCGAAAGGACGGGGATTCACTCCCTGTTAGTCATGTGACCGATTGGCCCGGAAGCACTCGCTAATGATCATGCGCTTTTGTTTTGTGCAGGGCGGAAGTAGTATTGTGCCTCTTCAGTGTGGTCGCGTAGATGGTCTCTGGTACCAGTGCGTAGCAAGACGCTTTGTGCGGATCCGGGGCTCACACCGCCAAGATGTCTCGGGGGTCTATCGAAATCCCACTTCGGGACACGGACGAGGTAAGCGCCCTTGTTCGACTGGTTCCTCTGCTCGTAGGCCTTTTCGTGCACGGTAGCTCTCCAGTAGCTAATCTCTGCGAAAATGGCGTTGTAGAATATCTGACCGGGAAAGTGTTTTATTAATCCAATTGAAGTGTCCCAAGTATTCATTCGTGATCATACGGTTTAAGCGGTTCTTACACTTTAAATACAGAAGTTGTGTTGGTTGCGCCTCCGTAAATTACAATGTCAGAGCGCTAGAGAGTTAATGAACTGATTAAATAGTTTGCTGGATCAGGCGCCTTTAACGTTACTACTTGGATGTGGTGACAGATGACGCCACGATTTCTACTTCGTATGCCGCTGCTGAGCACAATGTACTCTGACACTTGTTCAGTAGAGGGATTTACACCTGCACCCTGGTCGGTTTTTGAATAACCAGTGCATGCGCAGCAGAGAGATAGACACAAGGCGCGATAATCAATTCAATCTGGTTATGATCTTCAATCCATGAAGGAATTCTTCAGTTAAATTTAGCTTAATACATGGAAATCATATATGTAGAAGCACCTAAGGTCTTTTTAACAGAGTGTATGTTATACAGACTCAATCGTATATAGAGTAGGGCTGCAACTAATGATTATTTTGATAATCGATTAATCTGACGATTAATTTTTTGATTAATCGGGGGGGGGGCAGTTCGATTTCCAATTTTTAATAACCCAGTCTGTCTTTGTACAAAGGTTGTTTCCAGCAACTCGCATAAAAAAAATGTATGCTACATTAATAGTATAAAAAAATAATAATTTTGTAGCAGCTGAATAAATGTAATGAACACAAAATCATGTTTTACGAAATGCAACCAGCATGGTGCTTTAGATAATGTATTCAGTACTCCAGTTTTTTAATGTAAAAGCACAGACTACCACTGCTG
>JAABNX020000021.1:20585838-20596268 GCA_015163995.2 Mormyrus lacerda | reverse complement strand
TTTTACGCTAAAAATGCGCCGGCTTGCAATCTCGTGAAACGCCATAGACTTTAGTGGTAACAAGAAATTTAAGGTGGTTAAACTATATACACAGCAGTAAAAACGTTGGGTGACGATTTATATCCTTAACATTAGTGATCTCATAAAACGTGCGTAAATGGCGTTTATATGCATTTACCCTCCACTACACCACTGAATGAAGGATTTACATTAAGTAATCTGAATAATTGCATAAAATAATCCAAAAACTCCACAACGTCACATAATACATCAGTCTCTCTCCGACCTAATTTCAGCTAATTATCATCAAATTCTGGCAGAATTAAAACGAGTCTGCTGTGTCCGCCACCGCCATTTTTTAAATGTAGCTCAGGGTACATCAGTGGTACTTTGCTGGTTAGGGATTCGAACAAACAGTCTTTCAATTGCAAGTGCGCTTCCCTAACCATTACACCACCACCACACTAAATTATTATTATTGCCGTTACTATTCTTATGCATTTATATAGCACTTTTCAGGAATCCAGAAATCTCTGTGCAATGAAGTATTTGTCTGTAAGCCGGTCGAATGTGTTGAGGATGGCCAGCATGCACACATCTTCATGGCTTCGTTAAATCTGACGCAGGTCATCGAGCTTGACTTCGACCAACTTCCCGAAGGAGACGAGGTCATCAGCATCTTGAAGCAGGAGCACACACAGCTTCACATATGGATCGCCTTGGCGGTGAGTCCCGGGGGCCCTTCGGAGGCACAGGCTCGCGGGCAGAAAGACGACGTAGCGGGAAGTACATCCCGGTTTCGGGGCTGTATTGGTGCCATTGGGCTATGTGCTGCAGGTATTCAGAAATGGTTTTGGAACTTTTTTTTTTGAACGTGTGATGTTTTTGCACATGTGTGATAAAGGCTTCCTGAAACCATAACAATTATGAGCTTTCCACTGTGTTTATAGTCATCTAGCTACATTGCCATATTTACCTAATACTCTGAAATACCTGCTAACCTCTGTTGTTGATATGAGAGATGACTCAGCAAGCCGTCATGGGCAGCATTTTTTATTTTCTTATTTTTCTAAGAAGCTGCAGAAATGTGAAACGACGGGTCCAGTCTGCATTTTCTGCATAGCTGTCATTTAGCATTAAGTAGGGGCCTTCCGAACTTAAAGCATCTGTCTTTGTCTCAGTTGGAGTACTACAAGCAAGGGAAGACCGAGGACTTCGTAAAGCTCCTCGAGGCGGCCCGCATCGATGGAAACCTGGATTACAGGGACCATGAAAAGGACCAGATGACCTGTTTGGACACCCTTGCAGCCTACTATGTTCAACAGGCTCGCAAGGAGAAGAACAAGGATGCCAAGAAGGAGCTGATCACCCAGGCCACCTTGCTGTACACCATGGCGGACAAAATCATAATGTACGATCAGGTGAGATGCTCATTTTCTCTTCCAGAGCCAACGGTATCTTGGATCTTGGGGTATCAAGTTTTCGGATGAACCTGATTATTACCTCTGAATTCATCAGAACCACCTGCTGGGCCGAGCCTGCTTCTGTCTGCTGGAGGGAGATAAGATGGACCAGGCTGATGCACAGTTCCACTTTGTTCTCAATCAGTCCACTAATAACATCCCTGCACTTCTTGGCAAGTGGACTAATATTATTAGGCCATACGGTTAAAGATGTCGGTCTATACTGAGTACAAATGATAGGTATAGCATCTTGAATAGTCTGTCTGTTCACAGGTAAGGCCTGTATCTCCTTTAACAAGAAAGATTACAGAGGAGCTCTGGCTTATTACAAAAAGGCACTTCGCACAAACCCAGGGTGTCCGGGTAAGTTCCACCGTGACTCGTGGTAGAGGTCTGGAGTAGTTTCTGCGCGGCCCAACAAAATGTCTCACCCTCTGATTCTGCCCTCTAGCGGAGGTGCGACTGGGTATGGGTCACTGCTTCGTGAAGCTGAACAAACTGGAGAAAGCTCGGCTTGCTTTCGGCCGCGCCCTGGAGCTCAATTCCAAGTGTGTGGGGGCCCTGGTGGGGTTGGCTGTGCTGGAGCTCAATAACAAGGAGGCCGACTCCATCAAGAAGGGCGTGCAACTGCTGTCCCGTGCTTACACCATAGACCCGAGCAACCCCATGGTGCTCAACCACCTGGCCAATCACTTCTTCTTCAAAAAGGTAAAGGGACAAACGGCTGGGGCATGCTTGCTGTTATTGTGCAGATGTCTAAATCAATTGTTCAATTATTCATTGCATACTTTCAGATAATATAGATTTAGGGTGTTGTTTCTAAGTTTGTTTTATGATCTTTTTCTGGTTTTGTGACTTGATTTTTTTTTTTTTTTTAACTTACAAGGATTACAGCAAAGTCCAGCACCTGGCCCTCCATGCTTTCCACAACACGGAGGTGGAAGCCATGCAGGCGGAGAGCTGCTACCAGCTGGCACGCTCCTTTCACGTTCAGGTCTGAGCTCGGCGCGACTGTCTGTCCCTTCATGACTCTGCGCATGGTACCTGGCTTCGCTGCGGTCGCCTTACAGAGAATGTCACCCTATAGGAGGATTACGACCAGGCCTTCCAGTACTACTATCAAGCGACCCAGTTCGCCTCCTCTACCTTCGTGCTGCCTTTCTTTGGTCTGGGGCAGATGTATGTGTACCGCAGGGACAAGGAGAATGCGGCGCAGTGCTTCGAGAAGGTTCTCAAAGCCTACCCTAACAACTACGAGACAATGAAGATCCTTGGCTCTTTGTATGCTACCTTGGATGATCAAGAGAAGAGGGATGTGGCCAAGGTGAGGAGAGATGACTCCTGTAACTGTGTCTCTATTCTTCATAACTGATGGGGTATGAACAGCTGACCTCTGTTTTTGTATTTCAGGGCCACCTGAAGAAGGTAACTGAGCAGTACCCTGATGATGTGGAGGCTTGGATTGAGTTGGCTCAAATTCTGGAACAGACAGACATCCAGGTATCTCTTTTAGTTTTCCCCGCATCCTTCAGTACCGTAATGCTGGTCTCATCTTAAAAAGCCCATGGAGTTAATGCCTTGCCGTCACCTTTCTCTCCTGCAGGGGGCGCTGTCTGCGTATGGGACAGCCACTCGCATTTTGCAGGAGAAAGTCCAGGCTGATGTCCCCCCTGAGATTCTTAACAACTTAGGGGCTCTGCACTTCAGATTGGGCAACCTGGGTGAAGCCAAGGTATGCTGGTCAGACATGTGGGGGGAATAGGGACTAGAGCTAGCCGTCCTGTTAGCATGCTAGTGTGGGACTAGAGCTAGCCATTCTGTTCCCTTTCAGAAATATTTCCTGGCCTCCCTGGAACGGGCCAAAGCTGAGGGCGAGCATGACGAGCACTACTACAATGCCATCTCCGTCACCACCTCCTACAACTTGGCCCGGCTCTACGAGGCCATGTGCGAGTTCCACCAGGCTGAGAAGCTCTACAAAAACATTCTGCGCGAGCACCCCAACTACGTCGACTGTAGGCACCATCCCACTCCGCTCCCCTGAGCCTCCTATCTCTGGCGGTACCGCCCTGATGCGTCTGTGTGCCGTGTCCGACAGGTTACCTGCGCCTCGGGGCCATGGCTCGTGACAAGGGCAACTTCTACGAAGCTTCCGACTGGTTCAAGGAAGCCCTGCAGATCAACCAGGTAGCTCTCAAAAAGTTTGCGATTCTTCCTTGAATGGTGGACACATGTGTCCTGTCAGGCACTTTGACAAGTTGGCTCATGCCCGCAACCCCTCCGCTCTACCAGGACCACCCAGACGCCTGGTCCCTTATTGGGAACCTCCACCTGGCAAAGCAGGAGTGGGGTCCCGGCCAGAAGAAGTTTGAACGTATCCTGAAACAGCAATCAACGCAGAACGACACGTATTCCATGCTGGCGCTGGGAAACGTCTGGCTGCAGACATTGCACCAGCCCACCAGGGACCGTGAGAAGGTACAGCAGCTTCTGGGCTGGGCTGGACATGGTTAGGCTGGGCTGGCCGGGTCGTTCAGCAGATGACTAAGGGGCCGCACTCTCCCTGTTGTCTCCACCAGGAAAAGCGGCACCAAGATCGGGCCCTGGCAATCTACAAGCAGGTCCTGCGCAATGACTCGAAGAACCTGTACGCTGCCAACGGCATCGGTGTGTCTTCGTGTGACCACATGTTTTGTTCGGCCTTCATCGCTTACGATTTCCAGTCTGATCCGAGATCATTTCCTCCTCTCTCCTCCTCCCTCATTCACCTGTCTGCAGGTGCCGTCCTGGCTCACAAGGGCTACTTCCGTGAGGCCCGCGACGTCTTCGCCCAGGTGAGAGAGGCGACAGCAGAGATCAGCGACGTCTGGCTTAACCTGGCGCACATCTACGTGGAGCAGAAGCAGTACATCAGTGCGGTGCAGATGGTGAGGAGATGCAGCCTGAATTTGGGGGGGCGTGGTCAGCGGGTTTGGCCAGGGGGCGTGGCCGGCGTCAGACAGGCATCCCATTGGTGTGGCCCGCTGTATGTCTGACCCGTGTCCATGTGTGGTTTTTTTTTTTGTACAGTATGAGAACTGCCTGAAGAAGTTCTTTAAGCACCAGAACACGGAGGTGCTCCTCTACTTAGCCCGTGCCCTTTTTAAGTGTGGGAAGCTACAGGAGTGCAAGCAGACCTTGCTGAAGGTGAATGGGGGTGGATGCCAGGGTGGTTTCTCACTTCCTGTATCTGTGTGGCAGAGGGTTGGTATTATGTCATGGAAGACGAGAAAACCTCATCTCCAAACCCTATTTCACCCCCCCCCCCCCAGGCCCGACACGTGGCCCCTAACGACACAGTGCTGATGTTCAACGTGGCGCTGGTACTGCAGAGGCTGGCCACGCTGGTGCTGAAGGACGAGAAGAGCAACCTGAAAGCTGTGCTGAGTGCCGTCAAGGAGCTGGAACTGGCGCACAGGTAGGTGTGGCTCAGCGGGTAGGATGCCAGACTTGTGGTCAGAATGTCATCGAGGATGTCATTCAAGTCCCAGGGTCACCAGAGTGGTTAGCAAGGTTCCTAAACCCAGTTGCTCCAGGTACTGTCTGACCCTTTGTCATTTTGGATAAAAGCATCTTCTCAATTAATGTGTGGTGTGGCCTGCAGGGGGCAGATCTGCATCACACACAGGATGATAAATCCTGACCTTTCCTCCTTGGCGTGCCGTACAGGTACTTCAGCTACCTGAGCAAAGCGGGAGACAAGATGAGGTTCGACCTGGCTCTGGCTTCCACAGAAGCTCGGTAAGGGATTTCCTGTTTGGAGGGAACCTGGTAATGTTTTCCCGTGAATGCGTTCTGTGAACCCAGACCTGTGCGTGTGGCCCTCTAGGCAGTGCTCAGATCTGCTGAGCCAGGCACAGTATCATGTGGCTCGAGCCCGTAAGCAGGACGAGGAGGAGAAGGAGCTCCGTGCCAAGCAGGAGCAGGAGAGGGACCTCCTGCGGCAGCAGCTGATTAAGGAGCAGGTGAGCACCGCCCCCTTTCCCACTCGCGGGGGGGCTGACCGCCTGATTTCCCAGTTCACCACCTCACGCTTCGGCCCGGCAGGAGGAGAAGCGCAACAGGGAGGCCGAGGAGCAGAGGAAGCTGCTGGAGCAGAGGGCCCAGTATGTGGAGAAGACCAAGAACCTCCTCACATTCTCTGAGGGCATGAAGGAGTCGTCTAAGGAGAAGAAGAAAAGCAGTTCTGGAAGGGTGAGTGCCAGCATTGTGAAGTCGGGCTCTGACTGTCCTGCTAGTGAAAACGGAAGGGTGCTCCTCAGGAAGTAGGGTGATGGCTAGCTCAGTTGGTTAAGAATCTCTGCCCATGTCCAGGAGGTTGTGGGGTCGACTCCCATGGCTGACGGGGTAATCATATACAAAGGTTGTGGGGTCGACTCCCATGGCTGACGGGGTAATCATATAAAAGTTTTATGTCTGGAATATATGTTTGTCGTTCTGTAGCGCAAGAAGGGGGGCGACATGGATGACTTTGTCAACGACGACTCAGACGAAGACTTGCCCATGAAGAAGAAGAAGAGGAGGAAGGGCGGAAGTGGGAGTGAGCAGGAAGTGGAGGACGAGGAGGGTGAGAAGAAGCCACGCAAGAAGAGGAGAAGGTGAGACCACAGGGGACAGAGGTCAGGCGGTGCAATTCATCTAACCATGAAGATGGTTGGTTGCTTCAGTGCTACTTAAATGTCTTTGCTGATTTTACTGCATGTTGCCTGAAAATGTAATATTTTGGTGGGAATTTCCTGCAAGTTGTTCCACATTTATGTTCCAGGTCTGTGAAGGCAGGCGACGAAGGCAGTGAGGATGATGAACAGGCTTCCCAGTCCAAGAAGCCACGCAAGGGCAGGGAACGAAAGCGAATTGAGAAGGTCTGTGTCCCCCCACCCCTTCTCAAAATGTATGACTTGGTGTGAATGTTTATGAAAGTCCCACTTATGGCGTGAAATTCGTGACACAGGCCAAGCCAGAGAGGATGCCGCAGTCTCTCAAAGGGAAGATCAAATCCAAGGCCATAATCTCGTCCTCCGATTCCTCCTCCGACGAGGATGGTCTGAAAATTGCTGAAGACAGGTGAGCATTTCGATATCATGAGAGGAATCGGTGCTTCGCTCTGTGTGCGGAGTGCAGTAACGGTTCCCACGCATCCATTTCCCAGAATCCCCCGGGACAGCGGCTCCGGCTCTGAAGAGGAGTCATCGCACAGGAAGCGCATCGCGTCGGACAGCGAGTCGGACGGAGGGCGGGATGGTGGCAGTGGCAGCGACGCCGGGAGCCCGCGGGGCATGATGGCCGACTCCGAGGACGACTCGGGCAGCGATGGCCCGGTGAATCGGAAGCGGCTGCAGCCACAGTCCGACTCGGAGCAGTCTGACAACGAGAGCAAGAGGAGCCGCTCAGAGGCCTCAGGGGAGGAGTCGCGGCCCAACTCGCCTGTCGCGGACTCGGACAGGGGCTCGGACCGGGGCTCGGACAGGGGCTCGGACCGGGGTTCGGACCGGGGCTCGGACCGGGGCTCGGACCGGGGTTCGGACCGGGGCTCGGACCGGGGTTCGGACCGGGGCTCAGAGAACGAGGGCTCGCCACGCAGATCTGACAATGAATCTGAACCGGAGCACTCCAACAACGAGGCATCCAATCCAGGCTCCGACGACGACAGTGACTGAGGGCCGGACATATTCTCCTCACCCCTCACATAAGGAGAACCTTTCGACAGTAAAAAAAAAATTTTTTTTTTTTTTTTTTTTTTGCATTATTCTACTGAAATAATCACATGAAACAAGGTGATGTGTCACATTTGGAGTTCAGATAACATTTCTTTTTAAATTGTATGTCAAACTCCGATCTCACCTCATTCTTTCTAGATTTCTTTTGTAGTTTTTTGTTGTTAATGACCTATGGGTGTCAGACCTGTGTTGTGTATATTAAAAGCTACACTCATTTAAGATGCCAAATTCTTTTCAGAACTTTTAGAACAATATGAACAGTTATGTAGCCAATAAAAATGGATAAATAAACTGTTTTTTGTTCCTGATTACGTCTTTGAAGTATTTGTTAAATGTGGGTCGTTTATATTAATCTGAGGTAAACTGGATATACTGACGTGACCAGCCAGCCCAGTGTCATTACTGCTAACCATGAGGCTATAATGTTGTGTTTGGGTCTTTAACCACCCAGAATGCAGTCTGCCCTCGGCAAAGTCTGAATTATGCAAGTGACTTTAGAGGTTCCACTTACACTGAGTAGTAAAACTTTAACTTGTTGTTCTTGCAGTAGCGGGAAGATCAGTATTGAGTTTTATGACATCTTGATTTTGTAATAGGATTTGAGTTTAATGCTCAAATGCTTTGAAATTTAAATATCATTTGACCATCAAAGTCAGGTCCCATGAACATGATTAATATGTAACAGATTTTTCAACACCGAGGGTCCGACAGTGGAATTCCAGGTATATATAGTGGTTCCTGAGGTCCGCTATAATAGAGATTAGGCGGCGCTTGTGTAATGTCTGACCTTTGACCCTGGAAGATGTCCATTGCGCTCCCATCTCATGCAGATGGGTTCAGGTGTAATTAGCCAAGGTAGGGTCACATCTTGAGTTGACTTTCGGTTTCTATTAGCAACGGGCCTGGTCCAGTTTCTGCACGTACTCCTGGGGGTGGTGTCCGCTAACCCATGAATAATTCATCCTGTCTGACAAGGCAGGTGTCGTAGAGATCCAGAGTCATAGCAGGGCCAAAGCTGCTCCTCTACACTGCGCTTTGCCGGCCGGGGCAGAACCGGCGCCGCCAGCAGCATGTCGCTGAAAGCCGCCTCCCAGATGGATCTCCACGCCAGCCCCTCCTCGTTGGGACCCTGGAAGCCGCTGTCCCTCAGCAGCGGCAGCGTGGAGGGCCGCCAATCCCGCGCCAGGGACGGCCAGGAGGAGGCGCCGCCCGCGCCGAGAACCTTCCGGCGACCCGTCAGAGCCGTGCGGCCCGTTAGCGCACTCAGCACCAATGTCTCCTTTCTGCAGATCAACCGCCTGCAGGGGGAGCTAGTGAGGAAGAGAAAGGTAATTCATTGTTTTCTTTTTCCTTTACACTTACTGTTTTATTTTAATTATTAAAATTAAAATAATTCCTCCTAATGGTGTTTCTTTGCTTGAGAAGTGGGTTTGGTGATCATGTGACTTACGGGCCTGTTTTTGAAGCCTCGCACGCCTGATGTGAACCGGGAGGTCTGTTCTGGTACTCTCTGTCTCTTATCAACCCCCCCCCCCCCCCCAACCTGCAGATGCAGCGATCGACGAGAGGCGCGGTACTGTGGGGTTTAACGCTTGCATTTAGCAATGCATTACAGACGCCACACTGAATGGCCACCCCTTTAGAAACATGCGCTGTTTGATAACTCTGAAGCTAATCACTAATGCGCACCAATCACCTAATGTCTGATTGCAAATGCCAGCAGTCGTTCTTGGCTGAAAAATTACTCGCTATTCACCAGACACCATATTCTGATGTGCACTATATCAATAGATGAAGTTGTTTACAGTCTAATCTGAACATCAGTTTCTGAAAATACAAATCTACACCTAAAAAACTACTAAAAAGCATCCAAAATGTCCTGTTTTCCTCTCTCTTTCTTTCATTACAACCATTGTAATGTCATATTACAGCAAGCGGAGACTATTTACAGGTTGTTTTAATTCTTGATAATCTCAAGCCTTAGCAGTTTATCAGTTTCATTGTCACATGTTACCAGAGGAACGCAGTGACATCATTATGCCAGTTACAGGGGAGGGCAGGATTGTCAGCTGGCTGACCCCACAATTCCTTCACTCATTTACATGTATGTAATAGTTTTATTACCTTGTAAATAGCTTATATATAATAATATAGAGTTGCTGTAAGATTTCTTGCGTGAGCGTTGAGAGTCACGCCAGGTGCGTGAGAGTCACAGCCCGGGGAGGGGACAACTGCACGGGAGGACAAGATGACCGATAACAATGTAACAGAAGACAAGACCGTACAAGACAGAGGAGTGCAATATGAGGATGAGTAAAGAGAAAGTACTAACCATGTCTAATGAGGACAGCGTTAGCATTAGCGGATAACTGTGGGCCAGCCTTAGCGTTAGCAGGTAACTCTGGGTCAGCATTTGCATTAGCAGCTAGCCATGGACCCGCAGGGTGAGCAGTAACTCATGTGCCCTCAGGAATGTGAAGACCTGAAGCAGGAAAACAAGTTCCTGTCTAATGAGATCCACATGGAGCGTATAATGATGCGCACGGAGAACGAACTTACCATGAGGAACCTGCGCAGCCTGAACCAGGAACTCCAGGGACAGATCAAGGAGGTGCGCCGTCCAGGAGTACTATCAGTGCGTTCTGGCCCATCCACAGTGCCACCCGGTGGCATGGGAGAGAGTTTGATATTGGGGAGGACACAGTTAATAATTATTAAACAAAGGTCTGACTATGGTAGGGGGGGGCTGTGAATGGAGCCATATTGAATTTTGGGAGGACACACTGCAGACTGCCCTCCAAGATCCTGATCCCATTGGGGCCACCTACAGGTCGTTCTCAAAGGAATTGGGCTTAATTCACAATTTTAATTAATCATCCTGAAAATGGTATTGCTAGCTGAGCTATTCTAGTACACTAGGCTTGGTGATGAATTTAGATGTTTTTTTGTACGACTGCAGAGCTCTTAAACTCATCCATACATCCATCTTCTAACTGCTTATCTGGGTCAGGGGTCAGAGTCATATGCTTTGTTGCAAGTGTAGAGAAAATGAAGCTATGTACACCCTTAGATGCATTATTTTTAATTGGCCACCAGATGGCAGAAATCTCTTGCCAGGTCCTCCACCTCCGGTCAAGAGCTGAACATCCCCCATGGGCAGCAGGGCGCAGTATGTCTGCTTTGGATTTGAATGGAAATATATAAATATAAA
>JAABNX020000021.1:20553172-20565873 GCA_015163995.2 Mormyrus lacerda | reverse complement strand
AGAGTACTCACCTGGCTGGTTGAACCAAAATCCTGGTTAGGGTTTTTACTTTCTGGACCTGAAATGTCCACCTCTGTGAGCAAGTTACTGCTGCATAAATGGCTAATAAAATTTAAATCTGCATGCGATCTCTGCAAGAATTATCATATAATGCCATAGTCTTTGCTCATGACTGGATGGTTGCTGGTTCAAATCCTGTGGTCAGCAAAGTGGTTTCACTCTTGGGTCCTTGAACAAGGCCCTTAACACCCAGCTGCCTGAAGGACTGGCTGTCCCTGCTTTCTCCATTGTACTCTGATTTGAATCAAAGCGTCTGCTAGAATAAGTAGCACGTGAATAATACATCATGCAAGTGTTGAAATGTATTTCTTATATGTTACTAAATTCTCTCAGTTATTACAAGAGTGCTACAAAGGATCACTTAAATTTGATTGATCCTAATTTAACATTTTGCTGTTCATTTTATTGCTAGCTAATAACAACAAAGGCCTTAATAGTCCCCAAGTCAATACAATGAGCTAATGAACATATTAGCAATGAAATAAATACATATGTAAATGGCCTGGCAGTCTGTGGGGTGGGTGATCATGCAGATCGTCAGCCGCCCACAGTCTCGCTGTACAGGCTGCGGGCTTTGCTCTGCAGAGAGCCACGCTCAGAGGAGAAGCGTCATTTTCTCCTTTACACCGCAGCACCCTAGTGTTGTTTTGAGCATCACCACGGAGACCCGGGGATGTGATACTTACAAGGAGATTTAGTCAGAACTCCACCGAGGACTCAACACTTACCAAACAGCCCACAGGCAGGAAGTTACTGTGCACAGGAATCTTGGTTACTTAACAGAGGCTGAGAAGTGCCAGATGGTGTTTCAGTACCATCATGTATTTGATTAGAAATGTTTTAAATAGCACTTTTTAGTTGTTTTGTGGATTCACATCTGAATGTTTATCACAGCAGTTTAAGGTTAATGTGCTTTTACTGAATGGTATGACAGGAATGCTGCTCCTGGGATTGGAACCAGTAACCACCTTGGCGGTAGCCGAGCTCTCTGCTGTGTCAGTGCTGCTCATCGGATTGGAACCAGTAATCACCTTGGCGGTAGCCGAGCTCTCTGCTGTGTCAGTGCTGCTCCTGGGATTTGAACCAGTAATCACCTTGGCGGTAGCCGAGCTCTCTGCTGTGTCAGTGCTGCTCATCGGATTGGAACCAGTAATCACCTTGGCGATAGCCGAGCTCTCTGCTGTGTCAGTGCTGCTCCTGGGATTGGAACCAGTAACCACCTTGGCGATAGCCGAGCTCTCTGCTGTGTCAGTGCTGCTCCTGGGATTGACAACCAGTAACCACCTTGGCGATAGCCGAGCTCTCTGCTGTGTCAGTGCTGCTCCTGGGATTGGAACCAGTAACCACCTTGGCGGTAGCCGAGCTCTCTGCTGTTTCAGTGCCACTCCTGGGATTTGAACCAGTAATCACCTTGGCAATAGCCGAGCTCTGTGCTGTGTCAGTGCTGCTCATTGGATTGGAACCAGTAACCACCTTGGCAATAGCCGGGCTCTCTGCTGTTTCAGTGCCACTCCTGGGATTTGAAGCAGTAACCCCCTTGATGATAGCTGAGCTCTAAGCTGCATCAGTGCTTTTTTCAGATCCATGCGACCTTGCCTTCTGTTTTGCAGAGAATGGAAGCCTCTCTTCACTTCAGCCTTGCCTGTTCCTGCTCCTGAACTGGAAAGCCTTAAGGAATCTGTTGAGAAGTTAGTTTATGTGGACTTCAGTTCCTTCACTTTCCTTTGCCAATCCAGAGAAAACCCCACAGGGTGGTTGCATCAGATCTTTCTGGAAATGTCAAATTTCCTGCCAAATTATGCCTATTTAATTAGGCTATCTGAGAAATTGCATTGTTATTGTGCCACTCATCCGTCACGGTGTGATAAAAGCTTGCTTCTCCTCATCGCAGCTCTTTTCTAACTCACACCCAGACTACGTAACCTGGCACGCAAACAAGTTTTTTTGTACTGCGTCATTTATGGTGAAACAAGCTGTAAATGATAAAAGCTGTAATGCCTTTGTAGCTCCTGTCTTTTGGCGTGATTACTGTACTGTGGTCCTCTGCGATGCTGCACTTTAGGATGACGAAGGGCTGATGGGTGGGAACCCAGGCAGAGGTGGGAGAGGCTGCAGTCCACATGAGGGCAGAGCCTTGTGGAGACATCATGGTGTGTTAGATGAAGTCATTACCAAAATACAGATTCTGTCTTTGGTCTGACCAGTCTGGGGCCTCTTGTGGACCCCTCAGTCATATAGGTTTGGGAGCCATTTTGACGGGAAATCGGGTTCATGTTGGCTAGAAAGCGACGGAGTATCTGGCCTCTAAACTGGACTTGGGAGTTTACTGAGCGTGTCCATGTGAAGAACCACACAAGATGTGGTTATCTGAGAATAGCAAGTAAGCAAGTAAAGGGTTAATGCTGAACCATGGTTTTATTAATCTAATAAAACCCAACAGGCAGAAATAATGCATTCAGCAGAAAAAAAAATGATGTCATAGTCAAACAATTCTCAGTTTTGTTCATTTGTTCCATCTGTTTTCTCAGCAGGCTGAGCTCTAGACATTTATAGATATTTCATTGCCCCACGTTCCTTCCTGAAGCTTCTGTGATGGATCACCAGCTCCAGCCAGAGTAAAGGAAAGGACGTCGTCTTCGGCTCATAATGCCACAGCATGTCTCGCCCAGAAGCAAACAAAAAACAAAACAAAATAAAACAAAAGAAAAGAAAACAAAACAAAAATAATAACAGTGTCGTCTGCCCAGCTCTCTGAGGTGGTCTTTCAAATGAATGTTACTTACTGCCCCTTAGACATTATATCATCTCATTTTTAAGGAAGCTTTTGTTAGAATCTGCCCCCTTATTTTGGCCATAATTAATAACTCAATGAACTCATGGAGTTGTGCCTTCCAGCTTTAAACATGCAATAGTGCAACTTCTATTAAAAAAACCTAACCTAGACCCCAATGTCCATAAAAACGTCAGGCCCAACTCCAAGCTACCATTTATTTCTAAGATACTGGAAAAAAATGTGTTCTCACAGATCGCCTCTTACTTGAACGAACCTGAAATCTTTGATAATTTCCAGTCTCACTTCAGAGCTCTGCATAGCACAGAATCTGCCCTGCTGAAGGTACTAAGTGACATTTTTCTCATTATCGATTCTGGTTCTTGTGCAGTCATAGTCCTGCTTATTATAGTGCAGATTTTGACACAATTGACCATGACATTCTTTTAAAACGGTTGGAGGCGGGAGTTGGTCTGCAGGGCCCAGTGTTAAAATAATTGACCTCCTACCTGAGAGAATGAAGCTTCTCAGTCAGAACAGGTAACCGTTCCTGATCCTCCACCCCCAAGAAATGTGGCATCCCCAATTTTCAGCCTCTTTTATTCTCTCCATACCTGCTCCCCCTTGCCTCTGCCTTCAAAAAATACCATTTTTTATACCATTGTTATGCAGACGACACAGTTTTACCTTCCAGTTATAGCTGATTACCAGTTACACCAGCTCCCCTCGAAGAACCTGTTTAACTGCTTGGATGATATTAAACACTGGATGGCGAGGAACTTCCTTCCACTAAATGAAAACAAAATTGAAGTAATTATATTTGGCCCCCAAACTCTGCCACTAGCCTTAGCAGCGGCCTTGGTGCCCTGTCAGTGTATTTGCACAGTGAAGTTAAAAACCTTGGTGTATTTTTGAATACGTCATTGAATTTTAACAAACAAGTAAGCGAAATGAGTTTTCTCCGCAGGGTGGCTGGGCTCTCCCTTAGAGATAGGGTGAGGAGCTCGGTCATTCGGGAGGGACCCAGAGTAGAGCCGCTGCTCCTCCGCATTGAGAGGAGCCGGATGTGGTGGCTCGGGCATCTGCTTAGGATGCCTCCTGGACGCCTCCCTGGTGAGGTGTTCCGGGCATGTCCTACTGGGAGGAGGCCCCGGGGAAGACCCAGGTCACGCTGGAGGGACTATGTCTCTCGGCTGGCCTGGGAACGCCTCGGGAATCCCCCAGAGGAGCTGGAGGAAGTGGCCGGGGAGAGGGAAGTCTGGGTTTCCCTGCTGAGACTGCTGCCCCCGCGACCCAACCTCGGATAAGCGGAAGCTAATGGATGGATGGATGGAAGTAAGCGATCTTGTAAAGGGCAAAAAATCAGCCAAGTTAAAGCTGATTTTATCTCATAAGCTGGGATGGAAATAACTGGTGCTCAAGTATGCATTCACCTTATAAAGCGATACACGTAGCAACCGATTGTTGTAACAGCACAAATATGTAGGCTTTTTATGTGCATTTGCACCGATATGACAAGAAGTTATTGTGCATTTTTACTTCTATACTGCAAATGAAGTACAAATTAGCATATAAAGGTTAAAATGCATGATAATTTCTTGTCATATCCTCCCTGGTCCCTTAGGTCGTCCTCACAACAGCTTCTTTCAGTTCGTCACTCATGCCTTAAAAACAAAGTTGACCAGGCTTTTTCTGTTGCTGCCCTTAGACTTTGGAATAGTCTTCCGTCCTACATAAAGTCCTGCTCTTCTATCAATAACTTTAAATCTAAATTAAAGACTCAGTTTGAGGTCCTTCTATAGTGTTTTCGCCATTACTCATGTTATTTTATTTCTGTATTATACTTAACTGTATTGTAAGTATACAGTGTTTGTTAATTAACAGTTCCCAGACTGGAAGGCACTTTGGGTCAACTCCTGTTCTTTTTAAATGTGCTGTGCTACATAAATAAATGACTTGACTTGACTTGATTCAGTAGTAGTGGTATTAGCTGTAATAGCTGCCCTGCAGGTCCTGCACCCCCCTTGCCCCCCACTTTGAAGCCATCGCTGCTCATGTCCTCCGAGCTGCTGTCACACTGACAGAGAGCATGCCGGACAAGCTGGAGCCTGAGTGTCTGTCCTTTGCTCTCCATAGACCAAACATTCTCCGCTTCCTTGACTGTACAGTGTCAGGTGGGAGGGGAAGCACTTCCATTCTGGTTGACTGCGCAGGTACCCGTTCGTCCTCGTATGCTTTGCTTCTACGCTGCCGGTTTCTACCTGCACTTAGCGGTTCCTCCAGCTGCAAGTTCCAGCTCTGAGAACCATCGCTGCACCCCGTGGCTCCTCCCACCTCGTTAGAACCTTCTTTAGACGGCAGAAGTCCGGCAAATATCATTACATCTCAGTAACAAACAGCTCCAATGTGCCAGCATTCAATGTGTGTAAATGTTGTGTGTATGATGTTGTTGTTGTTGATGTTGGGTAGACAGACAAGCCACCAGCCACATCTTCTCATTTGTTCACTTAATTATCCATTCACTGTATGTCATAGTATTTATTGGCTCCTTGCTGTTGTTTAATCTTTGTTAGCGTTGCACTTGCTTTAGTGTCAGTAGCATCAATTTCATTACAATCATTACCATCCTTTCAGTAACACTTTACATTAACTGCACCTTCATAATGCATTCGTCACACAATCATAAAAAATTCAGTCTGCAGTACCTTCATAATACATTGATAAAACATTGATAAACAGCATGTAAGCATACCTTAATATTCTAACATACTTTACCAGCTTCAATATACAACAATAACAATAATTATATGGTACAAGCAGTACAATCATGTGATGTTTGTTATTGATGAATATTAAAGCTATTTAGGTTTGTTAGGATGTCAAGATATACTTCCATGCTGCTCTCTCTCTCTCTCTCTCTCTCTCTCTCTCTCTCTCTCTCTCTCTCTGAATGAATGTCTGGTGGGTGACTGTCACAGATCCTGGTGAAATCCTAGCAGACCATGATGACAGATGTCACCCATGGGGACGGACAGCCGTGTGCCATTTGCATGCTCTGGGGAGGCAGCATTTGTCTGCCCCCCCCACTCGCTACAGTATGCATGCGATGGCTAAACCGGTCAGGATGCACAGCAGGGCTGGTTCCTTGTTCCGGAGGCACGAGGGTGACACTGCGTACCGTACAGGACTCAACATGCCAGGGCTGCGTGAGGACGACGAGCCGCCTGTAACGTCTGCCTCCCTCTGTTTACACATTTTTTTACTTCTTGCTCTCTTTAATGCTCTGCCGCTCCAAGGCAAGTACATTATTTCCCAAAAATCACTGCACATTTCTAATAAAAGGTCTTCAAAGGACTGATTGTTCCGAGTGAATTCAAGAGCCAATATGTCACTGTGAGCAAAAGGTAATGGGCTTGGTTATGTAAGACGAATGAGGCAGTTCTCTCACTCAGAGGCATTTTAAATGGAAAGCGTTTAATCCAATATGCACCTATAATAGTCTGTCGGGGTGGTGTGAGGCTCGGTGCTTTCAGAGACTGTGCCTGCACTGGGAAGATCACTGGTTCAAATGCCAGAGTCGGCAGAGTGATGTCGCCGTTGGGTCCCTGAGCAAGACCCCTAACCCTCAATTATTCTAGGGCACTGGTCTCCAACTTTTTATTACAGGTAATGCCACTAGAAAGAAATTAATCTGGGGAGGTATGAAGATTTTGCCGAGGAGGGACCTGAAAGTCACAGTCCCATCTAGTTGGTGACAACAGTTCTATGGACCGCCTGCCCCTGTTTTCTCAGACAAATTGACCTTGCTTAGAGGTACTGTGCCGGTCTGAGCACTGGCATTAACGACACCAGTTGGTGTTCAGTTCAAGGCTATAGGAGGTATCTACCATAGTGGCACACCAACGCCAGGTAGCCCCCATCCACTGCATCCCTTGTCATTATTTCAGGGGCCTTAAACATACAGTGTTAATCTCCTTATTGCTGCACACAGTCGACCTTTATAAAATATTTGTTATGGGAAAACAAGATGGAACGGACACGCTGTTCCTGCAATCACAGTGGGTGACTCCACAGATGCATGCTTGTGTGCTGAGTCTAACACTTTGTGAAGTATTATAAGTCTACACCATGGAAATGACAGGAAACATGAAAGACCTGTAGGAGGTGCTATTTCAGTGATGTGACACGATGCCACAAATGGGTTAAATGCACACTGCTTTGGAGAATTACACCAAATCTCAAACAACAGTCATGGTAACACAAGCTAGAGTTCCTGAGTAACTAGCCGACACAAATGAATTCTTGCCTTCTATACCTCACGTGACTAAACCCCTTCTTTTTATGGTCATACTAAAACGCAACCAGCAGATGGCGCCAGTATTCCTTCTGAATGTCAATCCTGGCAACTCAAAGTAAAACTTTGACTTGGTGGTGCTTGAAATGCCTCCCCCCCCTCTAAAAATGGGCAGCTGGTGACAGACCTTACAGCAGGAGAGGATGCAGGAGGAGATGTGCTGCATTTGTTACATGACAATCACAAAGGTGAATAATAATAGTCATGAGCATAAAATATTCAATATAATTACACATTATGTAAAGAAACCTACGAAAATGAAAAGGTCATTCTCATCTCATCTGCCCAGAATTATGCTTTGAACTCTTTATATTTTAATATTTATGCATTTGTAAAACAAAAAAAAGATCAAACAAAGATCATTGCACTTGTTTAGGAATAATTCCCTGCTAGACAAACGCATACATACCGTCGCACCCAAGAATATTCTCGCTGGGGTAATTCACTCTGCCATAGCTGCTGTATCTATAGCCAGGCACCAGAGCCCTTTTGCAGAAAGAGCCCCCTAATTATATGAATGACTGGAGGCAGAGGGTGCTGTTATGTAATATGTTCTGGCCAAATATTTCACAGAAAGAAATGACAAGTTGAAATGATTCCCTTAGATTCACTTAGGCTCATTCTCACTGTAATTCGTCTCGTAAGTCGGGTCATGAGCCATGAAAAATGCCGCCCCTAATGTATTGATTTTCAAAGGAAAAGTGCCTTCCTGCGGAGAATCAATGTTTGCAGGGCAGAGGGAGCAAATTAGCAGAACCGGGGTGTTTTTCCGCAGAGCTGTTCTCACAATTAAGTCCACACAGGAGCCGTGAAATGATGTCGCCGATGAAAGGAAGGAGTCTATTACGACAGCAGTTTGCTCTGGGAATTCTGCAGCTGGTGGGAGGAAGACGTGATCCGGGGACGGAAGGCTCACCTATATGAAGAAAACCAAACCTGCGGAGCCCACAGCCCCCAGCCCGGCCTAGAGGTAAATAAAGCCTCTCTGTACATCACAAACCAGCCCTGTGCTGCCAAATAGCTCTCACTGGATTTTCACAGCGTACTGGATTCTGCGTTTGACCTTTAAAGCCCAGTTATTGATTTAGTCTGGAGTAGAGCTAATGTGGAATGCAGATCACTGGCCGGTGAGTGTCACATGACAATCCTGATCTTGGGACCTCCTGCTAAAATTGTCTACCTCAGATTGTTGGGTGTTTCTTTTTATAGGACATGAAAAGATGGTAAGGTAAGGTCTTTAGCAGTCCGATGGTAAGAGAATGATGCTGATCTCTATCTCCTTGAGAAAAGAGCAAATACTTTAATTACTGTTGCAACAGGCAGTTCTCTGTTTTACAGTTATAATTCCAGGGAGACAACAGTGTGCCAGGTGACAATGCAAGTCTTAATGATGAGTTTGGCCAGCTATCTATGAAAATATTCCTCCCCTGCTTTACCATGGCTCTCATTGACTCTCAGTGACTCTCGATGTGTTGCTTAATAGTTTATGCTAATGCAAGTTGAACGGGACATTTCATTCAAACCAAAACACTGAAGTGCATTTTCAGGTGAGGCATTGAAAAATGGTGTCAGCTTAACCCTGGTGGTGTTAGAGCAGTGGCCTCTCGTTTTATTTACATGAAGAAGCACAGTGTGAGTGTTTATTCGATGCAGGATGTATTTCCTGTGCTGTCATGTGAGTTATTCAGGAAGGGTGCTGTTGAGCCCAGAGTTCAGGTCCAGAAAGTAAAAATCCAGACCGAAATTTTGTTTCAACCAACTAGTTGAGTATAAAGAGTTACATTCACAGAGTACACAATTGTCACAAACTTCCAGAGCACTGAGCAGGACCCAAAGGCCCAAAGTACGGATCTGGCATTAACTCACCTCCATTGCCACATTCATCAAACCCCCAGTTCCAAAAACCTATTTCTCACTACCCCAGGAGTGGCGTTTGTTTGCTGCCTGGAGATCGGCTGTATATGAGCACTGTGTGACTCTGCCTTCTCAACTGTGTTTTGCTTTAGATAAAATCAGCTGCTAAGTAAAATTTCAAAAGTAGCTTTAAGTAAAATTAATTTTCATCCTAAATGAATCTTTTGAATAGGATAGTAAAATAGAATGCTGTAGCTTTCAAGGAGAGATTTTAAAATTAAAAATATATTCCAGGGCTGTTAAATGTTGAAGCCATTAAGTGCACCTTTGAATTAAACCCTGGATGCCCCCTATATCATCATCTGGCCTTTCCATGAAATCTCTCACTTTTTATCAGAGTCAGAGAGAGGTGAACCAGAGCTATTTACATTTTGTTATTAGTTTGGTTTCTTGTTATATTTGACTCCCAGGGGGCTTAACCTCAGCCCACAGAGTAATATGCAGTGGAGCTTCTGATGCACAGATAGGGAGACTCTACCTCATGGGGGTGGGAGGGTTGGGGAAAAATGGACACAGGCTTTTACACTGGCAGATTTGTGTAAAGATTATAGGTATTTAGTCCTTGGTTGCAGTACCCTATATTTCCATTGGGGGGCAGCGGTCCCAACCAGTGTTGTAGGGCTGAGATCATTGGGAGACGTGGAGGTGCAGTGATGGAGATACGTAGGCTGACCCTCAGATACCCTGCCTGCTCTTTCTTTTACTCTGAGTGACAGTCATGATCACTAGTGAATTGTTAATTGAACAGTTAACAACCACAAATAATAGGGACTAACTAAACAAGGAGAGACTAGGAACATAAGCAGAACATCATTCAGCAAAGGCGGGGGATGAGTTCACTATAAACAGGAACGCAAAACAAAAACAAAGATAAACAATGCCAAAAGCTAAGGATAAAATAAAACACAATAAATTAAATGGCAAGGCAGGCCTCAGATCAGCCTTGATCCCATGACTGGATGGGTGTCAGCTTCTCAGCTGCTCATTCATTCAGGGAAACACACTAGGGACTTTGGGCCTCAAGACAGAGGAGGGAACAGGATGGTCAGCGACACCCGTTGGCCAAACAGGAACAAAATACATGGGACATGGCCAGACAGGCACCTACTCTGACATGATCCACATAGAGAAGGGTAAGTTTAAACTGGTCAAGGATGATAGTTTGGCTATTGTGGTCAGCTTTAGAATTTGATCCTGCATGACTGCTGAGGATTGACTGGACGGCAGAATCTGTCACGGGGTCATGAAGCTGACAGACAACAGAATCTGTCACCAGGCCATGAAGCTGAAAGACAGCAGAAGTTTCATCTTTGCTCTCGTGAAGCTGATCTGAGCCGACGGGTGAAATTTCAAACATGAGGAAAACTGAGAAAAGCAATTCAATAACAACTGTCGTATTTTTAGATATTTTGCAGGCATTACAGTGTGCTGTTAGGAAATGTGTTATTTACTCTGCTTCATGAAATATGAAACCTTCACGATTACCTAATTTTTCGCAAAAACAAGGATTCATCTTGACTTGCTTGATGAGATCAAGCAATGATATTTTCATTCATGCTTTATAACAGGGAGATCAGCATTACTCAGATCAGTAATTACTCATGTTGAACTTGATCTATAGCTGTAAAATGCCATAATGTGAGTACAGTAAGATGGCCGCCGTTTAAAGGCAGGGTGAGGCTCTTTCAAAAAGCACTATAGTGGGAGACTCTTCCGAAATGATTGATGCCCACTCACCTCTCAAAAAACACCCAAGCTCTCTGCAGACTCGACCAAAATGCCCCCAATCAGCACATTATAGCTCCTCTGAAAGGTACTTTGTGCTAAGAAAGGACATGGTTGTTACGACAGGGGATGGATCTGACGAGAAAACGGTGGTGATTCACTGGTGGCTCCATAACAAGGAGGCTGATTAACAATCAGAACAACAAAAGGGAAACGACAAAATAACAGGACCACAAGGGGTCAAAACGCGAACAGGGAAAACAATGGCTAAGCACGAGAATCCAAAAGTAGCATAAGAAGGAAACAGGGCAACACAGGGAGTGGGATTATAAAGGATTATAGAGGCAAAGTACCAAAGACACAGAAACATGGCTACAATCACTACAATGCACTGAAAACAACGAATAACAAGGGGTAGGAGCAGCAATAGAGAACTAGGGGTAACAAGGAACAGATGAGGACAATCTAATCACTTAAGGAACAAGACAACAGGTGGCATAAATTACAAACACAGGAACTAGGAAACATTGACAAACATTGAGGATTAACACCAGTGGCCTGTACTACGAAGCCGGGTTACTGCCTTATCGGGGTAACTTGTCGGATTTAAGGTAGCACAGTTTAAATGGACTTCATTTTCGTTCACTTACATTTTGTCCGGACTACCTTAAATCTGACAAGTTACTCCAAAAAGTCTCCGTAGTACAGGACACTGCTGGTCAAACTGGGAGGAGACACAAAGGGCAGGGTTGGACGGGCACTGACACCCTGACACTCACACACTGAATCTCAGCTGCAGTGTTATCATTTCAGGCCTGTCGGTTGTGTCCTGTGTGAAATGGAAGCTATAGCTCCCTTAAAATGAGACAGGGCATGTTAGGAGGTGGCATGACATGAGTTTGTTATATTTGGCCTGCAGTCTGCAAATTCCACCCTCTAGCCAGCAGGTGGGGTGTTTCACACAGAGGCTGTCCAAGGATGAGGAGTCAGGTTAAAGTTGTTTCAGATGGACTGTTGGTTGTATGGATTCTGTCCACCTTGCACCTTGATTCTCTGAAAAAAATATCTTTGTCTCCATACCTTGTTACTGTTTCTTGTGGTGATGTTTTGTTGGGGTATGTCTGCTCTGTAAGCCAGGATAGGACCAGGGAGGATGTGTTCTGATGTCAGATGACAAGACCATTTACCCATTTAACCTGTGCTATAGTAACAGTTATATAAGAGCCCCAAAAATACACTTCCAGACCACGGTCAGGATTCTGCACCCTGCTGCACTCTTTCTAAAATTTCTTTTTTCCCTGTGCATTTCTCTTTTGAAAACGGGGCAAACAGAGCGAATACAGTGGACTGTGAATTAAGTACTGAAACATGGGAAATGGGGGTGAATTAGATCTGCAGAAGACACAATATCAGGGACAGAGGAAGACCAGGGATATTGAAACTCTACTTAAATTCCTCCAGCGATTAGAAACCCTAGTCAGTCATATTCTTCTTATTGTTCAGCAACATTGTTATGAAGTAGATAAACATCTGTATTCTAATCCTTTTTAAGTAAGCTAAGTGCACCACTGCAGGAATCGCATTTAGGTTGGTGCTATTTCTGTGAAAAACAAATTTAGTCCGTAATTTAATATCTACAGGTCAATGGTTATTAGAAATGTACATAATTAAATTTGTTTTTTTGTTACATTCCTGTTTTTAAATGGTATCAGTCTTTCTTTTAAATACAGTGTCTGCAGCCTGTCATTGTGATGGTTATAAAATGTCGCAGACTCACAAATATGCGGGTGCAAAAGTAAGGCATATACAGTCCCTGACAAAAGTCTTGTCGCTTGTGTACAAATTGAACTCAAGTGCCGCTGAAATATATTTCTAATC
>JAABNX020000021.1:20532771-20543478 GCA_015163995.2 Mormyrus lacerda | reverse complement strand
GGGAACGCCTCGGGATTCCCCCAGAGGAGCTGGATGAAGTGGCCGGGGAGAGGGAAGTCTGGGTTTCCCTCCTGAGAATGCTGCCCCCGCGACCCGACCTCGGATAAGCGGAAGATAATGGATGGATGGATGGATAGTTCATTTCATTCCCCCCATAATTTTCTGTTTGGATGCATAGAGACAGGATTTGTTGTAACCAGAAATGGACACTTTTTCACGTACATGACAGAATGGTTTGCCTATTCCAGCCCTAAAGGATTCTGTGTTTTATTTCTAGCTTGTCCCACACAACCTGATGCCCCCCAGAGTCCCTGACTCCCTCCACACTTCAGCTCATGCTGAGATCTGAACCACACAGCTGTGAGAATGAAGGAGACCAGAGATTTCTGAAGCTATACCTGATGTTTGCTGAGGCACCAGCTGCATAGATACCCAAGATGGTCGCTGAGGACTGAAAGTACAGCAACGTGATCCAGAAGCACCCTATTGTACATCTCTAAGAGCTGCTGCAACTAAGCTGGGAGGTTGTGTTAGGTGATTACCCTGCTGGGAGGGCATGTCAGGTGATTACCCTGCTGGGAGGATGTCCCAGGTGAATACCAGCTGGGAGGGCGTGTCAGGTAATTACCCTGTGGGAGGGCATATCAGGTGATTACCCTGCTGGGAGAGTGTATCAGGTATTTTTTGCTGGCAGGGCATGTCAAGTGATTACCCTGCTGGGAGGGTGTGCCAGGTGAAAACCTGCTGGGAGGGCATGTCTGGTGAATACCTGCTGGGAGGGCATGTCTGTTGAATACCTGCTGGGACGGCGTGTCAGGTATTTTCTGCTGGGAGGGCGTGTCAGGTAATTACCCTGCTGGGAGGGGGTGTCAGGTAATTACCCTGCTGGGAGGGTGTGTCAGGTATTTTTTGCTGGGAGGGCATGTCAGGTGAATACCTGCTAGGAGGATGTGCCAGGTGAATACCTGCTGGGAGGGGTTGTCAGGTGAAAACCTGCTGGGAGGGCATGTCTGTTGAATACCTGCTGGGATTGCATGTGAGGTATTTTCTGCTGGGAGGGCGTGTCAGGTAATTACCCTGCTGGGAGGGCATATCAGGTGATTACCCTGCTGGGAGGGAGTGTCAGGTAATTACCCTGCTGGGAGGGTGTGTCTGGTGAATACCTGCTAGAAGAGTGTGTCTGGTGAATACCTGCTAGGAGGGTGTGTCTGGTGATTACTCTGCTGAAACTTGTTTTCCAAATTCCTCATGTTTGAGAAACTGTTATCAAGCTAAATGGCAGCTTTTCAGAGGAATCCAAGATTTAGAGACGATTTCTAGCAGAACGGTGCTTTGCTTTTCTCTGTTTCTATTGTGTTTTTATTTGAAGTATTTCCAGAAAAATACGATGGAGAAACATGCCGCAAACAGGCATGTTTAAAGGCCCAGGGAGTGGCAGTCTCACACGGGTGATTTTAAACAGATAAACTGCACCGCAGTCATCATGGTCACTGATACCCTGTAGCCAGCGTGCTGACGGTGCAGCACTTAACACTTGTGCTGCTTTAACACTTGCCGTATTCAGACCAGAAACTTGTGAGACGCTGAGTTATGTAAGCTGGTGTCGCTTCCTGGAGCTGAGCTGCTGAGAACAGCGGATGGGTAGCAAACATGGAGGAAGAGGAGAAGGAGGAAGAAGAGGAGGACGAGGAGGCATTGCACAGCATGGGGTACAGAACTTTTTTTTATTAATATACAGTCACAGCATGATGTAAGTTAAGACCTTAAAAAACGGGGGATACGCATGCAGAATCTGCATCATGCTTATTCAGCCAGCAGGTGGCACTGTGGTTAAAGAACTGGACATCGATGACCAATTAAAGGTGTGTGTGTTGGACGGGGGGTGGGTTCTGCAGATTTGTCACTGAGGTACTTTTGCCTGAATTACATAAATATTGTCAGATGCTGAACCATGATTCATGGTTAGAAAGACTTTTGTTTCAAATTAGCTCCATCTGCCATCTTAGTTTATAATCATCCTAGTTAGTAAAAAGAATGAATGAACCCTGCAGTTTTGTGTGCAGTGCAGCCTTTAGGGTGGGAATTACCCTCCCCCTCTCCAACCCACAGTGTGGTGAAGGCATCGGAATGCCAGGGTGATAGTCCGTAAATGTGTCGTGTGAGTGTGTAATACCGTGCAGAAGCCAAGCTCTCATTTATTTGGTGACTGGGCTCGAGAAGGGCTATGGTTCAGGTCAGGCTGGGAGTACTGGATCAAGGTTAAATAAGCATCTCGAGAAGCTTTCCCCGTGGTGCAGGATGCCTTGCCGGGATGCTGATCAGCGTGATCAGTGACTCATTCCTCTGGGGGAGACTGCAGGTCGTCGCTTTAATAAGGCCACTGATTGTTTCCATTCAGACATCATACACTGGAAATGTGAGTAGAGATGAAGGGAGTCCAAATCCTGAAACAGCTTTATGGACTTTCTGTGCTGTTTGGCCTGATTGTAGCACCTCTGCAGGGAATTTGACAAAACTCCACCTCCTACAAGATAACTTTCCTGTGGGCACCTTTTACACATGCATACTCCTGTCTCCCATTACAATTAGGTGACCCAGAATTAAACAGTGCTGGTCCATGGCTGTTCAAAACAGTAGTGACTGATCATCTGGGTCATCTGGAAGCATATCAGACAAGTTCTGCAATGATTGGGTTCTAACTGTAGAAATACATCTATCAAAGGGATGATGAATTTGGGAACAGCCTGTTAATGTGGCTGTCACTCAAGTGAAAATGCACGACAGTGCAGAAGCTGAGCTCTTATACATCTAGTGATATTATTGCTAAGTGAATATGCACAACAGTGCAGAAGCTGAGCTCTTATACATCTAGTGATATTATTGCTAAATAACCAGAGACTAGATATATATTACTATCTAGCAATGTTGAGGATTTCGGTCTGTTCTAGGTATTTACAGTACCTCTATGTTCAGACCTGAAAGTCTCTCAGGATTCAGGCAGCTGCCAAATGAATAAATAAATAAATCTGAATGTTGTTTCTTTGCCAGTCTTTGTAATGTCCACTGATCTGTAGTCATTTTGTAATCGCTATATTCTCTCTCAGAATGCTTATTTGCATGTCCTTATCCCAATTGCATCACCTATTCATTGTGTATTTACTGTTCACTTATTCTTATATTACAATGTTTTGTCTTTTTTTGCATTGCTATCTGTGCTATATCTCCCTGTCATCTGTCCTGCATTGCACTGCTGTCTGTCCTTTATCTCACTGCCATCTGTCCTGCATCGCACTGCTGTCTGTCCTTTATCTCACTGCCATCTGTCCTGCATCGCACTGCTGTCTGTCCTTTATCTCACTGCCATCTGTCCTGCATCGCATTGCTGTCTGTCCTTCATCTCACTGCCATCTGTCCTGCATTGCACTGCTGTCTGTCCTTCATCTCACTGTCATCTGTCCTGCATTGCACTGCTGTCTGTCCTTTATCTCACTGCCATCTGTCTTGCATCGCACTGCTGTCTGTTCTTTATCTCACTGCCATCTGTCCTGCATCGCACTGCTGTCTGTCCTTTATCTCACTGCCATCTGTCCTGCATCACACTGCTGTTTGTCCTCTATCTCACTGTCATCTGTCCTGCATCACACTGCTGTTTGTCCTCTATCTCACTGCCATCTGTCCTGCATCGCACTGCTGTCTGTCCTTTATCTCACTGCCGTCTGTCCTGCATCACAGTTTGTCCTCTTGTCCCCCTCCATGCACCTGCGCTATGTCATAAGAAAGTCACTGTTTCTTTGAAACAATGAGGCAATAAAACTTGAAACCAAATGGGCTCAACATCATCAAGGTTCACTTTTAGTGTTGAGTTCAGGAGTTCGGTTCCATTCTGCACCCATGCCATGTGCTCCAGCAGGGGGCCTCAGTAATGGATATTGGAGGCTTGTTCTTTACCCCAAGCCAGGCGTGTAGACACTGGCCGACATGTCAAGGCAGCCTGTCAGACCCCGTCTGCCTTCATCATGGAAAAGGTCGCGCAGCGGCCTCGGCAGTTCGGTGAAGTCAGCATCATATCAGAGGAACTGGGACCAGCAGTAAATTTAAAGGTACTGGGGGGACTGTGTGGACCAGCTCTCTGACCTGCACTGTACAAACGGCCGAGTGGAGGATGAGCTGGCAGAGTGTAAATATACTTAGTGTGTGGCTTTATGTTTTAACTTCACCAGCTATGCAGGAACGCTGCTTGTCCAGGCTGGTGTGTCGGTCACGCTCTCAGACTCCATGGCCCCCTCAGCCTGGGCCCTCAGGGGCCCATTTTGCATATGTCTTTGTAGTTCACACCATAAGGTCCTGTTCTTTTTTTAGAGACTGATGGAGACAAATGTGGGCCAGCATTTGTTACTAATGGACACAAGAGAACACAGTTTCCTCACCATTTCATTTAGCAGATGCTTTTATCCAAAGCAATATAAGATACAGAGAACAGGGTCAGACAGTCCCTGCAGCAGTTGGGGGTTACGGGTCTTGCTCAAGGGCTCAAGAGTGAAATCATTCTGTTGGACACTGGATTCTAACTGGTGATGACCTGATCACTGGCAGGGAGGCCTAACCTGCTGAGCCACATGAATGACCAGCTAAGTGGTACCCTGAGATCAACCAATAGCAGACAGCAGGGCTGCCACCTCTCACGCCTGCTGTCCTCGCAGAAAGCCTGCCTCCTGCTGGTCAGGGACGATGTGTCCATCGGCACCCTGCGGCTCCTCAAGCTCCTGTTCAGCTGAAAGAGATGTCACCAGCCGCCTCCCAGCATCCCCTGCTTTGCCACCAATACAAGAAAAATATCCAGGCTGCCTGCATTTGGCAGATGTCCTGGCATGAGTCTGTGAAGACCTGGTGGACGATTTAAAACTCTCACGTTGAAAATGTGCCTGTAACAGCAGCCAGTTGGGATGTGGAAGACCAGCACTTTCCAGCTATACAGCCAACACCTCTGACTTTACTGTATTCATTTATAGAAATTATTAGCACACGGCACAGGCCAAAATGCAGCTAAGCCAGACAAAGGCTCTTTATTAAAGAAGCCACAGACAGCAAATATATATTTAAGTTCCGGTCCAGTGGTTGTATTAGAGAGATCAAAGATTATTTTCTCCGCGTCTGAATTGCTAAATAACCAGACTGCTTCTTCTGGAACAGAAACACTGAAACTCGTGTGGACAGACGAGGAGCCTTTACTGTTTAACATCAGTGCTGTTGTCCTACACCATGCGATAACCATGCGGTTGGCCTACAGTTGCCATGCTGTTGCTCTACAATGAGTATATGGTTACCATGTGATCACTGTACGATTGACAAGTAATCACCTTGCTGTGGTCATCATGCATTTGGCATGTGGTCAACATGGTCACCATGCGGTTGACATGCAGTCAACATATGGTCACTATACTGCCAGCCAGCATGGAGCAGCTCTCTCAGGTTCCCATTGTCTCCACACACTTTCTCTCTCTGTCTTTCTCACATTGTTTCCAGTCAGATGCAGCACAAATACCCCGATGGAGTCAGACCAGGGCAAGTGCAAGCGAAAGCCTCATATTTATAAACCGCTGCTGGACAAACGAAACATGGAACTTGTTGTTTGAACTTGGATCTCCAGAGAAAAAAACGTAGAAGTTTTATTTGATATTTTCACACTGCTGAAAAAATATGGAGTGTGCATGTGGCTTAGACCACCAGGGCTGGTGGTTTGAATCATGATGGGTTATCATTGGGTCCAGAGGTAAGTCTTTATTTTGGCTCTGGGCGTGTGAGTAAAATATAATAAAATACAGCTACTGCAGCAGAGAGCAAAGCCCACCAAGCAAAAGCATGCTGCGTAATGCCCAGAGACCTGGCAGGGACTCGATCCTCTGATCATCCTCTCTGTGAAAATGCCCAGAACTATTCATATTCCTGCCAAGAATGTGAAGGGGATTGATATGAAGGGGATTGGTATCGAGTTCTGTTCCTCTAGAGACCCTCACTGTGCACTTTTTTAATGTTTTTGAGCCAAACTTTTCATTGACAGGAATGAGGTTTTGTTGCATCCTTGGGAAGCCAGATTGGTGCCCCTCTCATACCCTGATTAAGCACAATGGCTTTAATTATAACATCAGAATGAAGCATCTGTCACATCTCAAGTGTTTTTGTTTCTTAATAGGAGACTTGATTTCAAAGGACAAGCACTGGGCTAGAGGTTAGAGGTAGATCTGATCGGAAGGTTGTGGATTTGAATCCCAAGCTTGGCTTAGTAGCTGCATTTCTGTGAAGGCCTTTAACCCCCCCCCCCAAAAAAAAAACTCCAGGGGTGCTGACCATTTACTCAGACCCCCAAGCTTCACTCATCTCTGTGCATGTGTCTTAAAAAGAACAGCATGATGATATGTGTGAAAATTAACACATTCCACTGTAGCTGTACTCATACTTGTAAAAAAGGCAAATAAAGCCTCATTTTGAGCTGGACACATTGCCTGGGTGTCTCTGTCATACCTCAAATCGGGTGCGGATATGAGTGCTACATGCTAGACTGAAATGATGTCATATTGCCATGATTCAAAATCGCATCCTGAAGGGCGTGAGGGAGATTGAGGTACTTAATTTTGAAAGTAAACATCTATGGGTGAAAATGAGCTGTGCCTTTTACAAATTGCAGTGTTCAGGCCCGTACACTCAGACCCTATCAGCCAGAGAGCCAGGCTGCGTTTAAGCACATCGAGAGCAGCCCGAGTCATAATTAAACGAGAGATTGTGCTGCTTATCGGCTCCGTGCAGAACACGCCGGGGGCAGCCAGGTGGGCAGATTCGCTCCGCCTTGGAGTACAGGAACGAGGCTTCACGGCTCTCCTTCGCCGTCACCTCCAGCCGGCTGTGGCATATCGATCCCAGCCTTGCATGTTCGCCTCATGTCACGCCTGGCTGTGATCTTCCTTAGAGCACTCTAGTGCAGTGCATCCAAATCCGGTCCTTGAGGACCCACAGTCGGTCCATGTCTTTCCTCCCTCCGAGGTCCCTGTCAGACAGTTCACATTTTTGCTCCCTCCCAGTTCCCTACCAGACTAGACTGGGAAGTCCTTGAGGATTGGGTTTGGGAAACACTTTTCTAGATGTCTGTGACCCAACCTGAGCCCAACGGGCCCCAACAAAGTATGGGGTTTCAGCCCGGGTACGAGTCTTTTATGTTCAATGTCAGGCTAGAGTGGGGTTCTGGTTAGTTCTTTGTACATGATTTTTTTTTTTAAATGTGCAAATCGCTTTTTGTGCTTGCTGGGTCCTTTGCTCATTTGTGGTTTCCGTACCACCCCCTAGCACCCACTGGCACCTCCTTTTCTCTGTCATCTCCCTGCTACCCAGCAAACATTCTATGGGAGAAACAGAGCAAAAGCTTTCAAATGTCCCTGTATAAGCGGATAGCCAATATGTCCACAATTTTGGGTTCAGATCAGGTTTGGGTTCTACATTTTGCTAGTACTATTCGGGCTCAGTCGGATTCAGTCTCAAGGTTTCAGGTACAGGATGGGTTTGGCTTTAATTTCAGGCCCGTACAGAACTCCAGAGCACTCTCACATCCACAGGTCAGATCCAGCTCTCTGTGAATCTCTGTGAGGTTGAATCTCATACATTTTTTTCCTGAATTTAATCCAGTTTCTTCCCAGATAACAAAGACATGCAGCTTCCAGCTGCCATTAATGTTCTAAACTCTAATTGGAAAACCAGCTACTTCATCTGAAGAGGCTCTGAGAAATGCATCAAAGCCCCAGCACTGCCACTTACGAGCACAATACGAAGTGGGGATAAACAGCACCCATCCGTCATTAATCGAAACGTAAACGACGGACGAACGAGATGCTCTCAGACCATGCACACTTCTCTTTGTTGTCTGAGGAACGAGTAGCCAGAAGTTTCATTAATGTCTTATCATGAGATGCACATCAGCTGCTGGCCTGCCTGCCAGGCTCGGTGACAGCGCCCTCCCCCTGCAGCTCGGGAAATTACCGCCCGCTCTGCCGGCACGATTTCCAGCTCGGAGGACATGTTAATAGAGGCTGACTGGCGAAGCGATGCCATGCTGTGTCCTCCAGGGGGCCCCCATCTCCCTTCCCTCTGGAAGGATGGGATGTTTCGCAGTATGATAGAGACACGCTTTGCCTTTTCTGGTTTTCTGTTAATACATGCAGTCCCCGGAGATCTGTACTAGATAAGCGGTTGAAAGATAGATGGATGGATGGATGTCTTCTCTGGTATTGCAGTATCATTCAACACTGATGGGAGAACTAGATTATCAGGGGGTTTGGGGTTAGTGGTGGCACACATTCAGCATGACAGGAAAGGTCATGTGACCTGAAGCACTGATTAGCTTCATCCAACCCATGCCTCTGCTCTAAAAGTCCCCTTTCATTTTCTTTTGATCCTGTTAGCCCAGACCCCAGACCAGACACCTGAGCTATCACTGTGAGATCTGCTGTTGATAAATGTCAACGGCTCCTTACAGCTTCTGCTTTATTGACTGTTGGAATGACATCTTTACGTTTGTGGTCCGAGCAGAATTTTGTTGTCCCCTCCTGTATCCCAGCTCCTGATTCCTGAAAAAGAAAACCCCAAGCTGCAATAAATGTATCCCTCATCATCCAATAAACATGTACTGTGGTACTTCATCAAAGATAATTCTTATCTGACAATGGACCTGATTTCTTAGAACCTTCTTTGACAATCGCTGGTTTAAAAGTTAGAGACACTAGACACAAGTTGCAGGGCTAGGGTTTTATGTACCTGGGTAACTGTTCAGAGCCCAACACAGGAGTGCAGGGGCCCCTTTCAGAACCTGACACAGGAGTGAAGGGGCCCCTTTCAGAGCCTGACACAGGAGTGCAGGGGCCCCTTTCAGAGCCTGACACAGGAGTGCAGGGGCCCCTTTCAGAGCCCAACACAGGAGTGCAGGGGCCCCGTTCAGAGCCCAACACAGGAGTGCAGGGGCCCCGTTCAGAGCCCAACACAGGAGCGCTGGGACCTCATTAAGGAGGTCAACAGCAGTCTGTCCTACTTTCTTTCTACATTTTGACCATAAGTGGCATTAATCACTGCATTAATCACTGCATGAATCACTGCACAGCGAGTGTCCACTTCTACCCCTGATGATATGTAATGGAGAGTCAAACTCAGTAGGCTCATCAGGTAAGCAGGACCACAGTCACTTCCTGAGGGGATTGATGACAGCATTTTACCTCAAGGGCATCTACAGCATGCCTGGCGCTCTCTGAAAATCATTCCCAAGTTTTTACTGCTCTGTCGCTTTACTTCAGTTCCTGTGTCATACTTGTGAAAACAATGTTCTCTGTTCCCCAGAGAAAAACTCCCAGGAATTGTGGATTCCCAGTTGCCAGGAGGGTTGGGAGGATTCCTGGTTTTATGTTACATTTTAAAGACAAAGCAAAGTAAGAAATCTCTGAGGATCCTCTTTCAGTATCACACCACTTTTAAAGGGAAGCTAGGAAAAGGAAAGAGAGAAGCAAAGCTCTATTTTCCATTTATTATGTGTTTTTTTGAATCTGATGATCTAATCTGTTCCACCCCAGCTGTGTGACATCGCTGATGTGGTACATCAGCGCAGTGACGACCTCCGCTGCGTCCCCATCATTCCCGGGACTCGATCCATCGCCCCTGATGCAGGATTTATTGTGGGCCTCATGTGACTGATTCTCCTTCTCATTCGGGGCTCACTGCTGAAATCACACTTTTACTCTCCTCCATGCAAATTATTCGCCCAACTCAGATTTCACTCTAAAAAGGTTTTTGGTTTGTTTCTTAATAATTTAGTGCCTCAAAACATCAATTGCGGAGATTGAATTATTCATACAATAAGCAACTTAACAGATCCTTATTCTCCCAAGTAAAGCAGCTCACAATGGCTCTTGAGGTGTTGCAGCTTTGAATTGGCACAGAAGGAACGTGTCTACAAAAAGACTGTTATGAATGTGGCCCTTCCCTCCACATAATACCTTCAATAAGTGATATAACTCGAATATGGAATTTTATTTCTGATAGAGTAGGAGAGAGAATAATTTCACTTGTCTCATGTAAAACTCTATTTAAACCACTTATATGAACCAGACAGCATGAAATGTAACAGCATACAGAATTAAACCTCTGATATTTGAACAGCCTGAGTTTTTAAAACGTTTTCGTGCAACTGGAACTGTGATAGTGCGTGCTATCCATTAGCCATGTCGATGCTAATCACGCTAACACTTTCCTTAGTGCCTCGCATCGTTCGGTTAAACTGTGATAGAGCATTGCATCAGATAGCTTGGATGAACAGAAAAGAGCAGCGGCGGTGTGAACACAGATAACCTCTGACCCTTTGGAATGCTTTGTGAGCAGGACTGTGATTGGATAATGGTGCTCCGGTGGGGCATATCGAGTGAGGTAATTATGTAGTTGTCAGTATGGGTTCATTGGGCCCCCTGTGTAGTAACTGACTGTTTGCGGCCAACAGGGGTCCCCCAAACCTCGGGTCCATCTCCTCTCAGGTGTTTGAATCAGATTGTCTCACATTTCTCTTGGGTAGGTTCCTGTTACCCCAAAGCCAAACCTGTGCAGACCTTGGATTTGTTACGTTAAATACTCAAACACCTGCATGTTTCATCTAAAAATAATTTAATAATCATTCTGGTAAAACCAGTC
>JAABNX020000021.1:20517951-20529262 GCA_015163995.2 Mormyrus lacerda | reverse complement strand
CAGGACCTGTTTGCCTTGGGTGACCCTACCAGGGGCATAAAGCCCCGGGCAACTTAGCTCCTGGGATCATTGGAACCCCTCCACCACGATAAGGTGTCGGCTCCAGGAGAGGATAATATTTTTATTTTGGATCAATTCCCCCTGCCAGACAAAAGTTTTTTGCACACTCAGATTTTCTACATTTGCATGTTTCTCTTAACATTTACTAAAAAAAAATACACTCAGTATTTTTTTGCTAACAAACAAAATTTACAGTATGTTCACCATTTGAGTACTGAAAATTCTGAGAAAATGTCATATCTTTGATTTATCGAAGTAACCTCCAAAGTAAAATTCAAAGCATTCTTCTGACAAGGGACGTTAAATACTGCTCTGTTTCATGGGATGAAAGCGTTAAATAGCGTATTTAAAGTTAAAGGACAGCCTAAAATTTAACTATGCTGTCACCACACAACCAGTTAACATGATGTCAGGCTTTATAAAGGAAGCTTGTTTTATTTGATTAATTTATTTTAGATTTTCATTCACTCAGCTTTCCAATGCTTAACAAAAATTAAAAATCTGCACTTTATGAAATAAATGGAAAAGTATTAAAAACTGGTTGAAAGCTTTTGATTGGTAGTGTAGTTAATTGTCAACGAGATTACATGAAATGTGACATAATCCAAACCAGTAAAGCACCCATCCATCCATCCATCCATCCATCCATTCATCCTTCTATCCATCATCTAATCATTTGTCCTGTTTAGTGTCCGGGACACCTACAACAATTATTTCAAATTACATACAAAAATAAGCTGAAATCTTAAATATATTTAATGATTAAATTAGTTCAGAGTTCATGTAAAATAAAGTCTGGTACGTGTACACGCATTTTCGTTTCTTCAATGATTGCATGTCATGACGTGCGCGTCCAGTCCTCGTGTGGCCACGCCCCCTCATCATCCACGTGTGCTTCCCCGATTGTGTCCAGCTGTTCCCCGTTAATTCGGCTTGTTTCGTGTATAGTCCACGTCCTCCTCAGTCTCTGCTCGGTCATTGTTGTAATGTGCGTCATCTGCCCTGTCCTGCCTTATTAAATCCCCTTTTTTGGAGCCTGACTGCCTCGTTCATCCCCGCTTCCTGCCTGCTTGCCAGATAGCGAACGTGACATTGCAGTTGTACAGTATAATTTTAATGCAGCCATCATCTACCTTTCAGCTGCTGACCCATTGCAGGACAGCGAGTGGTCTGGTGTCTAACCCAGGCAGCAGAAGGCCTGAGGCCAGGGTGCAGTCTAGATGGGATGCCAGTCTCTATAATACTAACTGCTTTTAAAATCCGTGTTTTGCTGTTTCTAATCGATTCAATTTATTCAATGAGGGCAACTATACACATGCGAAAGGTGAAAAGAGCATTATACAAAAATAGATGTTAGAAATTACAAAATAGATGTTAGAATAGGCACTATTAAAATGAATTGTGTTGTAGTGACTCACGCTGCTAGAGGTTACATTTCCCCTGCTTCCATCTCACAAAAACGGAATCAAACACATTCTTTCATGTAGCTGAATATGTCACTATAACCTTTAGCTATGTGGGCAGTGTCCTTTATTACGATGTATTTCTATGCTAAATTCTGACTTTATATGTCAAAAGTGTTGGTATATAGGCATATATTAACCTTATGCAGGACTCACTCTCTGCTGCCTTGAAACATGCTGACTAAGTACAATACAGAGATCGCTGAAGGCACGGGGGTTTTTTTCTCATCGTAGAGCTGCCTGGTTCTTGTGATTATAAAATCATCATCTTTGTACAAGCCCACCAATTTACCCATGAATACTGTGCAATATTTTTAAAAAAGTCATTAATGTTAACTACCTTGCTGAAGGTACTACATTAATTCCATGCCTGAGATTTGAACCTGCAAACAAATCATACCCTTTAACACAATCCAAGGAATGGATCTCAAGAACCAGAAACCTTAAAGCTGTTCTGTAACTCAGCAAAAATAAATTGTACTTCCTGTATGGTGTACTCCTCAGGATTACAGCACCATATCTGAGGTAGTGTGTGGCTCATTGGGTTAGAATGCTGCTCTTGTTAGTGGAAGGTTGTTGGTTCATATACCACAGTTAGCAAAATCATTTCATCATCTATAAAAAGAAGTAAAAAGTCCCGTTTGGGATGTGTCCTGCTGATGGCAACATAACAGCGCTTCTTTTTTCAGGTGGACAACTATGAACCTCTGACTGCTTGATGGCCTGCTCTCGCCTCCCAGCCTCTGTGTCAAGACCATCTCACCTCTGTTAGCGATCAATACATAAAATCCATGGAAAGAGGCGCTTATGTTGGTATTAAAGTGCCGTGAGAGCTTCAGAGCTCAAGGGTACCGCAGGAGGTTTGGTTTACTGCAGGGTGGCCATTACAGAAGTAATCAAATAACTGATTAAAGAGCTTGAAGCACAGAGAGAAGCCAGCGTGAGACAGATTTTAGTTATTTGCTGCTTCAAACAAGCACACTCTCTTGCTGTGGTCAGTACCCGACATATCCAGTGAAGGACAGAGCCCTCTTAATTTTGGAGGACATTGTTGCTGAGATTATTGCATGCCCTAAGTTAGATCCTGAGCACCCAAGATGCTTATCGTGAAAACATCCAACTCACCCTCACGCTCACTTTCCCCGGCACATACATCCCCATTCCTTACGTAGACCACACCACAACCTGACTGGTCTTTCCCTGCAGAGCTCATGTCTCTGAGAAGCAGACCGACTTTCCCTTCAGCAGATAAGAGTCAGCTGCCATAAGCAGAATGCAGAGTCAGCGGATAAGGCAGGTCCATGTGCACCAGCCTTGGCAGCAAAAAGGAACTGAACCACATAGCCACAACCAGCACATCAGCTAAAGCACCAAGGCTAAAGCACCAGATCCGGTCCTCAGGAACCCTCAGACAGCCTACGAACGTGGGGAAAAACTAAATTATGTGCCAATCAATCTTTGATAAGCAAAAAAAAAATCTTTATATCATATTTTGGTGAGTATTGTTCTAGGGGAAACAACAGGAACTGGGACATTTGTTTTGGATATGTGCCTTGGACACAGACCTTTGACCTGACTTTGTCCATGGCCTGACAGCTGGTTAAGAAAGACTCACAAGGTCATCTAATCTACATATACTGTTTCATCGACTACTGTTTTAGATGTCTAACAGGAGTTGCAGCAACTGTGAAATTATTGATGAGGACCTTCTCTCTCTCTCCCTCTCTCTCTCTCTCTCTCTCTCTCTCTCTCTCACATACACACACACACAGGTTTGTAATTGTATCTTTGTGGGGACTCTCCATTCATTTCTATAGGGAAAACTCTAGTCCCATCATGTCAGCCTTAACCCCTACCCAGTCCTAACCTTAACCATTTGTAAACAAGTAAACTACGAGAACTTTGGCATTTTTAGTTTTCTAATTGCACTCACACTCACAGATCTTTGTTGGGACCTGAGAAATGGTCATTAACCTCACGTGCAATCCTGATTGTTATAAACTGTTTCTTGTCCTGTGTATCTCAGTCCGTGTTCGAGTACGTTTCCCCAGTCCTGTCATTGAAGTCTTTACCATGCCTTTGTGCCTTGCCTGCATTAAACCCCCCGTTTTAGATTTCCGTCTGCCTGACCCTGATTCCTCGCTGACAGTGAAGGTCAAAATGTCTGGGAGCAGGTTCAGCTGAGAAGTGGTAGGACATACAGGCCAACGGAAAGGGACCTGATCACCCAACATTAACATCCAACCCGATTGGGGGCAAATCCCACCAGCAACATTCCAACATCCAATGGAAAGCCTTCCCAGAAAAGAGGAGGGCATTGCAACAAAGAGTGCACCAACTTCATATTAATGCCCTTCGTTTTGGAATGGGATGTTGGTCCACAAACATTTGGCCATATAGTGTAGGTGATTTCTGAGTACAGTCAGAAAGCCTGTCATTTTAAATGGAGGTGTATTCAATTCACAGGGACACCAGAACAGAAACAAATGAACAAATTCCAGTTTTGTTTCACTATGAAACTTTTAGTATCTGTATATATGCAGAGATGCTTGCCATTTGTCTGTTCATGACATTTTCCCTTGTAGCTTCACATAAATAACTGAGAATTGATGGTTGGCTCAGTAGCTGCCCAGTGGAGACCAAGCACATTCTGCAGAGGGGGGTGGTATTTGAGCCTTAACATGCTGCTCTGCCCATTTGCACATTGGGAAATTTTAAAATGGCTTGCAGGCTTTAGTCTGCGGTGGACTGCATGTCCACAGGGCTGCAATACAGCTGAGTGAGCATTGATCTCCTCTGAACGTGTCATCCAAGGAGAAGCGCGCCGGTCTCCACCCCCTCGAGTTTGTGCTGGTATGGTGCAGTGAAGAGAGACTTATGATGAGATAATCCATTTTAATATGGGGGGAGGGGGGATTACCCAATAGCAACAAGCAACAATGACTTTATCCCGGCTTTTAAAGACAGAGAATGTTCAGATGTTAGTGTATTATAATCTACTTTGTGCAGATGTAAGCAGTTATAATGGGTGTTAAGGGTTGAAGGGTGCACGCAAGGGTGCTGGTTTGAATATTGGGGGGTTGTATTAGCCGGTTTTTATTTATTGGAGGGTTACAACCCCCCTATCTCTCAGTAAATTTACACCCATAGGTGCAGGGTTAGGTGTCAAAGGGTGACAAGGGGAGCATTGTAAATGAGAGGGTGATTTAGACTTAGAATGATGGCAGCAACACACTCAACAAAAGTTGGGACAGAGGCATATTCACCATTGTGTTACATTACTTCTCCTTTTAATAACACTTTTCAATCATTTTGGAACTAAGGATACTAAATGCAGTAATTTCGCAACTGGAAATTTTGTTTATTCTTGCGAGATGTAAGACTTCAGCTGCTCAGCAGTCCATGGTCACTGTTGTCTGATTCTCCTCTTCATGATGTATCATACATTTCCAATAGGAGACAGTTGTGGACTGGCAGCAGGCCAGCCAAGCACACGCACTTTGTGTCTTCGAAGGAACACTCTTGTAGGCCGTGCAGAATGTGGTCTGGCATTGTCTTGCTGAAATGAGCATGGACGTCCCGGGAAGAGACATCACCTTGATGGCAACATGCGTCTGTCTAAAATCTTAATATTCACCTCAAACTCAATGGTATCTTCACATACATGCAACTCACCCATGCCATGGGCACTGATGCACCCCTATACCATCACAGATGCTGGTTTTTACACCTTTCACTGATAGCAATCTGGATGGTTGGTTTCATCTTTGGCACAGAGAACTCGACTCCCGTTTATTCTGAAAACAAGCTGAAATGTGGATTCATCTGACCATAGCACACAGTTCCACAGTCTTTTGATCCATCTGAGATGAGATTGGGGCCAAAGAATTCGCCTGCATTTCTGCATAGAGTTGATGTATGGGTTCCTCTTGCATAAGAGTTTCAAGTTGAATTTCTGGATGCAGCAACAGCTTGTGTTAAGTGACAATGGTTTTCCAAAGTACTTCCAAGCCCAGGTGGCAATATTTGTCACGGTAGCATGACGGTTTCTGAGGCAGTATTGCCCGAGGGCTTGAAGATCACATGCATTCAACAGTGATTCCCAAATCCACATTCTCTGAATTTTTTCACAATGTTATTGACAGGCACTTTTGCAAGACCTCAATTGTCTGCAATCTTGCGTTGAAGAATGTTCAATGTTTCAATTATCTCACAAATTTTGACACTAAGGGATGAGCCACAACCCATCCCTACTTGCAAAGACTGAGCCTTTGATGGATGCTACTTTTATACCCAATCATGATACCTCACCTGCTACCAATTAGTCTGCTTAATGTGGAGTCTTCCAAACTGGTGTTACTGGAATATTCTGTGAACTTATTTAAACTCTGTCTCAACCTTTGTTGAGTGTATTTCAGCCGTCAAATTCTTTGCATATATTTGCAAAATGCAGTTAAATACAAAATACAATTCAATACAAATACAATATAATAAAAAACAACTGTTTTTGTTGCATTTTATAAAATATCCCAACTTTTCTTGAAATTGGGATTTTTAATGTCTACTCTAAAGGTAAAACTAGTAGTAGAGAAACCACCTACACAGCATACAGAAATCTGTACTTGCTTAATCTTACAAAAGTTCTTACAAAGATTTAGCAAAAGCTTTGCCACAGAAATACAGAGAACTATTGTACTTTTTATTCAGAAATGCTGTACATCTGTTGTCGGGGGCCTAGAGGCTACCCTGCTTTTTCAAGCTCATATTTGTCAAATCAGTCATCTGCTTAAGGGATTTACACATTTTGAGTTAATGAATGTGAGTGATTTATATCCATTGACTATTAAAAAATAAACTCACAGTGAGAGGTACATTTTTAAAAAATGTTAAGACTTGTCAGTAAGAACACAGAAACCACCTACACAGCATACAGAGAAATATGCTTGCTTAATCTTACTTATAGTACTTTCTGCTCTTCAGTCCCTGGAGTATATTATTACCCATAAAATTTCCTGATAGGTGCTGACTGTTGAGCGATACAATGTCAGACAGGCAAACTATCCTCGAAGATAGCAGTTATAGATAGACTGATGTTCTAACCACGGCTTAGAGCCTCCAGCAGAGCTCCTCTCACATCCCAAGGGAAGCTGGAGACATCGAGCCTGAAAGGATGATGTCCTGAGCCTCCATTGCTGAGGCGGCTGTGTGAAGTTGTGGCCATAAGGTTCTTGGTGCCTGTCGCAGTGATAATCCCCAAACCCAGTGGTGAACACCAGCAGTAAAGCTGGCGGCCTGAAGAAGGAGGCCTTCTGACAGGTGCTGAAGCAAAAACTCAGCTGTGGGAGGACTTTGGTGAGGCCATCGAAAATGACTTTCGGTCGGCCTCCAAAAGGTTCTGGAACGCCATCACATTTGGGCATGTCCTACTGGGAGGAGACCCCAGGGCAGACCCAGGACACATTTGAGCATGTGCGACCGGGAGGAGACCCCAGGACAGAGCCAGGACACATTTGGGCATGTCCAACCAGGAGGAGACCCCAGGGCAGAGCCAGGACACACTGGAGAGATTATGTCTCTTAGCCGGCCTGAAAAACGCCATGGAATCCTACCTGAAGTGGCTGGGGGGAGGGAGGTTTGAGCATCCCAGCCTTGGATAAGCAGCAGAAAATGGATGGATGGATGGATGGTTGGATGGATGAGCCACTTGCTGGTATACTGGGGTTAGGGTTAGGGTTAAGGGTAGGCGTACTGTGAACAGTAAACTTCCATAAAAGGTGGTGCCTTCCATCATGGGTGCTGACTGATGATTGATTATGTATCATTTTGATATAACAAGCTTACATTTACCATCAATTTTTTCATATTTTACTCAGTGTTGGAATATTGGGATGCAGTCGATATAATTGGGAATTTAGGCCCAGTACAAAAAATCATTAGTTTATCATCAATTTTTTTTTTTATTTTTTAAAAGTGTATTTTGAACACTCCTCAAGAAGGAAATTAATAGATATGAACTGGCATTTTGAATGAAACATTTTTAAAAAATATTTTCTTTTCATATTAATTTTGCAGATCAGCCCATATGTCATATATCTGTTGCTAATCCTTTTGTTTACAGTTGATGTTGAAAACTATTATCTTCCGTTATCTTTTTTCTAAGAAATAAAAATAAAATAAAAAATCGCCCTCCCTCGTCCTTTCTGATTGAAAGGATGATAAACTAATGATTTTTTTACTGGGCCTTATCTGTGTTGTTTAATAAATGCCTCATTGTGTAAAACACAAGAAATGTAGTTCTACCATTTCAGTCTGTCCTAAAACCAGAAGCAGCCGTACTCATCTTAAAAGGCTATACAATCTGATAATGGAAGATTTTAGCCAGTCATTAGTGCTCTGCCACTTCAATGTGAGGACAGATTAAGAAATAATACATCACCGGACAATCTGCCTTGCCAAGCCATGACATCACTTTTAAATGATAATTAGCAGGAAAGAAAGTTTTCCTCATCATTGCTTAGTTTAACTCCATCCACCATGGGTGATATTTTAATCAGAATAAATTAGGAGTCGATTTCTGTCTGGAGCCAATTGTTATCAAGAAGAGGGTTAAAATGTATTACATTTTTTAAGCATTATCATTGAATTGTACTGAACTGTTTGATAGATAAACGCAGTTCATAAAACATAGCTGATGCATACGTATACCTATTCACGTCTACATTCTGATTAGATGCTTATTGCGAATATACAATTTTGTTTTAAATTATTTACGCATTATGTATAAAATTCGAAAAACTCCCAGCGAGTCTGTAATATATAATGTATACATGTAACCGATTTCTGGTTAACTCATAACAACTAGGATTAAACAGATATGCGTGTAACTAATAAGTGATCAGGAATCGGCCACAATACCCGGCGTGATTATAGGCTACCCACGGCTGGATATAAAAAGTATGCCTTTTCGGTTCTTCGACTAAACTGTTTGTTTGTCGAATAAATGTTTAATTTAACACTATTCTAACAGTGTCATTTACCCATCAGTGCCCCTACTTAGTATTCCTCTGTACTTTTCCTGTCTCTGTAATAACGTTAATCCGAAAATATGTGAGTCCAAACACACTGCAGCGCAATTACGGTATTAATCTGCGCAAACGTTAATGGTGCTAAGATGTGCACTGTGATTCTCAGCCAAGCCTCCGTGAAATTTTCCTTCCAACTCCAATTAATTATTTAATTATTTTAATGTATTTTAAATTATAATTATCAGTTTGAAGGGCGGTAGTATTTATTTGGGTGATTACCGCACTGGCAAGGAGTATATTATAATTACTTTTTTACACAACAGAAAAACCACGTACATATCTTAATATGACGATCCCAGCTTGTCAATGTCAAATATTAATAGCTTGTTAATGGCAGTCTCCTAATGCATTCGCTGTCAATCTCCAAACACGACAGATCTGGCAAGCCAGGCAGATGCAGCTGAGGAAATTTCTGTTAACTTTTCACAGTATGCACAGTTTTTAAAAAACCTGCTAGACATGCTTTGTCCTTAGAAAAAAAACAGTACTTCGGAGTAATTATTTGTCATTATAAGGTCCTGGGAATAACGTGGCTGGAAAAGACACCCCCGACTCTTGATTGGCTAGCCTATTCTCCGCGCACGCCTCTGATTGGTCAGAGGCTCAGCGCACGCCTCTGATTGGCCAGAGGTTCTGTATTACTTGCATCCCGGACCGCGCAGCTAAATCTAAATTTAGTTAATAGTGGTTTGCTTTGGAAGGCTGCTGATCTTACATCTACCAGCGCTTTCCGATGCCCCCCGACGGCTGCGTTTCCCCCTGTTGAGAGCTCCGTAACGCGCCGATTACAGTCTGCCGGGGGTCACACTTTCTTTCCCCAGGTGGCGTGTATGGACTCTGTCGATGCAGTAACAGGGTCTCTGGCTGTCCGGTTCCGTCCACATGAGCCGGGCTTCAGGCTAACCGGGGTGGCTGTCCGATCGTCCGGGGGCTTCATGGATGTATTTGGGAATGGCTTGCGCCAGGAGAACCAAAAGTTTGGTGTCGACGTGCGTGATCCTGAGCGGCATGACCAACATTGCATGCCTGCTGTATGTCGGATGGGTCACTAATTACATCGCGAACGTGTACGTCCGGACCCCGGAGCCGGTACCGGAGAAAAAGGCGGATGGGGAAGGCAAAGGAGGGGAAACTTTACGGATTATCGAGAGACTTAACCGACTCGAGAGTGTGGTCAACAAACACATTCAAGGTACACCGTTCCATCATCATTACCATCTCCGCATATTCTCCTTTACTGGACGCCGGTGCTTCGTCTTCAGTAGTGGTTTGGATACTTTCGGTAGGGGTAGGTGTTATGAAAGTGCATCTTCATGTTGCGAATATGTAATATTCGGTACATCCGTGGAGCTTAAACTATGATTCTCCTGTTTTTTAACTACGATCATGTCCTCTGCGCTGTTGGAATCCGCTCATACGTGTAACGAGCTGCCAGTAAGCGGATCTATCCCAAACAAATGGTTTAATATTATATTATCATAACAAGCATGCATCCGATTTTTTCAAAACATTCGTGTTTAGTACTTACTTCTGCTAAACTTGTTGGGTTCTTGTTAAGCTGGACTTAATTTGTCTCAGTTGAGGGCACGAGTTTTGGGGGTGGAATGCAATGTGCGCGGTGCTTACCTGATCCTTGGTGTTATTAAATGTGAGGTATTGTAGTTCAATCGGTGGATCAGCATGTAAAACTAAGCGTAGCACTTTCTGGGCGCTCTACAAGCAAGCCTTTTGTTCACTTTGGTAGAGAAATGAGTGATTACTCACTGCGTATTGTGAACATTGGTCTGCTCATAGAGCTCTGGCTTGTCTGTGCCTGTATTTGCTCAGATTTGAGCTACATGCAGGGAAGTCTGTAGGACAAAGTCCTGGCTGAATCCACTGGCTCTTGATAAATTCTTCCTGAAACATTCTTTTGAAAGGTCTGCACATGTCTTCTTACCACTGACTTTAAACGGCTGTCATCATTTTTGTGAGGCAGTCAGGTCATCGTATGAAGAGCAGGTGTGCTGCCATCTGGAGCCCGGCCACTCTGGAAGGGTGTTTATGTGATGGCTGTCTGGCCGTTGGCTGCCACGCATACATGTTAAGTTAGCCTTCCGCTCATCTTTCCTACTTGCTGTTGCGTAACAGCAGGTGTCTCCCGTAGCATTGTGGGAATGTGAGGGAGGCATCGATGTCTGCAGATCTTGGCTGATGGAGAGATGCAGAGGTGAGCAGGGGTCTGCCTGAGCCAAGTGTGAGATTGCTGTGAGTTTATTTACTGTTTTGGTTTTAGTCACTGTATTTATTGCGCATCTTTATGCTGCTGTGTTTCTTATTGATTTCATTCTTTCACTGCATTATGTATATAAACCTTTGTGTCCAGCTCCCCTGTTTCACGCTGTCATCTGTTTCGCATGTTAAGCCCTGTGCACACCCTCCCCCTGTCACTGCAGTCTGTATTCCACACTGCATTCCTGGAGAGATCTTACTTTGTGCCACTGTATACCTGTATATGGATGGTATGACTGCAACAGGGGTCCTCCCTGGGTCATTCTTGGAATGGTACTGCGGGTGGCAATATTAGCTCCCCCTCCGTATTGCCCAACAGCATGTCTATACAGTGAAGTCCAGCTGTGTAACTGATGATCTATAATGCTTGTGAGTGGATAACCTTCATCCAGTGCAGTCTGGGTGATTTTATTTATTTGGCCCCCCCCCCCC
>JAABNX020000021.1:20495962-20512060 GCA_015163995.2 Mormyrus lacerda | reverse complement strand
CCGTTCCCCCCCCCCCCCCACCCTATTGGTAATCAAGCCACCAGTACCTCTTCCCAGGGATTTGGTAACACTATCTGGGTTCTATGTGACCTGGTCCGTCGGGTGGAATGCCACTGAGCTCCACCCCCAAACATTGCTCCTCCAGCCGGGACGTGCCGAGAGATGTGACCCACGGCCGGAGGAAGTAATTATTCCTTTTTTCTGGGTGGTTAGTGAAGCATGAGGCCAGAATGTGTTTGCAGTTAGAGACTCTGCTTAGTGACAGCGAGTTCTCCTTCTGGTGACGTCTGTGAACCTCAAGGTCTTTCAGAGGTTTTCACTCTATGTTCCCCTGGCTAGCACTGGGGGTCCTTCACCACATAGATGAGGGCTGTTCGAATCAAGGGCCGAGCACTGCTGATTTTCCAGCCTTCCTTTACTTGTGAGTCAGGTGTAAGGCCTCTGTGGCCAATCAGAATCGGTAATTATTAAACTAACTGTCAAGGAGAACTGAAAACAGCAGACTTGAAGAGCCCTGACATTGATGCTTCCATGGTACCTTCCATAGCTCCGAGGAGCTGGCAGAGTGGACCCGGGTCACGCCCAGATCCGTGATGCCCTTGCCAGCCGTCGCCTCCTATGGTCTGGGCTAAACCTCAGCAAACTGACTGTGTTTGGGCTACTTCTCTATATCCTCCTTTGCTTCATTACTTTACCCCTTATAGATAATTTATGTTGGCCATCCTGAAACGCTTTAGAGTATCTTTGACATGATGGAGAAGCCAGACTAAGGCCATGACCGATTCGGTTTCCAGGAGCTGCATGTGAGATTCTGAAGTAGAGTTGAGTAGCGTAATTGAGTAGACCTTGAGACTTGAACCTGCAGCCAGCTGCTGTCCTCTGGCCTAGTGGGATCTGAATCTGAATGATAGCAGCTCACAACAGTGCATTACTGGAGTCAACGGGTACATTACTGGACTCCAGCACTGGTACAGTACCATAAATTCAGGGTTTGTCTATTCCAGTCTGAAGCAGGAGAACCTGATCGCGGTGATATCTGAGTTTGATGCTGACATGATCTGATGTTACCCTTCGCAAGCAGTGGTGAACAGTCCAGCACTTCTGGAACTGCACTCAATGGTGTGAAACTGAAACTAGGGTCAGGGCGGTGGAGTCATGGTATTTTCTAGAAGTTCTATCATGTCACGGTCTGGAGGATGGTTTGGGATGCTGAGAGGTTTGGCAAGCTGACTTTGATAGGATAGTTCAGCTATTTCAACACTGTCCTCCTGAGCGCATTGGGTTCCAGGACGGCACTAAAGGGTGGATTGACATGCTTGCTTGCGCAGTGACGTTCATCCTCTCCGTGGCCTGTCTAACGTCGCCGCTCCAGTTGTATTACCTTCAAGCTGTCCCATCTCACTAATTCATTAGTGTCATCTGCAGTGGCAGGGGTGTCTGTGCAACTGTGTTTATAATTACACGCTGTAATTGATTTTCAGCTGGGTAAATTAATTGTGGAAACTATGACACAAACTAGAAAGAATTCATTTACTCACTGATTCTGGAAGCAGCTTAAGAGTTCAGGCCATTAACCTGGAAAGCTTCAACATGTATCTGGTGAATCTTTGTGCTGACTGAGTGTAAGAGTATTACAAAGAGTATTTCGAAGGAAGAAATTACTAAGACAAGTGTTCAAATCGGCAAAGTGCAGCATTATGAGCATTCGGGGAACATTCAGGAGGTGAGTTGGGGTCTCCCTAAATGGCCCCCAGTTCTGCTAGCCAAGTTTCTCATTCCAAATGAGCTTTTAAGACCAGGTGACACAAGGACCACTGGAGCCTCACCGCAAAATGCCAGGGTTAGTGGCTGCGTGACGAGATGCGTGCCGCTTTATAAATGCAGACAAATGCGTTTTCTTTGCGACGCTCTACATCCCGCTTTTGAAAGCCGTAAATGGAGCTGCAGGGCGAGGAACTTCATCTTCGCCAACATTTCCATTATGTCTTCTGACAGAGTGCCGTGGGCACCCAGGCGTGTGATTCGAGGACATCCATCTGGGAAATGGGTTTGTAAACACACAGTTCCCAAAAGCTAAATGAGTGGAGTCCGGCCTCCAAAAATAACTTGGCAGTTGTTTCCGGAATGTATGATAAGGAATGCAGGTTTGGGGACCGGAACCTTCACGGAAAGAGAGAACAGTGTAAGGACATCACTGCTCCTTCCCGCCGGACTACTGTTTGGCTTTAGGTGACTCCCTGATGATCAGTTACCTGCCTTTTCCATCTCCACAGTTTTTAGCCGGCAGAGATGAGTGAAGAACCAACAACAGAACAGCAGAGAAACTCTGCTATAACGGGCCAATTTAGAGCAGAACACAAAATATTAAACAAAGGGATGTCAGTCACGGGGCCCAGTCATGCTTCAGGCGGTCAGCGGGTGAAGAGGCTGCAGATCGGATAGCTTCTCCAGCACAAACAGTCTCGTCAGTCCATGGCAAAGGATCTCTGCTGCAGCTCTCTGTTGCCATGGTGATAAAGATGCTACAGGTACATTGAACTAGGCAAATTCAAGCTTGATAGCTTCAACTCCAGAAGTAGGTTTACTTCAACAGTTCTTTGGTTTTGACTTTTGTGGAATAAGCTTTGTGGCTGACACCAGTGGTGAAAAATGTTTAGGGTCAGCGTGAATTAAATATTGCATTTCATGCGAAACCTCAATTACTGATAACTCGGGTTTTACGGCAAACAGAACCACATGACTGAGGGTTGAGAAGGGAATGAACGGATTGTGAAGATTTCCTTGGCTTGAATTTATAAGGTATAACCCCCAACAGCTGATGAGATTGAGGTAGGGACACTTGGATATTAGGTTATTGACATGTTGTTAAAAGCTGAAACCCTGAATGACCGACAGTTTTCTTATTTGTGAAAACAAAATAAGCAATGGGAATCAAAGCTCATTGTGGAGCAACCCTTAGAAGCCAGAAGTTGAATGAATGGTACTTTCCACCCATTGTTGCACAGGCTGCCGGAATAGACTATTTGTATTGATACAGAAGTTCTGATTGGCTGAGATCTTAAATTCAGTTAATAAATCAGTTCTGCCATTTATCCTCTTATTATATTCTTTGGTAGATTAGCTGGGATTTTTAGGGTCGCTGCTGTGATCCATTACTCATTTCCTTGGAAAAAACTCGTGGGTGGAGAACTAGCCATTCTTCCAAATATGGTGCTCTAATGATGTTGAGTTATCTGTGTTTGTAAGCAGAAAACTATCCCCAACTCAAGACATTTTAATGGTAGCACTGTGTTGTCTTTGTGTTTTTTTGCCACAATGAAAAATGTAACTATGTCTGGACCTTTTATTCTTCGTAAACTCTACAGGATCACCCAGGGAGTCTTTGTAAGCTTAAGATGAGTCCCAGTCTTTTTTTAGAAAGAAAAGACTTGTATCCTCTCATGAATGCCATCGATTTTCAGCTTACATTGTACTGTTGAGGCATGAACATGGACAGCTATAATAATGAATGTCAGTTACAACAATGGTCTGCAGATCGTAGGACATAGACCCTTGGGGCTGAGGTCCCATTGTGGACATCTTATGTGTTTTTTCTGTTTGCTCAATGTGCATATTTTCTTAAATGACAACATCTAGTGACAGTCGTCTTGAGTCTTCTCCAGTAGGAAGGTTTGCATTATGATGAATTGAGGAACCTGAAAGCATACTGCAATAGCATTGTATCAGACTGACGTGTGGGGTTTCTTTAGATGAGAGTATGGTCCATTGTACTGATCTGTGCAGATAAGACCTAGATGACCTCATCTCCTTTTAAAGAAAAGGGCCATCCACCCAATTCCTGTTGGCTGCCTTTTTGTTATTCACTCACAAGCATACTTATCTCGTTAACTGAGCTAATTCAGTTCACCTATGCACTGTTATTCGCTGGTTTTAACAATTCACATACAGCAACTCCTCCAAGGAACTGGAATTGGCTAATTAGCTGTAGACAAAACTTCCAGGAGGCTAGGGATTGGTTTCGATTGGTAAAAATGTGGCATTGGCAGAATGTGTGGGTTATTTTGGTGCCGTAGTGCTGACAGCAGATCCTGTTTCCTGCAGCGTTTCCTCAGCCACTGTCGCAGGAGCAGCTGAGGTGGGTAATTTTTTCCAAAAATGCAGTGCCGTGGCCCGTTTAATGGAGACATTGCCGGCTCGCCAGGTAACTCTGGTCTCATTCGGCGATTATCGTATCGTGGCTCAGTCAGCCGCATAATGATTCAATCAAAACAGCCGGCAGAGGTGTTCCTGCCCCTCTGGTTGTCACCCCACCAGGAAGATCGCTGCTTAGCTTCTTAAGTTTTAAGACCTTGCCCTAAGTGCCACGTTCCTCAGCTGAATATGAGTCTCAGAAGAGTGAGCCCTGACTTTTTCTGGTGTCCTGGAGGGTGAATCCTCTCTACTTCACTCCCCCCTCCCAGTTCTACCTGTCTGCTAATTCCATCTGGGTTGTTAGCTGGAAGTTCTGGGAGCTTCGCTGTCACTTGAGCCTTTGTTTTTTCATACCTGCTCCATTTTTTTTTCCTCCCAAGGTGTTGAGAGTGAGAGAAACCGCGGCGAAGGGCAGAAATGCACGATATATTGGTTAACAATTCAGTATATCATGCATAACTACTAAAATAATGGAGATTATGGCATTGGCTGATCAGATATTTTCTGTAATGGAGGATGAGGGATTCTGTCGCCTCGTTCACCACTTAGAACCTTATTACAGGCTCCCAGGTCAGCACTGTCTCACTGGCGCCTCACGGCCTGCAGTACATGATGTGGGAACTAAACGCAATCACGGGGTCTTAAGTAGCATCACTGACGTCAGTTTCACTACAGAATCACGAAGCTCAGAGGTTAGCTGGTTATCTGCATCAGTAATATCCGTCCATCCATTTTCTGTAACTGCTTTGGGTTGCGGGGGCGTCCGGTGCTATGGTGGGAGGCTTATGGGCGCAAACCCATCACAGGGCGCAAAACCCATCACAGGACGCAAACCCATCACAGGGCGCAAAACCCATCACAGGGCGCAGACCCCATCACAGGGCGCAAACCCATCACAGGGCACACTCATACAGCAGTCACTCACACATGCACGCCTATAGGCAATTTGGTAATTCCAATCATCCTCAGTATGTTTTCGGACTGTGGGGGGGATTGTGGGTCACCCGCGGGAAACCCCACAACGACATGGGGAGAACATACAAACTCCACACACATGGAACCATGGTTGAAACTTGAACCCTGGTCTTGAACAGTGCTCACCATTGCGCTGCCCCCACCAGTAATATTGCACAAAAATATATAGTTTCAGCGATTTCACATCAGTTCCCCACTAGCGAAGGATCTGCTTCTCTGAGGGCTTCAGAGACCATCGCTGGATGTTCCCCACCTCCCTCGTTCAGCTCCACCTCCTTTCTTATCTCTCCCCCTCCAGCCCATGCAAGTCCTTGGGTGCAGCCTCCCTCTGTTTTAAAAATGCAAGTCTGAAGAGTAAAAATAGATGTGGCCCGTTACATCACAGTGATTCACGCTGAAATAAAATCATTAGCCGTTTTGCGGAAAAGGCACGTAAACGTCTAATGCTCCAAGCAGCTTAAATGAGGGATTAAATCAGACGTCTGCAGTGTTCACATCGACCGTTATTTCGGCAGCAAATTAAAATACTTAACAGCTTAATGTTTCATAAAAGACAATGAAAGTGAGGCACTTGCATGTATTAAGAACAACCACTAAGTATTAACAGAATAACACAGAATAAGCCATATGCCTCTTAATGCGACTGGTTCTGTTATTCCTCATCCAGAAAGATTCCTGCAGTAGCCTAGCAGGTACCCTCCAAAATGTCTCTTTTAGCTTACACCTTTAAAACATTAACCACTTACAAATTTCAGATAAGAATTTTTTTTTTTTCTTTTCTTTTTTTTTTTGGTCTGTTCTCTCCAAATAATGTTCTTAGTTTTCCTTCAAACAAAAAAGGTAATTACAGCATCCCTTCCAGTGGTTCACTGTGTAAATCAAGTAAGTGATTCTACCACTTAAATGCATTACAGAATCAGGTGGTAGCAAGAACTGTTTCCTATGGTTGGGGGGGGAGGGGGCGCTTTCAGGAAACAATTCTAATTGCAGGTGGAGATGAACTGGAAGTCGTGGTTTGTAAAGGCTTTGTGAAGTTCTTCCCCTTGGTTTTGAATTGCACCCCCCCCCCCCCCCCCAGCCCTTATCGGGCCTGTACAGCCGTAGCCCTCGCCTACTGCTCAGTGCCATTGGTCAGGGACTGGCATCAAGCCCGAGCATCTTCCCATTCCTGTGCCAAACAGCTTCCCGTGGAAAGTGATGACAGAATACCCAAAGTTAATCTGGATACCTTTTTTTGTATATATGAGTAACAATGAACAACAACAATACAATGTATATATGAGAAATATGTTGAGTGCCCCTAAATGGCTTTTACCGTTGAGATGTGAAACGCTGTATGACACGTTCGTTAGCAAATGATGCAGAAACACTTGGACAGTGGAAAGATGCAACCTTCTAGACTCTGGGAAAGCCGTACAGTAAACAAGAAAAATCCAAAATCCAACACACCTGTGTTTTCCGGACACCTCATCCGGTCAATGTAATTCACATTTACTGTGTTGATTATCTGTCAAACCCACCCCCGCCCCCTCAGTCTCTCCCCCCACCTTCACTCACTTCCCAGCCACTGTAATATTAGTTATTAAAGGCCAACTGACAGGAGACTGTCAAGCCTCTCGCGAGCCAGGCTTTCTGGGAAATCCGCCAGTCTTTCGCGAGTGTCGGATGAGCGGCGGACTTGGCGGGGGCGGGGGGCAGGGGGGTTGTCTTTTAATCGGATGCAGCACGGCCACAGACTGCTATCGCGGGGTGACTCTGGCCCTCTGAGATCTCGGCACCCGGCTTCCTGTCTGCTCCGCATGCTTCCAGGCCCCCAGCCCCACTCCCAGCCACTCACTGTGTGGCCGGATGCCAAAAGGCATAAAATCCCACGATTTATTAGTCTTTTTTCAAGCAGAATGGTCCACAGTTCCCTGTTTTATCCTGGGTGTCCCCTGCTTTATCCCCTGTGTCTCCTGAGATGGGCTTCAGGCGCCACTAAACCCTCCGCCGAAATTTGAGGTCACAGGATATGAACATGTGAAATGTGAATGTACTGCGGTCTTGCTCTTAAAAAGGTAACACATGGATAATTACCACTGGCATCTGAATAATTCCTCCCATTCAGGGTGACCTCAGGTACCTGAACCCATGTTCATGACCTTGACCAGGTTAAGCGGTTGGAGGGATGGATGAATATGAATAATTGGCAGTGTGCACTGTCACAGCCTAGAATACTCCTTATTTATCTTCACATCTCCTTGTCACATACCCTGTGTGCTGGTTTGGAGAGTATCTGTGGTTGTGAGTGTCTGAGTTTATCTGAAGTTCAGGGTGCCGACTAAGACTCTCCGTTGTTCTGGCGGCAGTTCCATTGGATCGCATTTTCATAAGATTACTCACGTTAAGCTGCGCAATAAATTAGACTAACGATTTCTGAGGTAATGAGTCCCATTTGAATCCTGGCCAGGGAGCAGAGGCAGCCAACACAGGGAACGGCGCAAGTCCCCCCTGAGGATCTGTAAGTGGGATATATGCAGTATGTCTCTGCAAATGGTGAGGATGGTCACAAAATGCCGGTGAGCTCCTTATGGGCAGGGCACTGAGATGGGATAGCGCTCGGTTAGTCTACAGTGCGAGTCGTCACACTGCTATTGAGATTAGCCTTGGTATCATTTTCGTAAATATCTTAATCGTGTTTTGATTGATTGACTGATTGATTGACATACATCATTTGGATATGATAATTCTGATTGATTGTTATATATATTTTCTGATCAAGGACATTCAAAATGATTCCTTCCAGGGTTGTCGATGTAACCAGAACAGCCATGATACTTAATACTTCATCCGGAAATGGGCTTTATAAATTCCGGCTATACTGAGGACACTGGTATCATTCGAGGATTGCTAAGTGTACTTTGTGTAAATTATCGCATTTCCAGTCCATCTTTTTTTTTATTGTCCAATCAGGAAGCCCAATCATTGGGTCAGACTAGGTCAGCTTATCAGGAAAATCACTGAGGCTATTTAGACCTCCAGAGAGTCAAATCCAGTCAGGAATGTAATGACTTATGAAATATGCTAACAGGTTGCCTACAGGACATGTCTGCCCTTTTGATGAAAAGAACAGAGCTTATGCTTCCTACCACAGTCCTACGGCACATTTTAGGTCATGTAGCGTGGGGACCAAACAACAGGCACCGCAGTCGTTGACATTCCACAGCTGTCCTCGCCTGTTTAGAGCCACAAACAACCACTTCACATCCGTGAGCAGCGGCAGTATAGCTGGATGCGCCTTGTTACCGCAGGTAGGCGGAACTAGGCAGTGGGAATTAGGGGAGTGACTCAACATGGCCAGCAGGACGGTTTGCCATGACTGTCATCCAGAGGTGATGGTGGGTGCTGAGCAGTAGTGTGAAAGGGTCCTGTCTGCGGTATCTGTGCTTGACAGGACCAATTGTAGCATTACCTGATACATTAGCGCTAAAAGGCATCAGCTAGTGCTGCTAGCTTTAGCATTATTGCTAACATGCTGAGATGGCCACTGCCTGTGAAGCATCCAGAGGGACGTCCCATGATAGCCCTGATGGTTAGATTTACAGCATCCAGAGGGAGGACTCGTAAATAACCCTGAAGGGAACAGCATGTGATCTTGTGGTATAGAAACAGTATGACCCAAACAGAGGCTTTGGATTTGTGTCCCTGAAATGGCTTATGGTGCAAGACGGCCTTTTGTACTGAAGGTCTATGCTAATAGCTATGTCGTCAAGCATTTTTAAATTTGTAAGCTAATGTCTACAATGTGGATCCGAACTCTTCTGAGGCATAAAGAGGGTGGCCCCCAATCTCAGGGTCTTCCTGAAAGCCCACTACAATATTCTACAAATCTGAAGTGTAGCACCGTATTTTCCTTACTTCGATACGTTATACCATCAACCAGTCTTCTCTGAAATATAATTTAAGGAGCTATTTGCTAGGATCCTCAGTTGTTGGATTGCATTGCAGATTTGATTACTTTTTCCAGCAGTACACAGCTATGGATTTTGCTGTCAGTTCAGCCCTAATGTTGGGTTTTGGGGGATTATTTTTGAGAGATTGTGTATCAGGGATTATTTTGAGGGATCATCTTGACTACAGTGAGCTTTATAAGAGTCTTTCAGCTTTTCCGTGAATGATATAGTTGGACTACAATGGCTGCCTTTCTATCGCTTTACATTTTTCACCTGATTGCCATAATTGTGAGTGCTGTCTAATGGCTCATCTTGAAAGCTATGAGGATACGATGAATCTTTTCCTATCAGCACAGAAGCAATATAGCGGCCCCTGTCATATAACTGAGAATCCTGTGCCAGCGGCCCCCATCCACGGGTAGCAATCTTTGACTGCACATTGACGCTAAGGGCAAATGGTACGGCTGGATTTTGCACGCTGCAGCTAGATGTTGCTCAGAAATCCCCAGTACAGCCAAACTGTAGAAGGATCTTGTTAGTGTCACCTTCTGTCAGTGAACCCGCCTGTGCTGTATTCCTGAACCCCGTTGGTGTACCTTGGTAAACAATAGGTCTTCTGTGAACTAGCTGTAGAAGATAAGAAATTTCTTTAGTGGCCTGGTGCTGCTGGTTTTGGTGTTTCTAACTTCATTCCTTCAGCTTTGCTCTCTTGTGCAACACGCTTCAGAATGCAGAGCTTGACGGTAGAGCCTGTCCTAAGCGTGTATGCCTGGATCTCTTGAGGATTAATCAAAAGTGGCAAAAGTGTACGAGCGCCGGTTGAAAACGGGCTTCCGCTGTTTTTGAGAGTTCCATCTGTGGCTTGTTGCTTTATTTTATTATTTTTTTGGATCTTGTGCTTATGGGAGGGTGACACCCACATCCATGCCCTATAATCTGACAAGCGAAGTGGCTCTTTGTCACAGGTATTGATGAAAGATTAGGGTGAATAAATCACGCTCGTAAAAAATTCAAGCCCTTACTGGCTTTGTGCTGAGCAGCTTATCACAGCTGGTTATCCAGACAAAGTGTTGCTGAAATCTCCATCATAATGAAGAGACATTCAGAGTCTGAAGGATGCCCATCTTTATTACGTCGAATATTTGTAGGCTTTGATCTAGAAAAGTATAAACATTACCTAAAATATATTCAAAAGCATTGTCTAGACTGCAGTCTCGGTGGAGCCGTGGTCTCGGTGGAGCAGTATTTGCTGTGGAGCCGTGGTCTCTGTCGAGCTGTGGTCTCTGTGGAGCAGTATTTGCTGTGGAGCCGTGGTCTCTGTCGAGCTGTGGTCTCTGTGGAGCAGTATTTGCTGTGGAGCCATGGTCTCTGTGGAGCCGTGGTCTCGGTGGAGCCGTGGTCTCGGTGGAGCTATGTTCCCTGTGGAGCAGTATTTGCTGTGGAGCTGTGGTCTTGGGGGATCTGCAGTCTTTGTAGAAGTGAAACGGTAGTGGAGCTGTAGGTTTTCTTGTCTCCAGCCTTTATTAGCATATTCGGGCAAACAGTCCTCGTGACTTAGTCTGCAAAAGACTGAGGACGGCTCTCTGTTTCATCAGTGCTCGTTTGAAAAGAACCAACAAAAAAACATTCTTCTATTATGATTATGTTAGTCACTCAGTGCTCACCTGAAGCAGTTTGGACTTTAACCTTTGTCTTCCTGTTCTATAAGAACCCATGTGGGGTCCAGCTGGAATAGCCCTCTGTGATTTCAGTGGAATCGCAGGACGCTTACCTATTCTCACAGCATCCGTGGAAGGACTGTTAGTGTAGCTTCAGCTGTCGTTTTGGGCCCGGTAACATGTGAGTGATTAACAGGCCCTCCCACGCACCTTTGCGGAAAACGTGATCAGGTGCTGAAACCTGAAGGCGGCTATCTTTAGTTTCTCAAAATGGTTAACGCCACACTGCTTTGGAAGCTGCCAAACATGTGTCCAGAGAGTCCTAAATCAGTGGGACACCGTGGTCGAAGAACCCTAACCTCAAATTGTCCCCATTATTTAGTTTGAACACAGTTTGAGATCCCTCAGCTGTCTTTAGCTGTGTTTGTGTGTGTGTGTGTGTGTTTTTTTTTTTTTTTTTAAATATATATATATATATATGAAAATATTTCCGATGTAATATTTTGTGATAAATATATGTTTCATAATTATTTGAGAAAGCCGAGAGTCCTGCACGCTGTTCTGTCTTCCCGCTGGTGCATTGATAAGCCAGCAGCTGAATGCTTTGCTTCTGAGTTCGGCTTCGCTGCCTCCGGGGCCAGCAGGAGGTTCTCTGCTTCATCCCTTTTTTGGTGGCCTACATTCAGCTAACTGACTTCAGAAGCCAGCGGGAGTCTTTCCTTTGCAGTTTTCCCTCTGCCCAGCAGCAAATCACTACTTGAAATTTTTGTTTTTATTGTATTATCTACTAAAAAGCTATTATAGACTCTATAGACATGTGATATTAGGAGAGGTAAGACATCATTTCAGTTGTTGTTTATCTTAACAATATGCACCGATAAATCCTCCAATTTTGTACTGGGAAAGTTACTGGAATATGGATGGATGCATGTTTTAATATCACAGTGGGCACTTCATTTACTGGGGAATTGTACTGTTGCGTTGTGTCATTTTAATAATCTGTTAATATTTAGATATGCTAATGTCAGTACTTAACCCTACCCATTAGCGTTAGCTCATTACAACTTACTGATTCTCCAGTTATAGGCTGAACCGGCCAAGACAGCATTCCAAATGGCCGAGGACTGGGAATCGCAAGCACGCAGTCGGTTAGAGCTGATTGCTGGGAGAGTTCGGTGGACGATTTTGTCCATCTGCAGATGCAGGATAGAGAAAGCTGTATCCGTCGTCTCTGTTTGGTCTGATATCCATTTTATGGTTCTGTATAGAATGCTGAGCACAGACAGTTGGACATCATGCCTTTTCTAGGCCCTCATTGGCTGAAGCTGTTTACCAAAACCCCGCCCGTTTTAGAATCTTTTCTTTCATACAGCAGATGACATTATAGTTCTTTGCTGCGGCGACATTACATTGCAGGATGTGCTCATATTTTTATGCAAATGAATTGCAGAAAATTCTGTCTGATATTTTCTCTTCGCTCCTTCTTGCCTGAAGCCCTCCGTAAATGACGTTGCAGACACGGTCTACACTGAATGGCATTTTTCTGTGACCATGCAGACTGCAGTGATGGTGACATCAGACCAAACGCCTTCACTGTGTCTCTCAGCCTTGTTTTTATGTCATCTCTGTATTGAGGTGTTCTCTGAGAGCTCTTAGGATTTGGCGTTCTGAACTGACCTCGCAGTACATCTGAACTGAGTCTGTACAGACAATGATTTGGCTTTGACTTTAAACTAAATCAGTTCAGCGGCTTTTTTCAGATTTGAAAGCCAAGCCCTATGATTTTTATTATAATTTGGCATCTTCCATTCAAAGAAACAAACCCCATTTCCAGAATAGTTGGGATATATTCTAAAAATGCAATAAAAACAAATATCTGCGATATATTCATTCACGCAAACTTTTATTTAGCTGACAAAAGTACAAAGAAAAGATTTTCAGCACTTGTATCGAACAGTTTAATTGTGAATACACACAGAGCAAGAATCCGATGGCTGCAACACTCAGCAAAAGTTGGGAGGGAGTTAAAATAAGTGCACAGAATTTTCCAGTAACACCAGTTTGGAAGACTCCACATTAAGGAAGCTAATTGGTATCATGATTGGGTATAAAAGTAGCATCCATCAAAGGCTCAGTCTTTGCAAGCCAGGATGGGTCACGGCTCACCCTTTTCTGCTAAAATTTGTGAGAGAACTGAAAAAGGAACATTCCTCACACAACATTGTAGAGAATTTAGGTCTTGCAACATCTACAGTACATAATATTGTGAAGAAATTCAGAGAATGCAGAGACATTGTGTAAAGGGCAAAGTTGGAAATCACTGTTGAACGCACATGATCTTCGAGCCCTCGGGCGGCACTGCCTAAGAAACCATCATGCTACAAATACAGCACCTGGGCTCAGGAGTACTTTGGAAAACCACAGTCACTTAACACAGTCCGTCACTGCATCCAGAAATGCAACTTGGATCTGTATTAAGCCTGGGGGAAGTCATACAAAGAACTCTATGTAAGAACACCAGTGAGTCCTCTCGGCTTGAGCTCATCTCAGATGGACCGAAAGACTGTGCAACTGTGTGCTGTGGTCAGATGAGTTTACATTTCAGCTTGATTTCAGAAAAAAAACGGGCGTCGAGTTTTCTGTGCCGAAGATGAAACACACTATCCAGGTCGCTATCAGCGAAAGGTGTAAAAGCCAGTATCTGTGATGGTATAGGGGTGCATCAGTGCCCATGGCATGGGTGAGTATGTGAAGTTACCATTTAGTTTGAGGTGAATATTAAGATTTTAGACAGACACATGTTGCCATCAAGGTGACGTCTCTTACCGGGACGTCCAAGAAAATGTCTTAGCTTGTCTGAAATGGAGTTTATATATACATCTACCATAATATATGAGAACCAGATTTGGCTAATTACATCCAGAGCCATATTGTATAATGACACAGGTACACGTGCTGCTTTTGAATTAGTGTGATGCATGAATTTGCTTCTTTGTATGAAATATAACAATGAGTGAAAAATAATCAATAAGTATAATAAAATGGACATAAAGTCAGACAGCCTGTAAGTCATTAATATAAATAGCCCAATATTTCTGTATACAATGTTTGAAAATGAGCACGATTTTTTGTGAATCCAGTGAAGGCTCTGCGATGTAGAAGAATGTTCTCTAGTGAATCCGGTGCAGGCTCAAGGATATCAAAAGACGTTGTCTAGTGAATCCAGTGAAGTCTTGGGGATGTAGAGGATTGCTGTCTGGTGAATCCGGTGAAGGCTCGGGATGTAAAAGGACGTTGTGTGGTAAATTCGGTGAAGGCTTGGGGATGTAGAGGAATGTTGTCTAGTAAATCCGGTTCAGGCTCAATTATGCCAAAGGACGTTGTCTAGTGAATCCAGTGAAGACTCTGGGATGTAGAGGATTGTTGTCTGGTGAATCCAGTGTCAAGTTTCACTGCCAGCACTGGCTATTTAAGAGTAAAATGTATCAGCTATCGATCAAATTTTCTGATCTATAAATGTGCAGACGCAAGCAAAAAATGTTCGCATTAAGGTATGTAATGTAGTTGAGATACAAAAATAATTCCACCACCATTTTTGCTCCACCACTTCTACTGTATCTTCCACATAACCTCCACACTTGCCTCAGTGCTTTTGTGGTCAACCAGTCAGCATGTTTATCACTATAAGCCCAACCCAGGAGTTCTTGGTTGTGCAAGAAGTACCTACTTCAGAGTAGGGACTTAAAAACGGTTCAGAAAATACCTCAAAGGAACTACAATCTGGCAGAGTTTCTGCTGTGGGAATGCAACAGAAGTTCCTGGTTCCGGAAAAAAAAATTCCCGTGGTGGGAAAGCACCTAGTCTTGAGGAATCTTAGCTATGTCTCCGGCTGAATTGTAACCTAAAGGTCTACATCTCAGGAGGACCCCTGCTATGGTACCTGTACTCTCCAACAACTTTCTACAGTTAAAGAAAAACAAAACAGCTATAAATTTTATATATGGGTAGATATTGGGTTTATTTGTACAGATATCCTCTGACATCCTCCTAACACGGAAAATGCTCACTCTGCTGGGCAGATTTATGGTATAGGTATGAAGTGAGCTTCCTCAGTGTTCCGTGTGTTCGTGTTTTTTGCGCGTTAATTCCAGCTTTAATCGTTTACAGTACCGTGACATTCCAGATCATGCCAATTAGCACATGGATCCGGCCATGCAGAAGCTGCATGTGCCGTGTAATGACATGTAGCTTAAGCTGCCGCTAGTCAGCTGATTGTGAGCGCTTCGTCTACCCAGTAAATCGATGCCTCCGCTGATACCCCATCAGCTGCTACGCCGCTTAAATCCCTGAGGGGCGCAGTGGAGTGAATCGCTGACACCCGCAGCCAATTCCTCTTTTCTGTCGCAGGGAAAGTTACTCCTCAAGACACAAACTAGGTGGCGGGTGGAATTCAGCTGACAGATTGTCTGCAAAAAATGCTTCTTTTTTTTAATGCTTGTTCTCCTGCTCATTTACCGTTGCCTGCAGAGACACCCCGAAAACCGGACGAAGGTGGTGGCAGCTCCTTGTCAGACTCGTCGCTGTTCACACGTTGGGGTCGCGACCTCAGCCCCGATGGCCGGCGCACAGCACTGATGCAGTTCCAATACTATGGATACAACGGCTACCTCAGCGACCGGCTGCCGCTGGATCGGCCGATCCCAGACCTCAGGCCTGACGGGTAAGCACAGGAATGTTGGATAAAAAGGAAGTGGAAGACAAGTTTAAAGTCCAGTTAAATTTTATACAAGAAAAACAACAGCTTAATGGAAAGCAGTAAAGACTAAAGGATTTCTGAAAAATAATACTTTGAAAGCATTAAAAACCAAACGGTGAACTCTATACACCTCAAAGTTAATAGGACTTTTCCAAAACTTTCTCCTTATTTCAGGTGTCTTGATGTGTAGCTCTTTGGGATATTTTGCAAAGTCTTTATACAAAAGTCTGTGCTTCGTATCTGCTGAGTTTAACATTGCCAGTAGGGTGGCAACTCTAGTACTGCTGCTGAACAACATGTTAGCCTGTAAGCAGTGCTGCAGAATAATATTAGCATTAGCATGTTAGCAATATTGTGTTTTTAAGCAGTGCTTAAAAAGAACAGTGTGTTTGCGTATTAGCCATGTTACAGTACAAAGGGATAGTTTATTAGCAGGAAATGTTTTATAGAAACGGCATGTTCTAATGAGTGTAAATCTTGCAGCCATTTAAAAAGTAGAGATACTCAACTACCTCTCCTGGAGCCGACACCTTATCGTGGTGGAGGGGTTTGCGTGTTCCAATGATCCCAGGAGCTAAGTTGCCCG
>JAABNX020000021.1:20456493-20477588 GCA_015163995.2 Mormyrus lacerda | reverse complement strand
ACCTGACACGCCCTCCCAGCAGGTATTCACCTGACACGCCCTCCCAGCAGGTATTCACCTGACACGCCCTCCCAGCATGGTAATCACCTGACACGCCCTCCCAGCAGGTATTCACCTGACACGCCCTCCCAGCATGGTAATCACCTGACACACCCTCCCCGCACAGTAATCGCCTGACACGCCCTCCCAGCTTAGTTGCAGCTGCTCCCAGAGATGTAGGGTGCTTGTGGGTCACGTTGCTGTACTTTCAGTCCTCAACGACCATCTTGAGTATCCATGCAGCTGCTGCCTGAGCAAACATCACGTGTAGCTTCAAAAATCTCTGGCCTGCTTCATTCTCACAGCTGTGTGGTTCATGTCCATCTCAGCATGACATTGAGTCCTGTCTTTGTGTAATCATTCTGAAAGTGACAGAGAATGGGTCAGTTGAACTAATTCGTAGTTCCTATGCAAATCTGTTCAACTGTGTCTTATGTTTTATTAATTAGGATGGTGGTACCAGTAGCGGGTTTGTTGTTTCAAAGTCACATTTTATGTTTACATTTTACTGATGGCAGCTGAACCGGCAGATTCCTGAAAGCAGAGCTATGCATGATCGACTTCCCTGTGGGGTTTTCTGTGTCTCTTTAGTGGGTTTGTCTGTTTCACCTTTAAGCCAGTAGGTGTATTATGGGAATGCACACATGTACGCTATTGGAATGTGACACGGTTAGCATAGCATGCTATTGTGGATTAGCAGTCTGTCTGCGTAAATCTGCAAGCCCCCCCTCACCACCTGTGGCACCCCCTGGCCCTCCTGGGCTTCCAGAGAAGCTCCCAGTGGACCCCCTGGCCCTGTGTTCCAGCTGAGTAGGCCCCTAATTAGCCCCCACCGAGCTGTTAATTGAATGAATTGCAGTATTAAAATCGCATTAGAAAGGCGGAATGTTCCGGAGCATAATTATGGTAATCAATTGTTGAAATAATTAACACATCATTTAAATGAGCATGATTTTCTCATTTCAAGCACCAAGGAAAACATCCACACGTGTCTCTCTACATGCATGCTGCTGAACACGCACACACCCAGTTTGATGTGTGTGAAAAGCTACAGTGTGTCTCCGGTGTGTGTTTGATGTTTAATTCAAGGTGGAATCTGAGATTTTCAATAAAATGTTCAGTAGAGACCATTTCTCTAAGTAAAGAGGTGGGGGGCACCAGGACTGGGGCTGGGGGAGGGGGCTCTATATTTGCCAGGCTGTGACTGTCATAAATATGAAAATACATGAATAAGTATCTACCATATTCATATGTGACATATATTTAATAGACACATCTATAATATGTCTGTAATGTGCATGTTAATGTTTCATACACAGTGAAGTTGAAGCAGCAGCGGTCCAGTGTACCATGACATACAGTGGTCGTTCCTTTGGGGGTCTAGATCGCTGGTCTCCGTGGGCTGGTCTGTAAATCTCCCGCTGGTAGCTCCTGTGTTCCGATTGAGGCCGATTTCATTTTCAGCTCCATTGTAGCTCTGAATTTTCTCAGGTATAAACACAGTTGCATTGTCACTGTTCCCGGGGGTCTTATTCTGAGAATGAAGTCTGCTGCTGGGGGTCACGCCATCCTCAAGCCTTTCTTTGAAAAAGCAGGGTCAGCTAGCCCATGGAGCATCTGAGGGTTAAGTCCAGGTCATGGGGTTTGAACTCACAACCTTCTGATCACATGAATCTTCCGGCTTTTCTTTGAAAAAGCAGGGTCAGCTAATCCCTGCCGCAACTGAGGGGAAAATCCAGGTGCCGGGATTTGAACCCACAGCCTTCTGATCACATGCATCTTCAACCCTTTATTTGAAAAAACAGTGTCAGCTAATCCCTGCCGGAACTGAGGGTGAAGTGCAGGTGCAGGGATTTGAACCCACAACCTTCTAATCAAATACATAGCACCCTAACCTGCTGAACAACACACCACCCCCATAATGCCAAATATTACTGTTTAGTAGCGTCCTAACTGCTGGAAGGCCTTTTGCGTTTAGGGACTCCATCTCTTCCGGCACACTTGGTGATCCTAAATGCTCCCACTGTCCACACAGAACGTGTACTACACCAGCAGCCAGCAGCTGCACATGGGCGTGCTGAGCCCCACTATCGATGACGATGACAACAAGTGTCTGGTGGACGTGAACGGCAAGCCGCGGCTCATCGAGTGCGGTTACGCCAGGGCCCGGCGCATGAAGCTTGAGTGGCTCTTCATTCAGGTCAGCAAGACTGTGGGGGGGTACAGGGTGTAGTCAATCCCACGTGGGACACTCTGGGGGCTTCGCCATCTGTCTGCATGTCGCGTTTTCTGACCCCGGTTAACTCACTGTGCTGTGGATGGGGGGGTCTCTCTGCTATCAGAGCTCCTCAGATTTAGACCTGCTTAGACACTTAGCGCCAAGCGCCCCCCCTCCCTGGCGATTCCCAGTTAATGTGACGGGTCCTGCAGCTTGATGTGTCCCTGATGGTCTCTTTAAAGCAGGGCTCTTCGAATCTGGACCTCAATTCCAAATCCAGGCCGTGTTTTCAGTCCTCCCAGGTAGCTAGTTTATTAATCACCGATTCTGATTGGCCAGAGGTAGAGGAAGGTCTGATTGGCTGACAGGTAGAGGAAGGCTGGGAAATCAGCAGTGACCGGCCCTTGAGGACTGTGATTTGAATATCCTTGTTTTAAAGCTTTCAATGAGTTATTATTCATGGGTCAGGGGGTGGGTGGTACCAGAGGGGCATTTGGAAGGGGTCTATTTGTGTGTTACATGTACAGGTTTCCTGCCACTGTTACATTGCTAAAAGTGCATGTATCTTGAGCTCTGAGCTACACTCAGTGGTGATGTTATCACCGCTCAAGCCATTTTTGTAGGACCCCTTAGGTTTGGTGGGGAGAGCCCTGTTGGCCACAAACAGCCACTACGCTGGGGGGGGGGGGGCACTGACGTCACTTTTTGAGTGGGATGCCAGCAACCACAAACCCACCCCTGGGTACACTACTGTGCTTTGAGTTCAGTGCTACCTGGAATAGGCTGCAGAACACCCCCCGACCTCGCACATCAACCCTCTATCGAGGAACCAGATGTAAGATGGATGAGTATGGCATAGCGCTGAAGGTACTGGGCTCAAACATGGGGCGATGTTATGCACCTTTTGTCCACTAGGGAGGCGCCATCCAGAACAAGAAGTCTAAGCGGTGTCTGGAGTTGAAGGAGAAGAGCGACAGCGAGTCTGGGTATCAGCTGGCCCTCCAGCAGTGCTCTGGTCAGAGCTGGAGCATCACTAACCTGCTGGTGGACAGGTCTTCATGATGAGGGTCCTCTGGAGGTGAGGCCCTCTGCTGGTGAGGTCCTGTTACTGCCATCCCCTGGATGAACAGGGATGTCTGATCCATCTGAAGTCCCAGAAAAGACTGATCATGATCATGAACATCTACAGAGGTGGTCATGAACATCTGGTGGTCCCTAAAGTCTCTCACATAAAGACATGAAATAAAATGTTAACTTTTTGTTCCAGGTATTTCAGCATCTGATCGACCACGCTTGGTTGACATTTTTAAAGGATCATTTTGCAGTTTATTTGCAGTTCGAACTCACTGTGGACTCAGCTTACCTCTGCTACCATGTAGCATAAGGTTTGGACAGATGGTTGTTAGTAAATCCGTTTGCCCCTCAGGTCAGTAAGGTGGTTTGCTACGGATTTGCACTGTACAGTTTTGAGGAGACAGCAATATGCTGGAATACTGTATATCAGAACGGATATTTTCTATTTGTAAATTTGAAATTTATTTATAGCACCTGACAGTAAAAGTACTGATGCTGGATCACTGAGATGGGCTGCTGTTTTTCTTCTGTGAGGAGACCTCTTAGACACCCCCAGGCCACCTCAGACTGTACCCTAATCAGATGGGTGGCCGTGATGCAACACTCTTATTTGAATCATGCCTGCAGTCAGAGCGGATTGGCTGAATTCTGGCGTAAGGGGCAGCAATTCCACCTGCACGCTCATCAGTGTGTCCCCCTCCCCACCGGCAGAGTAATGTAGGGGAACGCATTCAACACTGATGTCTCACACTGTTCTATTATTATTATTGGTATTATTATATGTTTAGAAGTCTAAGCGGTAAGTAATTGGGGTTAAGGGCCTTGCACAGGACCCCAACGGTGACATCACCCTGCCAACCCTGAGATTTGAGCACTCGGGCCACACACGCCCCCCAGGCTTGAACGAACTACACAATCGCTAACCAATATTAGCACTGTCCTGCTATTCCTTGCGCACCCCCAGTAGATGAACCCTCTACAAGTGCACTGAAAAACAGAGGAAGATTAGTAGTGTCCCACTTTACTGTATAACAGTCTCCACCTCCTACTCGGACTTGAACATATCACCATCTGGAATCCTGCATATTTTAATTTAGGTCAGGGCAGGTTTGTACAATGAAAAAAAACCCCGCATTTTGTAGGAAGTGCGACATGTGGCGACACTCTGTGCCTCACCACGTCTGGGAAGGGATGTTGACCTCTCACTTAAAGTCAACTTAATAAAAATGTTACCATGGTAACTTAAAGACCGTATATGTGCTTGAGGTTTAACAGGTTAACGTGCGGCTGTGTGACTGCCAGAAGATGGGCTTTGCCGGCTCGCTTGCTTGTCATGTCATTAAATATATAGGGTAATATACAGGTCATCTGAGCCACACAGGTCTACGAGTGCATCGCGTGAGACGTGGAGGAGGTGGAATTCAGCCAGTATGAGTAACTAAACACTTGGCCAAGTGTCCACCAAGACTGGTTACTAAATTGTCTGTAACCTGTAACTCTTAGGGATGTGTGTCCAGTGCCAGCACTGTGTCGACAAAACGTGTGTGAATCACCAGCACATCTGGATCAGCACAGGCACCCGGCCGTCCCTGGAGAACGGCAATGAAGCAGCACACCATGGATTCCACACTGCGCACTGGCGATCGGCACTGATCATTAGGGATACCGTAGAAGTCCTAACGCACCCCCAGGCCAGGGGAGGGCAGGTCCACAGACTGTAAAGGTATTTTTTTGAGTTCCAGTGTTTAGTTTGTTGAGCTGTGGATTGAAAACATTAATTTATTTATTTCGCCAAAGCAAGATACTGTGCAATTAAGAAAGCAGGGTCAGCCTGTCCCTGGAGCGATTGAGGTACTGGACCTTGCTCAGGGGCCCAACTGTGATTCTTTGCTCTTCCTAGGATTTGGACGAGTTATCATAGGTATAAAGTCCTAAGTCACTAAGCCACAGACTGTGCCCAAATCTGCAGGCGAACACACAGGGTACAGTAGCATCTGGTTTGTACTGGTGTGAATAATTTGCTGATTGGATCTTGCTCCAGTAAGCAGCTTAGAGGCCAGGTGATCCAGTGGGATGCAGCAAAGCCTGTCGACCCCAAGGCCACGCTGAGAAAGCCTGATACACACACAAACACACACACACACACACACACACACACACACTTCTGTTATTTAAATCAGCAGATGTTCTGTTCTCAATAGGTCTCACTGTGTCACTGTGCATTTCTGCCTTGCAGGCAGGAGCAGTGTGGGAACACAAGCGACAGACACGTCAGGATCTATCAGGGTCCACATTATCTCCATCCAAGGGCTGTGCGGCTTGGCCTCTGCACCTTCACACTGGGGCTGAGGGGGGAAGTCACACTCAACACGTTCTCTGCCTGATTACTGAACACTTCAACTCAGGTTGCACTTTTTAAAGTCTATTATATGGACTTTTTTTTATATTTCTTTATATTGTTTTGTTTTTTCTATCTCATACAGTACCACACAGTCCATTACAGTACGTTGAACATACCGAGTCCAGTTTGCAAAATAGTCCCAGCGAGTTATTTTTTTTCCACGCAGGTGGTGAGATGGATCCACTACTCAGAAATATGAGACAGGCCGTTTCCGCGAGAGGACACTATAGATGTGCAGACACATGACTACCATTTCCATGACAACCAGATCTGAAGTATTGTGATGAAAGGTGTAGAGACACAGCCTGTCAAAAGAGAAATAGTGGCTGACATTTATATGTTCTCATTTTTTATTTATTTTTTTTCCATCTGTGGTCATGACATAGGTTGTGCGTTTTCTTAATGTGGAACCAAAATAAGACATTTACATCTCCATGTTGACATTTATGTCACTATGCTAACCCTAGTATTCAAACTGGCGACCTTCCAAGCACAGGCAGTGTCCTAACCCACAGAGCCTCACACCGCCCCCCCACGTGGTAATAAATTGCAGATTAAGAAAATTTGCAATTTTTGGTGATCTTGTGTGTTCTGTGCAACATCCCAGGTAACTTTGAAATATCCTCCAGTGAGAACTTCCCAGTGCAAAACAGACCTGATTTGCTCTAGTGCGCCACCAGCAGGTCATTAATGGTCATGGTACAGGGTTGCATGCATTTTAATTTCTCTTGGCCGTCAACAGTAGATGTGCAGGAAGTCCCTGGAGCGCAGTCTGCGGTTCTGCTTTGGCAGCTGGCAAACTCTCTCAGGCTGACAGCTCGTCCGGTATCGGTGCTGCGCAGGTGCCTTTGAAGCAGCCTCCATGTCCTCTCGCTGAACCCTCTCTGGGGTTCCTCCCGGGGTGTCCTGCTTAACACCATGTGATCCAAACCCCGCAGCGTGCCTACCTACTTCCCACTCTGTACACACAGCATTCCTGCAGGTCTCATTTCTATAGACAGCCGCAGAAGAATCGTGGCTAAATTTTCAGAACACTTTTTTTTTTTAACACATGACTCACTACCTCTTGGCTAAGGGTCATGTATGAAGATCTGGGACACTCACTATTTTAAAAGTCTCGAGGTATAGTGAAACAGAAATGCCTTGGTTACTAAATTGTCTGTAAATTTGATCATGGTACTACATTTAAATTTTTTTACTCATTTATCCAAAGCGACATACTGTTTCTGGAGAAAGCAGGATCAGCCAATCACTGGAGCATTTGGGGGCTAAGGGCCCTGCTCAGAGAACCAATAGCAAAATTACTATATTAACCTAGGGATGTTAACTCACAGTCTTCCAGTTATAAGTACAGTAGCCTGACCTACTGAGCCGTCCCCCGCAAATGTGATGGTACGTCTATCCTACTAATCCCATGATGCTTTGCTGCAACACTGGAGGCCACAAAAAGTTTCATTCACAGAACACAGTCTGCAAAATGACTGCAAGTCTGTGATCCATCTGGCTGTGAATACCACGTAACCACTGGAGTCAGAGAGGAAGGATCCGCCCCCGGCCCCCCCCCGAGAAAGCTGACCGCTGAGCAGAAAGGTGGTCAAAGTCCTCACTGATATCTGAAATACTCATTTGAGAGATGTTATGGTGACTGCAACCAGTGCTGGACCCATTCCAGTAATCGATCTCATGCTCGCTTTCCGGGCTAATCGAATTTCACGCTTTCTGAATGAAATCCCGTGAAACGCAAATTCATTTTTAATGGCTATGGTGATTTTGACCCCATTCAGAGAAGCTGTCTGTCCCACGTTTGATCATCTGCCCCCCCCCCTTCCTCCCACACAATCTCTGTGTGCATCAGTCAGAGGCTTATCAGTCGCACTGGGGTCTTCTAAGCATCTTAGATCTCTCTGCTCCTCCACGGAGGGGCCTGTGATCGGCTTATCTGGGACACCTCGCGTTTGTGAGGAGTGTAAGGAGAAGACACGAGACCTGGACTTCAAGCTGCCCTTTGGGACCTGGGCTGTCTGCAAACACGATACCGAATGTTGCTATTTGTGAGGTGAGTAAGGAACAGAGCATATTTGATGCTTAGTAATGAAGGCTGGTGTCACAAAAAGCACAGTAACGGAGTCCAAAGGCTGTTTGCCAGGGATGGCATGCGGCTCAGCCAGTCAGGCGCCTCTGCCGGTGCGTGGAATGTTTCTTGCTTCACATCCCATGGTCTGTAGAGTAGCTTCACAGTTGGGCCCTTGAGCAAGGCCCTTAAACCCCAATTGCTCCAGGGACTAGCTGGCCCTGCTTTCTTTAATGTACATCACTTTGGCTAAAAGCATTTAATAAATAAATATAATTCCATTTCGTTCTCAGGGAGCAACTAATGGGTGGATTACCTTTTAATGAAATGTGACACCATTCGGATGAGGATGTCAATGAGGTTTCCTCTCTGTTTTAGAGACTCTTTGAAGCATCCAGCAGGACATATGTGATTACGCTGTACTCCTCCTAAACTGTGTATATAAAGAGCACTGGGACAATGCGGGGGGGGGGGGTCACCTGTGAAATATGGAGGGAAAGCCACAGAGTGTACATGGAAAGAAGACGAGGCCCATTTGCTGGCTATCTGAGTTGCTCACATGGGCATCTGTGGTTAAGCAGGTAAGAAATCCAATGAAGGCACATGCAGAACATCTCGATCGTGGGTCGGCAAAAGGAGGCCCCCGGGCCAGTTGCGGCCCCATTAGGAAAATATCTGCCCCCCTGAAACAGGTTTCCCTTTTAAGCATTCATTTAAAAAAATATAAGATGGTATCTCACAAAAGCAGTCTGATGCAGACAACTAATTTTTAATATTATTTATTTTTATAAAGCCATTCTTAAGATAATTAATATACAAACATCCATCCTTCCATTCTTCCATTTCCATTTGACTCAGGGTCATAAAAGGTGTGGAGCACATCCTGGAAGCTACGGGCACAACCCAGGATGCGATGCCGACCGGCCTAATATTCAGACAAAACTTATTTAAAACATACAGCTGCCATTTCATGCTGGTCCCTTATTGAGCGCTGCTGAAAAAACTGGCCCGCGGTTGAAGCTAATTGCCGAGCACTGATGTAGATGATGCTGTCTGGTGTGATAGAAAGACCCGGAACAGGCATGACTAGGTGTGCACGCCTGCTGCTGCTTAATGTGTTTGACGCCCTTTCCACCTGATCATAGCACCTCTCCCCATTTACACTCCTTGGGTGTATGACCTCCCCCTCCTGCCGGGTGTCTCCCATGCCCCATCCCGCCGTCGCCAGTAACGACGATGAGTCATACTGCGCCTGACACACTAATGACGATTAAACGGCCTTTAGCGCATGGGGATCAGCCGCTAATTTGATGGGGTATTACAGAGGCCATTTATCAGGGTGATTTCTAGCGCTGAGCTTTTAGTTAGCCCTCCCCAGGCTGGAACCCCCCCCCCTCCCCAGTTACAGTATACTAATAAGAAGCTGTCTGAGCATTAACCCTTAACCGCCCCTCCATTTTTAAAGTGCACCTCCCTCTTCCTGAGACCTGCCATACTACCGTGAAGCCGCTTCCATTCCCTTTGACTTTAGCGCGTGATGTCACGCTCACACCTCGCACTCTCTTGTTAAAGCACATTTTATTGGCTTCCACAACTGGCCCAAAAGTCTAACACAAGTGGAACACTGACAGGTGAAACCCAGAAACAGAACCAAATGCTGAGCCTGAACCATGGGCTCAGACTATGAGCGATACCGACCACTCACTGCTGAGAGAGGAACAGACATGGTTGTGTATATATTCATATGGAACAGATAACATGCGGTACATAATGCAACGATCGATCATGGCATAGAATAGAAGCCGTCCATCTATTTTCTGAAACCACTTAATCCCAACTGGGGTCGCAGGGCACCGGAGTCTATCCTGGGAACAATGGGCACAGGCGGGAACAAACCCCAGGCAGCCGCCAACACACCGCAGGGCGCACACACTCACACAACTACAGGGCCAATTTAGACTCACCAAACAACCTATCCTGCATGCTTCTGGACCGTGGGAGGAAACCAGAGCTCCTGGCAAAAACCCTCACGAACACAGCGAGAGCGTGCAAACTCCACACAGGACCGAACCCGGGAGCTTCTTGCTGTGAGGTCGGGAATAATACATCTAATGAAGGAGATGTCACCGCCAGGGTCAGTGACCTGGCAGAGAAAGATAGTGGTCATGACAGTGCAGGATGGAGGGTAATGTAGACAATCCTCATGAAGGAACATAAATCATTACTCTGTGAGGAGAGGATCAGCATCATCTGCCCTCTGTTCTCTCCATCGCCTTCTACTTCACTAACATGAGCTGATACCAGTACCACAGGTCAGTTGTTTCAGAAGAAAACAAAGGTCGTTGTCTTCTTCCTTGGGTAGCTCCAGAAGTCAATAATTTCACCCGTTTGATTTTCTTCTCACAAAATAACCTCACGGAAAAGTTCTGGATTTATCGTTCCGTGTCCTGCCTCGCTGATTTACATTTTGACACAATGAAATTACAGCGAGTGTGCTCACCGTCCCATTCCCTCGAAGAACAGCCTACTGATGCTAATCGACATCCCATTAAACTTTGGTAAGGAAATGGGTATTAAACATTTAGGAAAAGAAATTGATTGAATTGAATTAAAGTTGCTGCAGCTACGTCAGGCAGACCCTGAGGATTTTTCACCCTGAAAGCTCTCCTCACGTCCAGCTATCCAGTGACCTAACTAACACTAACTAGCAATCTTGTAACTCGAGACAACTAAAATTTTATTTATTTAACAATAAATTAGGGGTTTAGGGCCTTGCTCAAGGGCCAAAAAGAAAACTCACTCTCTCAACATGCAGTACCACACATTAGCTGGTCCAAGGTCCTTCAACATCATGACACTGCTAACCAGTGGCTCTTCAGTCACACACCCTGTCCACAATGATTTCCTTCAGCAATTCTTTTTTGACAATGAACTGAGAATTGGATGCCTCACTCAATAGTATCTTGATTGGACTTTAAGAACCAAGCTGGTGAAGGCTTTTCTCTCTGAGGTTGTTCCCTTTCCTTCTTCCAGCTAGCTGGCAATATCTAAATGCAATAATTTAGCCAGGGTTTCTTCAGCCACACCTTGACGAAATAGGATGTGATCCAGCCCTTAGATCTTTTCATCACTGACAATGTTCCCGCTAGAATACAGCAAAGACCAGTCAAACCACCCAAGGCTTAGAAAAAAAGTCACACTAGCAATTAGGATCATTGACAGACCACTTTGTGGACGGGACAGTATTCATGTTGATGAATGAGACAAATTCCCTCCTTCTTTCCTGCCTGTAGGAAACAAATGGAGGAGTTCCAGAAAGCGGCACCTCCAGTCAAGTCAGAAGTCAACATAGGCGTCCTTAATTCTGCCTGTCTGGATTTGGCACCTCGTCCTGCCAGTTAAAATGCCAGCAGAGTTGACGGTGAACATCACAGGGAGGACGGGCACCCTCAGCAGTTACAGATTCATCGACGCGCTCTCCCACAAATCTTCTTGACAGCGTTTACGGCTTCCCCAGGCACCGACAAATCTCCATGACAGCACTAATAGTAATAAAAAAAGGTCCTGAAGCAGAACGGTGTACTAGTGAGGAGGTGTGGGGGACGGCGTTCATCTCCCAGACCGGCACCTTCTAGGGCTGCCTGTTGTTGCCCCGGTGATTTGTTCATTTAGCCTTGTCCATTGGGGACCTTTGGGGGCAGCGGTGATGGCAGGATACTCTGGGTGAGCCTCCTGTTTGGGAAGGAGACGAGAAATGGATGGCTTGTCATCGGGTCTGGACAGTCATATCACTGCCCTGGGTAAATACGGCACATCCTGCGTATCTGAGCACATGGGGGAGCAGCTTTTTGGGGACTTTGTAGGGTCATCCAAGTCAGGGCTCCTTGGAGATTCACAGCTGGCACTGGGATGCCCTTTGGCCGGAGGGAGGAAGGGAGGGAGGGAGCCTGTTCACCCCACAATTGGCACGGAGACTGAAGCCCGGAGCTATCATCGCCATCAACTTTTCAACTCCAGGATCACCTTTGCCCGGCTTTCGGTGTGATCTCAGAGCTGAGATGCATAATTCGAAGAGCTGCCAGTCTTCTTCTGGCAGCCGGAGACGTGCCTGAGGTGTGTTTGAGACCTAGCAAACATGAAGTCCAACTGCCTACCTCAGCAGCCCTGCAGTTTCCGCAAAGCCCCGGCGTCAGGGGTCCAGAGAAGGATGCAAAGGCCCTGGTATCAGTCGCTCAGCCAAGCTCACTCCTACTCTGCCCAGTTGCCCACACACTAATCACTGGTATCCATGCTGCGAGCGAAGGTGGCTGAGATCTCCATGAGAGACGCCCACAAAAACTGCCTGAAGGTGCCACGTTCCTCTGTAGCTGTGGAATATCTGCTCTCACCAGTCAGACTCTTAGACTCCACACTGTCCGTTTATAAATGTGCCTCTACCACTATGGACTCCATGGCGCTCCAGTTCCAGGTCGTAACTCCAGACTAACACCCTGATGATCACCTTAATGGAGAATGAATAATTCAGAGGGTCTAGGAGCCCGACCCACTCAAGCAGGGAACCTCACAGACACCGTGAGTGCTGACCTGTGCTACCCCCTGCTTCTTCATGGTAATAGACCCTGCTCTGCTCCCATTAATAAATAGGAATGTCTACAATAGGCACAGAATCCTGGCTAAATTCAACCCCTGGCGCCTTATGGCAAGAGCCGAGCAGCTTTATGTGAAGCCAAGGTGAAGGAAGAAGAGAATAAATGTGGATGAAACTAGAGGAGAGTGAATAATGAGGTGAGAGATAATGAAGATAAATGGATGGTGATAACAAAATGTAAATATACTGCAATGTCCTTCTGTTGATGTTGGTCATTATGATTGTTTTCCTGTTGTTCTTTATTTAACAATGTGACTGTTGTGGGTGGGAAATGAAAGGCATTTAAATTCTTCATTATACCCTATGCTAATTAATTACATAATATATAATCAATACATATTTAATGCATGGCATGTGAGTGACTCTCACATCCACACCTTGCACAGCTCCCAGCTGTCACTGACTGGGGCGATGATGAGGTATCATCGCCCCCTACTGGCTAACGCAGACAATGCAGTGACCAACCCTATGCGTCTCCTCCTTGCCGATCGCTCCTTCAACACTCGGACCCGTGACATTTATCCCTCAGATGGGTTGTACGAGCCCTGACTTCCGACAGTACAAATCTCTACAGAACAAACACTGGGCTGTGTTTCCAGTAGCCAGTATCTCCACAGGTCATGCTTTTCATATTCTCAAAGTTAAACTCGAGCAGCCCTCATGCATTTTTCATCAGGTGAAGATTCGCACGTTGCTCGGCTGATGTGGGTGGGATCGGCTAGCGAGAAAATGCAATTGCCTCGGTTTCAAATCACTGGATGAATTTAAATAGAGTTTAAATTTCCCTGGCCTTCCTCTGTCCCCGATATTGTGTTTTCAGCAGATCTAATTCATCTTGCACCCATCCCCACCCCCCCCCCCCATCTGCATCAGAAACTCTCTGTATAGAGGCGGCTAAACCCTGTTTCCCGTGTCTCTACATTTCTGACTGATAGCTCTGGACTCACAACTCAAACTATTTATTTGCCCATTCTGCTTCAATGCCAAACTTCTCTACCATTTTGCACAATGTTTCCCCTTCATTCAGGTGATTAACTGTGCCTCTTTGTCTTAATGTAATCTTAATATTATATATTATATGTCTGAGTATTTATATTCTATTTAGTATTTTGCTCTATGACCAGCCAGAATGATATTTCAGCTGTGTGTTACTCCACGCATCACACATCTGAAGCTGGCAATAAAAGATTTCAGCCTTTAACTTTACTTCATCCTCGCTCCGTTGTATCGTCTCTGTGTTTGCTTACAGCACACCTGCCAATGAATCCCTCATAGTGTGAAAATCACCCAAGAGAATTATTTCAGTCACAGATACTGCGTATTTATAGTGCACCATGTATACCAGTGTATAGACGTACATTCACCAACTGTTTATTTATCATGCTCATATATATTGCAGGTGTTTCTAGCACTTGTGCAGAATTTTGCATGTTAGGTGCCAAACTGCATTTTGTTGTCTGAGTACTTGCATTGATAATGAAGGTGACTCAAATGTAGATTAGTGCATCTGTGATTGGAAAGTCACTGTTTGAAATCCAGGCCCGGTCTCACCCCGCTTCATCTGAAATGTACGTCACTTTGAATAAAAGTGTCAGATAGATATATCTACATGTAACTCATAGATGGAGACTTGATGTGGTGGCCCTGCCTTGCGTCGTACCGGCTGCCGTCAGATTCTTGGGAGCTGCAGAATCCTGTTCACCGCACCTCCATTATTACCGTGATTAGTATTCAGGCAGGTCACCCTCACGGCGCCTCGACCACGCCACACGCCGTTTCCTCTGACCACCGGGGAGCATCAAGCGAAGGTCAAGCAGACGCGTCATTTACAGCTGCATACGGGCAGCCTGCTTTCGGGTCACCCAGCCCTGAATGAATGCCGCATGAGGAATCATAATGTTCAAGTGTCTTAAACAATAGGTCACAGGATTAAATCCCTCAAGGGAAAATGCTGTTGTAGCCTTTAGGAAGCCATTTAAGATAAACTGCTTAAATAAAATCTGAGCATCTGAGCAAGGATTATGTTGTTGGAGTGGTGTGGCTCTGCTGGTTAGGACTCAATGCTTGTCGGGCCCTTGAGCAAAGCCTTTACCTCCATTTACTCTATCTGTCTTGGGGCTTAAACTTTACCTGAGCATCAGCCCTTGACACTATTAGTGTCTAAGAGAGAGAGTCAAAGCATCAGAGAATATGTCTTTCCTAATCCCAGATGGACCACCTTAGGGGTTCACCTTCGGTGTTTGCATTGTTGGGTCATGACATCTGTTAGTTCCTCTGATATAGGACTGGGCGCAGTCACCCAGACTGGCAGCTACGTCATGTGATCAGCATGTGAAAACATTCGTTCTGCCAGAGTTTAGTGGTTGAATTGACGTTTCATTTTCTAACTTTATTAATATAACCTTTTCATACATGTGACATTAATATTTGATTAAATTTCCCCCCTGGGATCAATAAAGTATATCTTATCTTTAATACATTTGACGACAAAGTCACCTACAAACATCCATTTATCTGTCACCAAGGGCAGATGGTAAGGTAACTCAGAACAGCACTCCAGTCAATTATATGACACACACACCCACACAGTACTCTCTGCTTAGGGACAAACCAGTTCAGCTGTATTCACTGTGAGACTTTGGACTAAAGCCTAAGTCATACTTTGCTGTGGATGTAAAACTACTTAACAAATGTTGGCTTTGTTTCACAAACAGTATAGGCAGTAAATATGTTTAGTATTTACTATTTACCTCTGCCCGATCATGTTTCTCGTTGAAAGTCCTATTCAATTTGTGTGATAAAATGTGATTTTTGGGTAGGAATCAATAAAAATCAAGACAAAATAACTAAAATAAATATAAATAAAATATACATGGTTTCCAGCGCTATTGAAGATTATTGTTTTGAACTGAACAAACTAAAGGACAGAGTTTACATACATGCCACCTACTAGATACACCTAGTCAATAATCTAGCATCGGCGCAGTCGACGTACGCGGTGTCCGCTGGCCATCAAATTCTGGGCTACACGCACACCGACCGCAGACGAGATTTGCATCAATTCCCCCTTTACGCATCCGAAAGTGCGTGTGGGAAAATGAAACATGAGCTGGCATCAAAGTAGGAAACCCACAGACACAGAGTCAGGGCAGGAATGATCCCCACAGCTCTGGAGTGGTGAGCCATTGCAGATGGTGGTTCAAATCTGATCGCTGGTTCAAATCTCAGGTTCAGCAGAATGATTTCACCGGTGGGCCCTTGACCCCTAATTGCTCCAGGGACCAACTGATCCTGCTTTCTTTAGTGTACAAGGATTGTCTGGTCCTGTTAAACAGATAAAATGTAAATTGACAGCCCCTGTGTTTGCATTCAGGTGACGCCGCTGCTCGTCCTTCCCTGGTCAAAGCTGCCGTTAAGCCTCCGCATCCCTCTGCTCGTTTCCACTGATGCGCATTGTCAGACATTGATGTTGGCTCTATGCAGCCGTCCCTGATGTCTCACATCAGCATCACAAGCTCACGGGGATTTCAGGACTGCAGAAACGCGGGCGATGCGTCTCTCTGATCTCAGCAATCTTCCTGGGGAATTCTGAGTCGGGGACAAGGTTCGGGGGGAGATGTGTCGACTGACGGCAGATAACGAGGCGTAACAGAGCGAGTCCTGTGATCACATGACACCCTGTCATCTCCCTAGAATTACGGCTCTGAGTCAGTGAACTTCATATTTCTACAGTCATTAAAGGATTTGCTCTTCTTTACATTATTTAATTGTCGCTTATCCAAAAAAATGAAACGTGCATTTCAGACAGTCCCTAGAACAGTTGGTGGCGCAACAGTAAATTCAACTTGTCAACCCTGGGATGTGAACCAGCAACCTTCTGATCGTAGACATAATTGTCTAAACCATAGGTTCCCAAATTTTTAACAGTCTACGACACCCAAAATAACCCCCTTTTCCCAGGGTATGTTTCACCATAGATCAACCACTGAGCCGCACACTGACCCCTTGGTTACTGAAGGAGACATTGATCCCATCACTATCACCATCGGATGGCTTAGCTTGAAGCCCAGGGAACAGAAACACCCAACAACCTGCTTCCTGCTTGGCTTCAGCAGGAGATCCCAAGATCAGGACTGTCATGCGACACTCACCGGCCAGTAATCTGCATTCCACATTAGCTCTACTCCAGACTGAATCGATAAGAGGGCTTTAAGAGCCAAAGGCAGAATGCAGCACGCTGTGAACATCCAGAGAGGGCGTGTCTTGGCAGCACAGGGCTAGTTTGTGAAGTACAGAGAGGCTTTATTTACCTCTGTGCCGGGCTGGAGGCTGGGGGCTGGAGGCTGGGGGCTCCGCAGGTCGGGTTTGTGTGTGTGGAGCCACTCAGGATGATCCTCTGCCTCCCGCTTTCAGAGCCAGCAGACGGCTGACACAAACGGGACCCAGCAGTGGCTCGGATGCTAATACTGCTAATACTGCGAATACTGCTTTTACCGCCTGACGCCGCTAGATCTTTCTCTTCACTATCTGAAGGGCCGGGATATTTTTTTACCTCCTCCGGGGTGCATGATGGTCTAGTGTTGTGTTTAAATCGTACTAATAAATTTTGAGTGATAACTTTAAATTTATATATTTAAATTTTAATATATTACATAAAGTGTAACATCAAAGGGACTTCTTAAATTTATATTGGGACTTCTTTAATATATGACCAGCTCTTAACTGCTATTTGGCAACACTGAAGTAATTAGATGCATCTTTGTTTCAGATATCAAGGGCCTCACTTATTGGCAGTACCTGTAGCTGCAGACAAGAAATCACAGAGAATCGATTGATGTTTAATTCATGTTTTCTGGTGAACTTCATATTAGAAAGCCTTCCCACATCTCTATAGCCTGTATCACAATGATTTTGTTTGTCTCAATTGTACCTTGCTGCTGAATTTTAAACTACCTAACCATATATTACCACATCAGCTTTTGTTTGTCTGTCTGTCTGTCTGTCTGTCTGTCTGACTGTGTGTCAGTGTTTCTGCCTGTCTGTAAGCCTGGCTGTTACTGTGTCTGTCTGTCTGCTTTCAGTGTCTATGCCTGTCTGTCTTCCTATGTCTGTTTGTCTCTCTATTCATCTGCCTGTTCAACTGTCTGTCTGTTCTTATCTATGCCTATCTGTCTCTCTGTCTGTCTGTTTCTGTCTATCTGTCTGTCTCAGTCTGTCTGTATATAGGCACCCTACTCACTGTGTCAATCTTTGTCTCTCTCTCTCTTTCTCGCATTCCAGTATCAATCCCTATCTGTCTGTTTTTTTCCCATTCAAATTTGTCAATGGTTTATTTCAAAATATAATGAACACACCATTGTGTGTGCACACACCTGCTAGCCACACTGCCTGAATGCCCCTAACTGCAAGCATTCACTACATGTCCATCCTCAGAGCTTTTTATATGCAAAATGCTATTAAAAATGCATATTTAAGTTACATATATAACACAGCATACTTTAGGGAATTAGTTAAAAAGGACTTTTTTTCATGTTACTCTTGTAACCAGCGGTGATGTTTACTAATATCCAGACCACTCATTCCCCTGGGCCCCCAATCTTTGTGCCCCCTGTTGGCCACAAAAAGTCACTACACTAAGCATTAAATAAATGTGTTCCTTATTTATAAGATGCTGAAACAGCATGTTCTGCTAAACAGCTAGCTAGCTACGGTCTTCTGACTCTACTCACTGGCTATTTATCTAGTTTTTAAAACATCTGGGGGCAGGGAGGAGGCCCAGAAAAGACACCCACCCCTCCGTCTCACTCCCACTGAGGTCCATCCACACCCAACTACAAACCAGATCACGAAGGTTACACTCCGACATGCAGGGTGTCAGCCGCTGTGATTGCAGGAACAGCGTATCCATTCTGGCTTGTTTTCTCATGATAAATGTTTCATGAAGGAGGACTGTGTGCAGCAATGAAGAGATTAATACTGTGTGTTCAGAGACCCCGAAATAATGATGGGGGACGCAGTGGATTTGGTTACTTTTAGTTTACATTTAGTTTACAGTTATTTATAGAAGGTGACATACAATTGAGAAAGCAGGGTCTGTCATTGGAGCAACTGGGATTAAAGGTGACCTTTCAATCATGGGTACAGCATCCTAACCCACTGTGCCACACACCGCCCCCTAGTGTTGTACTGCTATGACAGCTATCTCCTGTAGCCATACATGGAGCACCAGCTGATATCTGTGTGCTCTGTTGAAACCATCTCAACCAGAATAGTCTACGGTGAGCCGTTAATAGCTAGATAATTCATAGCCTCATTTCGGTGGAACAGTTTCCAGTTAAAATGAATCTGCATGATTGCTGTGCTTTTATTTTAATTAATTATGTTGATTAGCCTCACTTTCCTGTTCTTAGCTGACAGGAGGAACAGCCAGTGTGGTCTTCTGCTGCTGTAGCCCATCTGCTTCAAGGTTTGACGTGTTGTGCATTCGGAGATGCTCCTCTGCATACCTTGAATGTAACGAGTGGTCATTTGAGTCATTGCCTTTCTATCAGTTTGAACCAGACTTATCACCCTTCTCTGACCTCTGCCATCAACAAGGCACTATCACGCAGAGAACCGCTGCTCACTGGATGCTTTTTTCTTTTTCAGCCCGTTCTCTGTAAACCCTAGAGATGGTTGTTCATGAAAATCCCAGTAGATCAGCAGTTTCTGAAATACTCATATCAGCCCATCTGTACCAACAACCAAAGTCACATTTATCACCTATATTCCACATCCTGGAATTTGATGTGAACATTGAACAGAAGCTCCTGACCTGTATCAGCATGATTTTATACATTGTGCTGCTAATATATGATTTGCTGATTAGATGTTTCCTTTAACAATCAGTAAAACTAGTGTACCTAATAAAGTGGCCAGTCAGAGTGCAGTAATAGTAACAAGCCTTCTTTCCTTAAAGGCTAAATGAGTAACAGTACTCAGACCATCCACGTTCCAGTATTATTTATCCAGTTCAGGATCATACTCAGTACAGGTGCATACTCAGGTAAATTCAATCATTCCTACACAGCTTCCAATTATAGATTTCTCAGATACAAGTTGAAACAAACATTAAACGTCAGAGCAGAAAATATGTACGAGGAATCACCGTATCCCTGTTTGCCTGCATTGCATGGTTAGATAATACATTAATTAGCCTGGAGCCTAGTTCCTGCTTGTAACAGATGGTGCGAGTCTGTAAAATAGGATGGGGCCGAAGGAACGGGAACTGTGACCCAGAGACACAGCGGGGGCTGCGTGTTTCCACCCGGTGACAGGGCCGGCTAATTAAGACATACGCTCACGCTCCAAAGTATGCGGAATTGAATTAGCGATGAGCATGAGCAGCCATCCTGCCTGGGCACGGCGCAGAGCTGGACCAGAGATGAGTTTATCACACTTTGTTGGTGCTCTTCATCATTTTAATTTCATGGCAGTGTGTGGCTCAGCAAATTAGGACGCTGCGTGTGATCAGTAGGTTGTTGCTTCAGATGCCATTGTCTGCAAAGCTATTTCACTTTTGGGTCCTTCAGCAAAACACTTCATCCCTAATTGCTCCGTGGACTGGCTGCCCCTGCTGTCACAGTTATATCCCACCTGCCATGTTTAGCAGATGCCTTTGTCCAAAGCAACATACAGGTGAGGCAAATACCACGGTGCAAACATACATGCTGTCAAGGAGACGACCGAGCGTAAGTGCAGCTTGTCTGAGCTTCCAGTGAATTCCCAGATACGGGTGTAAGCTGGACTGGAGCAGGAGTTATACAACAACTATACAAAAACTTTTAACAAAGCAAGAACCTAATAAGACTATTCAAGGACCATATGCCACATAAGAACATCCAGGGAATATATATTGGATAAATGCAACTGCTTTATAAATGAAATGTAAATCTTTTAACTCTTCCTGTGATGTTTTGCTTAGATGGCTCTTGTCCAGTTTTCTCAAAGACTCATTATTTACTGGAACGTTAATGAACGAGCCAAGAAAAGAAGCTAGTGGACAAAAAAATGAGAAGTAATGAGCCCTGCAAGGGCCCTGGGAAATAACACACATTCTCTGCATCTGTTTTGTTAAGAGATTAATTCTTGGCTCCACAATATACAACCCTACAGCCGTATATGTGTAGCAGGCCTGGTTAGTCAGGAGGACAAGAAAGGCCAAGGTCAGAGGTCATTTTAGGACACCTGTGTAGCCATTACATTGGTTCCTGCCTATTGGCAGATGCCTGTTCATATTTCTTCATTGGTACAGTGCTCTATTACATGCAGGACTGTGCAGATAACCGAAGCACTGTACCTATAAAGAGGGCTTATAAAACTGTTAAATATGGTTACAAAAGGAAGTCTGAGGTAATAAAAGAAGATTAACTGCATGCGAATGAAAGTGTAAAAAAATCGATCATTTCCACCTATTAAATAAATACAAATATTAAACATAGGCTACATCCCTGTAAAAATTCTCATCATTTTTATATTAAAGTCAGATACAACAACCACAGCGAACAGTTTGATGTTCTCCAGAGTTAAAACAAAATAACATGATAATAATCTGGCCAGACAGACACAACAGTGGAGCCAGAAATCATGGCGTGGGCAGACCGGC